>OZ026521.1:24922065-25522065 GCA_964019695.1 Loripinus fragilis
CATTTGTTCTGTTCAATAGTTAAGAAGCCCCACTTAAACTGATTTGATATATGATTTCCTTAAATAGCCTTCGACCAATATTGACATAGAAAACACTGTAGATCCTGATCAGATACTTCCGTCAGAAGACAACTGATCTAGATCTACAGTGTTTTCAAACTCATTTGTTCTGCTCAATAGTTAAGAAGCCCCACTTAAACTGATTTGATTAATGATTTCAATTGATAGCATTCCACCAATTTTGCCATGGAAAACACTGTAGATCCTGATCAGATACTTTCACCTGAAGACAACTGATCTAGATCTACAGTGTTTTCTTACTCATTTGTTCTGTTCAATAGTTAAGAAGCCCCACTTAAACTGTTTTGATGAATGATTTCAATTAATAGCATTCCACCAATATTGACATGGAAAATACTGTAGATCCTGATCAGATACTTTCACCAGAAGACAACTGATCTAGATCTACAGTGTTTTCTTACTCATTTGTTCTGTTCAATAATTTAGTAGCATTCCACCAATGTTGGCATGGAAAATACTGTAGATCCTGATCAGATACTTCCATCAGAAGACAACTGATCTAGATCTACAGTGTTTTCTAACTCATTTGTTCTGTTCAATAATTTAGTAGCATTCCACCAATATTGACATGGAAAATACTGTAGATCCTGATCAAATACTTTCACCAGACGACAACTGATCTAGATCTACAGTGTTTTATAACTCATTTGTTCTGTTCAATAATTTAGTAGCATTCCACCAATGTTGGCATGGAAAATACTGTAGATCCTGATCAGATACTTCCATCAGAAGACAACTGATCTAGATCTACAGTGTTTTCTAACTCATTTGTTCTGTTCAATAGTTAAGAAGCCCCACTTAAACTGATTTGATATATGATTTCAATTGATAGCATTCCACCAACATTGGCATGGAAAACACTGTAGATCCTGATCAGATACTTTCACCAGAAGACAACTGATCTAGATCTACAGTGTTTTCTTACTCATTTGTTCTGTTCAATAGTTAAGAAGCCCCACTTAAACTGATTTGATGTATGATTTCAATTAATAGCATTCCACCAATATTGACATGGAAAACACTGTAGATCCTGATCAGATGCTTTCACCAGAAGACAAATGATCTAGATCTACAGTGTTTTCTTACTTATTTGTTCTGTTCAATAGTTAAGAAGCCCCACTTAAACTGATTTGATGTATGATTTCAATTAATAGCATTCCACCAATATTGACATGGAAAACACTGTAGATCCTGATCAGATGCTTTCAACAGAAGACAACTGATCTAGATCTACAGTGTTTTCTAACTCATTTGTTCTGTTCAATAGTTAAGAAGCCCCACTTTAACTGATTTGATGAATGATTTCAATTAATAGCATTCCACCAATATTGACATGGAAAACACTGTAGATCCTGATCAGATACTTTCACCAGAAAACAACTGATCTAGATCTACAGTGTTTTCTTACTCATTTGTTCTGTTCAATAGTTAAGAAGCCCCACTTAAACTGATTTGATGTATGATTTCAATTAATAGCATTCCACCAATATTGGCATGGAAAACACTGTAGATCCTGATCAGATACTTTCACCAGAACACAACTGATCTAGATCTACAGTGTTTTCTAACTCATTTGTTCTGTTCAATAGTTAAGAAGCCCCACTTAAACTGATTTGATGTATGATTTCAATTAATAGCATTCCACCAATATTGACATAGAAAACACTGAAGATCCTGATCAGATACTTTCACCAGAAGACAACTGATCTAGATCTACAGTGTTTTCTAACTCATTTGTTCTGTTCAATAATTTAGTAGCATTCCACCAATGTTGGCATGGTAAATACTGTAGATCCTGATCAGATACTTCCATCAGAAGACAACTGATCTAGATCTACAGTGTTTTCTAACTCATTTGTTCTGTTCAATAGTTAAGAAGCCCCACTTAAACTGATTTGATATATGATTTCAATTAATAGCATTCCACCAACATTGGCATGGAAAACACTGTAGATCCTGATCAGATACTTTCACCAGAACAAAACTGATCTATATCTACAGTGTTTTCTTACTCATTTGTTCTGTTCAATAATTTAGTAGCATTCCATCAATATTGACATGGAAAACACTGTAGATCAGAAGACAACTGATCTAGATCTACAGTGTTTTCTTACTCATTTGTTCTGTTCAATAATTTTTTAAAACCCAGATAAACTGATTTGATGTATGATTTCAATAAATAGCCTTTGACCAATATTGACATCGAAACCACGGTAGATCCTGATCAGATGGTTTTGTCAGAAGTCAACTGATCTAGATCTACAGTGTTATCTAACTCATTTGTTCTGTTCAATAATTTAGAAAACCTTGATGTATGATTTCAATTAATAGCATTCCACCAATTTTCGCATGGAAATCACTGTGGATCCTGATCAGATACTTTCACCAGAAGACAGCTGATCTAGATCTACAATGTTTTCTAACTCATTTGTTCTGTTCAATAATTAAGAAGCCCTACTTAAACTGATTTGATGTATGATTTCAATAAATAGCCTTCGACCAATATTGAAATGGAAAACACTGTAGATCCTGATCAGATACTTTCACCAGAAGACAACTGATCTAGATCTACAGTGTTTTCTTGTTCTTTTGTTCTGTTTAATAGTTAAGAAGCCCCACTTAAACTGATTTGATATATGATTTCAATTAATAGCATTCCAAAAATATTGGCATGGAAAACACTGTAGATCCTGATCAGATACTTTCACCAGAAGACAACTGATCTAGATCTACAGTGTTTTCTTACTCTTTTGTTCTGTTTAATAGTTAAGAAGCCCCACTTAAACTGATTTGATATATGATTTCATTTTATAGCATTCCAAAAATATTGGCATGGAAAACACTGTAGATCCTGATCAGATACTTTCACCAGAAGACAACTGATCTAGATCTACAGTGTTTTCTAACTCATTTGTTCTGTTCAATAGTTAAGAAGCCCCACTTAAACTGATTTGATGTATGATTTCAATTAATAGCATTCCACCAATATTGACATAGAAAACACTGAAGATCCTGATCAGATACTTTCACCAGAAGACAACTGATCTAGATCTACAGTGTTTTCTAACTCATTTGTTCTGTTCAATAATTTAGTAGCATTCCACCAATATTGGCATGGAAAACACTGTAGATCCTGATCAGATACTTTCACCTGAAGACAGTTGATCTAGATCTACCGTGTTCTCTTACTCATTTGTTCTGTTCAATAATTTAATAGCATTCCACCAAAGTTGGCATGGAAAATACTGTAGATCCTGATCAGATACTTTCAACAGAAGACAACTGATCTAGATCTACAGTGTTTTCTTACTCATTTGTTCTGTTTAATAGTTAAGAAGCCCAAATTAAACTGATTTGATGTATGATTTCAATAAATAGCCTTTGACCAATATTGACATGGAAAACACTGTAGATCCTGATCAGATACTTTCACCAGAAGACAACTGATCTAGATCTACAGTGTTTTCTAACTCATTTGTTCTAATCAATAGTTAAGAAGCCCCACTTAAACTGATTTGATGTATGATTTCAATTAATAGCATTCCAGCAGTATTGGCATGGAAAACACTGTAGATCCTGATCAGATACTTTCAACAGAAGACAACTGATCTAGATCTACAGTGTTTTCTTACTCATTTGTTCTGTTCAATAGTTATGAAGCCCCACACAAATTGATTTGATGAATGATTTCGATTAATAGCATTCCACCAACATTGGCATAGAAAACACTGTAGATCCTGATCAGATACTTTCACCAGAAGACAACTGATCTAGATCTACAGTGTTTTCTTACTCTTTTGTTCTGTTCAATAGTTAAGAAGCCCACTTAAACTGATTTAATGTATGATTTCAATTAATAGCATTCCACCAATATTGACATAGAAGACACTGTAGATCCTGATCAGATACTTTCACCAGAACACAACTGATCTAGATCTACAGTGTTTTCTTACTCATTTGTTCTGTTCAATAATTTAGTAGCATTCCACCAATATTGGCATGGAAAACACTGTAGATCCTGATCAGATACTTTCACCAGAACACAACTGATCTAGATCTACAGTGTTTTCTAACTCATTTGTTCTGTTCAATATTTAAGAAGCCCCACTTAAACTGATTTGATGTATGATTTCAATTAATAGCATTCCACCAATATTGACATAGAAAACACTGTAGATCCTGATCAGATACTTTCACCAGAAGACAACTGATCTAGATCTACAGTGTTTTATAACTCTTTTGTTCTGTTAAATAATTTAGTAGCATTCCACCAATATTGACATGGAAAACACTGTAGATCCTGATCAGATACTTTCACCAGAACACAACTGATCTAGATCTACAGTGTTTTCTAACTCATTTGTTCTGTTCAATAGTTAAGAAGCCCCACTTAAACTGATTTGATACATGATTTCAATTAATAGCATTCCACCAACATTGGCATGGAAAACACTGTAGATCCTGATCAGATACTTTCACCAGAAGACAACTGATCTAGATCTACAGTGTTTTCTAACTCATTTGTTCTGTTCAATAGTTAAGAAGCCCCACTTAAACTGATTTGATATATGATTTCAATTAATAGCATTCCACCAACATTGGCATGGAAAACACTGTAGATCCTGATCAGATACTTTCACCAGAACACAACTGATGTAGATCTACAGTGTTTTCTTACTCATTTGTTCTGTTCAATAGTTTAGAAGCCCCCATTAAATTGATTTGATGTATGATTTCAATTAATAGCATTCCACCAATATTGACATGGAAAACACTGTAGATCCTGATCAGATGCTTCCGTCAGAAGACAACTGATCTAGATCTACAGTGTTTTCTAACTCATTTGTTCTGTTCAATAGTTAAGAGCCCAAATTAAACTGATTTGATATATGATTTCAATAAATAGCCTTTGACCAATATTGACATGGAAAACACTGTAGATCCTGATCAGATACTTTCACCAGAAGACATCTGATCTAGATCTACAGTGTTTTCTAACTAAATTGCTCTGTTCAATAGTTATGAAGCCCCACTTAAACTGATTTGATGTATGATTTCAATTAATAGCATTCCACCAATATTGACATGGAAAACACTGTAGATCCTGATCAGATGCTTCCATCAGAAGACAACTGATCTAGATCTACAGTGTTTTCTAACTCATTTGTTCTGTTCAATAGTTAAGAGCCAAAATTAAACTGATTTAATGTATCATTTCAATAAATAGCCTTTGACCAATAATGACATGGAAAACACTGTAGATCCTGATCAGATACTTTCACCAGAACACAACTGATCTAGATCTACAGTATTTCAAACTCATTTGTTCTGTCAATAGTTAAGAAGCCCCACTTAAACTGATTTGATTAATGATTACATTGAAAGCATTCCACCAATATTTGCATGGAAAACACTGTAGATCCTCATCAGATACTTCCACCAGAAGACAACTGATCTAGATCAACAGTGTTTTCTTACTCATTTGTTCTGTTCAATAATTTAGTAGCATTCTACCAATATTGGCATAGAAAACACTGTAGATCTTGATCAGATACTTTCACCAGAAGACAACTGATCTAGATCTACAGTGTTTTCCTACTCTTTTGTTCTGTTCAATAGTTAAGAAGCCCCACTTAAACTGATTTGATGTATGATTTCAATAAATAGCATTCCACAAATATTGACATGGAAAACACTGTAGATCCTGATCAGATACTTTCACCGTAAGACAACTGATCTAGATCTACAGTGTTTTCTAACTCATTTGTTCTGTTCAATAGTTAAGAAGCCCCACTTAAAGTGATTTGATGTATGATTTCAATTAATAGCATTCCACCAATATTGGCATGGAAAACACTGTAGATCCTGATCAGATACTTTCACCAGAAGACAACTGATCTAGATCTACAGTGTTTTCTTACTCATTTGTTCTGTTCAATAGTTATGAAGCCCTACTTAAACTGATTTGATGAATGATTTCAATTAATAGCATTCCACCAATATTGACATGGAAAACACTGAAGATCCTGATCAGATACTTTCACCAGAAGACAACTGATCTAGATCTACAGTGTTTTATAACTCATTTGTTCTGTTCAATAATTTAGTAGCATTCCACCAATGTTGGCATGGTAAATACTGTAGATCCTGATCAGATACTTCCATCAGAAGACAACTGATCTAGATCTACAGTGTTTTCTAACTCATTTGTTCTGTTCAATAGTTAAGAAGCCCCACTTAAACTGATTTGATATATGATTTCAATTAATAGCATTCCACCAACATTGGCATGGAAAACACTGTAGATCCTGATCAGATACTTTCACCAGAACACAACTGATCTATATCTACAGTGTTTTCTTACTCATTTGTTCTGTTCAATAATTTAGTAGCATTCCATCAATATTGACATGGAAAACACTGTAGATCAGAAGACAACTGATCTAGATCTACAGTGTTTTCTTACTCATTTGTTCTGTTCAATAATTTTTTAAAACCCAGATAAACTGATTTGATGTATGATTTCAATAAATAGCCTTTGACCAATATTGACATCGAAACCACGGTAGATCCTGATCAGATGGTTTTGTCAGAAGTCAACTGATCTAGATCTACAGTGTTATCTAACTCATTTGTTCTGTTCAATAATTTAGAAAACCTTGATGTATGATTTCAATTAATAGCATTCCACCAATTTTCGCATGGAAATCACTGTGGATCCTGATCAGATACTTTCACCAGAAGACAGCTGATCTAGATCTACAATGTTTTCTAACTCATTTGTTCTGTTCAATAATTAAGAAGCCCTACTTAAACTGATTTGATGTATGATTTCAATAAATAGCCTTCGACCAATATTGAAATGGAAAACACTGTAGATCCTGATCAGATACTTTCACCAGAAGACAACTGATCTAGATCTACAGTGTTTTCTTGTTCTTTTGTTCTGTTTAATAGTTAAGAAGCCCCACTTAAACTGATTTGATATATGATTTCAATTAATAGCATTCCAAAAATATTGGCATGGAAAACACTGTAGATCCTGATCAGATACTTTCACCAGAAGACAACTGATCTAGATCTACAGTGTTTTCTTACTCTTTTGTTCTGTTTAATAGTTAAGAAGCCCCACTTAAACTGATTTGATATATGATTTCATTTTATAGCATTCCAAAAATATTGGCATGGAAAACACTGTAGATCCTGATCAGATACTTTCACCAGAAGACAACTGATCTAGATCTACAGTGTTTTCTAACTCATTTGTTCTGTTCAATAGTTAAGAAGCCCCACTTAAACTGATTTGAAGTATGATTTCAATTAATAGCATTCCACCAATATTGACATAGAAAACACTGTAGATCCTGATCAGATACTTTCACCAGAAGACAACTGATCAAGATCTATAGTGTTTTCTTACTCATTTGTTCTTTTCAATAGTTAAGAAGCCCCACTTAAACTGATTTGATGTATGATTTCAATTAATAGCATTCCACCAATATTGACATAGAAAACACTGTAGATCCTGATCAGATACTTTCACCAGAAGACAACTTATCTAGATCTACAGTGTTTTATAACTCATTTGTTCTGTTTTATAATTTAGTAGCATTCCACCAATATTGACATGGAAAACACTGTAGATCCTGATCAGATACTTTCACCAGAACACAACTGATCTAGATCTACAGTGTTTTCTAACTCATTTGTTCTCTTCACTAGTTAAGAAGCCCCACTTAAACTGATTTGATATATGATTTCAATTAATAGCATTCCACCAACATTGGCATGGAAAACACTGTAGATCCTGATCAGATACTTTCACCAGAACACAACTGATCTAGATCTACAATGTTTTCTAACTCATTTGTTCTGTTCAATAGTTAAGAAGCCCCACTTAAACTGATTTGATATATGATTTCAATTAATAGCATTCCACCAACATTGGCATGGAAAACACTGTAGATCCTGATCAGATACTTTCACCAGAAGACAACTGATCTAGATCTACAGTGTTTTCTTACTCAAGTGTTCTGTTCAATAGTTAAGAAGCCCCACTTAAACTGATTTGATGTATGATTTCAATTAATAGCATTCCACCAATATTGACATGGAAAACACTGTAGATCCTGATCAGATGCTTTCACCAGAAGACAACTGATCTAGATCTTCAGTGTTTTCTTTCTCATTTGTTCTGTTCAATAATTAAGTAGCATTCCGCCAATATTGGCATGGAAAACACTGTAGATCCTGATCAGATACTTTCACCAGAAGACAACTGATCTAGATCTACAGTGTTTTCTAACTCATTTGTTTTGTTCAATAATTTAGTAGCATTCCACCAATATTGGCATGGAAAACACTGTAGATCCTGATCAGATACTTTCAACAGAAGACAACTGATCTAGATCTACAGTGTTTTTTTACTCATTTGTTCTGTTTAATAGTTAACAAGCCCCACTTAAACTGATTTGATGTATGAATTCAAATAATAGCATTCCACCAATATTGACATGGAAAACACTGTAGATCCTGATCAGATACTTTCACCAGAAGACAACTGATCTAGATCTACAGTGTTTTCTTACTCATTTGTTCTTTTCAATAGTTTAGAAGCCCCACTTAAACTGCTTTGATGTATGATTTCAATTAATAGCATTCCACCAATATTGACATGGAAAACACTGTAGATCCTGATCAGATACATCTGTCAGAAGACAAATGATCTAGATTTTCAGTGTTTTCTAACTCATTTGTTCTGTTCAATAATTTAGAAAACATAGATGAACTGATTTCATGTATGATTTCAATTGATAGCATTCCACCAATATTGATATGGAAAACACTGTAGATCCTGATCAGATACTTTCACCGGAAGACAACTGATCTAGATCTACAGTGTTTTATAACTCATTTGTTCTGTTCAATAGTTAACAAGCCCCAATTAAACTGATTTGATGTATGATTTCAATTAATAGCATTCCACCAATATTGACATGGAAAACACTGTAGATCCTGATCAGATACTTTCACCAGAAGACAACTGATCTAGATCTACAGTGTTTTATAACTCATTTGTTCTGTTCAATAGTTAAGAAGCCCCACTTAAACTGATTTGATTAATGGTTTCATTGAAAGCATTCCACCAATATTTGCATAGAAAACACTGTAGATCCTGATCAGATACTTTCACCAGAAGACAACTGATCTAGATCTACAGTGTTTTCTTACTCATTTGTTCTGTTCAATAATTTAGTAGCATTCCACCAATATTGGCATAGAAAACACTGTAGATCTTGATCAGATACTTTCACCAGAAGACAACTGATCTAGATCTACAGTGTTTTCTTACTCTTTTGTTCTGTTCAATAGTTTAGAAGCCCTACTTAAACTGATTTGATGTATGATTTCAATTAATAGCATTCCACCAATATTGGCATGGAAAACACTGTAGATCCTAATCAGATACTTTCACCAGAACACAACTGATCTAGATCTACAGTGTTTTCTTACTCATTTGTTCTGTTCAATAGTTATGAAGCCCCACTTAAACTGTTTTGATGAATGATTTCAATTAATAGCATTCCACCAATATTGACATGGAAAACACTGTAGATCCTGATCAGATACTTTCACCAGAAGACAACTGATCTAGATCTACAGTGTTTTATAACTCATTTGTTCTGTTCAATAATTAAGTAGCATTTCACCAATGTTGGCATGGAAAACACTGTAGATCCTGATCAGATACTTCCATCAGAAGACAACTGATCTAGATCTACAGTGTTTTCTAACTCATTTGTTCTGTTCAATAGTTAAGAAGCCCCACTTAAACTGATTTGATATATGATTTCAATTAATAGCATTCCACTAATATTGGCATGGAAAACACTGTAGATCCTGATCAGATACTTTCACCAGAAGACAACTGATCTAGATCTACAGTGTTTTCTTACTCATTTGTTCTGTTCAATAGTTATGAAGCCCCACTTAAACTGATTTGATGAATGATTTCAATTAATAGCATTCCACCAATATTGACATGGAAAACACTGTAGATCCTGATCAGATACTTTCACCAGAAGACAACTGATCTAGATCTACAGTGTTTTCTTACTCTTTTGTTCTGTTCAATAATTTAGTAGCATTCCACCAATATTGGCATGGAAAATACTGTAGATCCTGATCAGATACATCTGTCAGACGACAAATGATCTAGATTTTCAGTGTTTTCTAACTCATTTGTTCTGTTCAATAATTTAGAAAACATAGATGAACTGATTTCATGTATGATTTCAATTGATAGCATTCCACCAATATTGATATGGAAAACACTGTAGATCCTGATCAGATACTTTCACCGGAAGACAACTGATCTAGATCTACAGTGTTTTATAACTCATTTGTTCTGTTCAATAGTTAACAAGCCCCAATTAAACTGCTTTGATGTATGATTTCAATTAATAGCATTCCACCAATATTGACATGGAAAACACTGTAGATCCTGATCAGATACATCTGTCAGAAGACAAATGATCTAGATTTTCAGTGTTTTCTAACTCATTTGTTCTGTTCAATAATTTAGAAAACATAGATGAACTGATTTCATGTATGATTTCAATTGATAGCATTCCACCAATATTGATATGGAAAACACTGTAGATCATGATCAGATACTTTCACCGGAAGACAACTGATCTAGATCTACAGTGTTTTATAACTCATTTGTTCTGTTCAATAGTTAACAAGCCCCAATTAAACTGATTTGATGTATGATTTCAATTAATAGCATTCGACCAATACTGACATGGAAAACACTGTAGATCCTGATCAGATGCTTTCACCAGAAGACAACTGATCTAGACCTACAGTGTTTTCTCACTCATTTGTTCTGTTAAATAGTTAAGAAGCCCCCATTAAATTGATTTGATGTATGATTTCAATTAATAGCATTCCGCCCATATTGACATGGAGAACACTGTAGATCCTCATCAGATGCTTCGGTCAGACGACAACTGATCTAGATCTACAGTGTTTTCTAACTCATTTGTTCTGTTCAATAGTTAAGAAGCCCAAATTAAACTGATTTGATGTATGATTTTAATAAATAGCCTTTGACCAATATTGACATGGAAAACACTGTAGATCCTGATCAGATACTTTCACCAGAAGACAACTGATCTATATCTACAGTGTTTTCTAACTCATTTGCTCTGTTCAATAGTTATGAAGCCCCACTTAAACTGATTTGATGTATGATTTCAATTAATAGCATTCCACCAATATTGACATCGAAAACACTGTAGATCCTGATCAGATACTTTCACCAGAACACAACTGATCTAGATCTACAGTGTTTTCTAACTCATTTGTTCTGTTCAATAGTTAAGAAGCCCCACTTAAACTGATTTGATTAATGATTTCATTGAAAGCATTCCACCAATATTTGCATGGAAACACTGTAGATCCTGATCAGATACTTTCATCAGAAGACAACAGATCTAGATCTACAGTGTTTTCTTACTCATTTGTTCTGTTCAATAATTTAGTAGCATTCCACCAATATTGGCATAGAAAACACTGTAGATCTTGATCAGATACTTTCACCAGAAGACAACTGATCTAGATCTACAGTGTTTTCTTACTCTTTTGTTCTGTTCAATAGTTTAGAAGCCCCACTTAAACTGATTTGATGTATGATTTCAATTAATAGCATTCCACCAATATTGGTATGGAAAACACTGTAGATCTTGATCAGATACTTTCACCAGAAGACAACTGATCTAGATCTACAGTGTTTTCTTACTCATTTGTTCTGTTCAATAGTTATGAAGCCCCACTTAAACTGTTTTGATGTATGATTTCAATTAATAGCATTCCACCAATATTGACATGGAAAACACTGTAGATCCTGATCAGATACTTTCACCAGAAGACAACTGATCTAGATCTACAGTGTTTTATAACTCATTTGTTCTGTTCAATAATTTAGTAGCATTCTACCAATGTTGGCATGGAAAACACTGTAGATCCTGATCAGATACTTCCATCAGAAGACAACTGATCTAGATCTACAGTGTTTTCTAACTCATTTGTTCGGTTCAATAGTTAAGAAGCCCCACTTAAATTGATTTGATATATGATTTCAATTAATAGCATTCCACCAACATTGGCATGGAAAACACTGTAGATCCTGATCAGATACTTTCACCAGAACACAACTGATCTAGATATACAGTGTTTTCTTACTCATTTGTTCTGTTCAATAATTTAGTAGCATTCCACCAATATTGACATGGAAAACACTGTAGATCCTGATCAGATACTTTCACCAGAACACAACTGATCTAGATCTACAGTGTTTTCTTACTCATTTGTTCTGTTCAATAATTAAGTAGCATTCCACCGATGTTGGCATGGACAATACTGTAGATCCCGATCAGATACTTTCACCAGAAGACAACTGATCTAGATGTACATTGTTTTATAACTCATTTGTTCTGTTCAATAATTTAGTAGCATTCCACCAATATTGACATAGAAAACACTGTAGATCTTAATCAGATACTTTCACCAGAAGACAACTGATCTAGATCTACAGTGTTTTCTTACTCATTTGTTCTGTTCAATAATTAAGAAGCCCCACTTAAACTGATTTGATGAATGATTTCAATTAATAGCATTCCACCAATATTGACATGGAAAACACTGTAGATCCTGATCAGATACTTTCACCAGAAGACAACTGATCTAGATCTACAGTGTTTTCTTACTCATTTGTTCTGTTCAATAGTTAAGAAGCCCCACTTAAACTGATTTGATGTATGATTTTAATTAATAGCATTCCACCAATATTGACATGGAAAACACTGTAGATCCTGATCAGATACTTTCACCTGAAGACAACTGATCTAGATCTACAGTGTTTTCTTACTCATTTGTTCTGTTCAATAATTTAGTAGCATTCCACCAATATTGACATAGAAAACACTGTAGATCCTGATCAGAATCTTTCACCAGAAGACAACTTATCTAGATCTACAGTGTTTTCTTACTCATTTGTTCTGTTCAATAGTTAGGAAGCCCCACTTAAACTGATTTGATGAATGATTTCAATTAATAGCATTTCACAAATATTGACATGGAAAACACTGTAGATTCTGATCAGATACTTTCACCAGAAGACAACTGATCTAGATCTACAGTGTTTTCTTACTCATTTGTTCTGTTCAATAGTTAAGAAGCCCCACTTAAACTGATTTGATGAATAATTTCAATTGATAGCATTCCACCAATATTGGCATGGAAAACACTGTAGATCCTGATCAGATACTTTCATCAGAAGACAACTGATCTAGATCTACAGTGTTTTCTAACTCATTTGTTCTGTTCAATAGTTAAGAAGCCCCACTTAAACTGATTTGATGTATGATTTCAATTAATAGCATTCCAACAATATTGACATAGAAAACACTGTAGATCCTTATCAGATACTTTCACCAGAAGACAACTGATCTAGATCTACAGTGTTTTCTTACTCATTTGTTCTGTTCAATAGTTAACAAGCCCTACTTAAACTGATTTGATGTATGATTTCAATTAATAGCATTCCACCAATATTGACATGGAAAACACTGTAGATCCTGATCAGATGCTTTCACCAGAAGACAACTGATCTAGATCTATAGTGTTTTATAACTCATTTGTTCTGTTCAATAGTTAAGAAGCCCCACTTAAACTGATTTGATATATGATTTCAATTAATAGCATTCCACCAATATTGACATGGAAAACACTGTAGATCCTGATCAGATACTTTCACCAGAAGACAACTGATCTAGATCTATAGTGTTTTCTAACTCATTTGTTCTGTTCAATAGTTAAGAAGCTCCACTTAAACTGATTTGATGTATGATTTCAATTAATAGCATTCCACCAATATTGACATGGAAAATACTGTAGATCCTGATCAGATACTTTCACCAGAAGACAACTGATCTAGATCTACAGTGTTTTCTTACTCATTGGTTCTGTTCAATAATTAAGAAGCCCCACTTAAACTGATTTGATGTATGATTTCAATTAATAGCATTCCACCAATATTGACATGGAAAACACTGTAGATCCTGATCAGATACTTTCACCAGAAGACAACTGATCTAGATCTACAGTGTTTTCTTACTCATTGGTTCTGTTCAATAGTTAAGAAGCCCCACTTAAACTGATTTGATGTATGATTTCAATTAATAGCATTCCACCAATATTGACATGGAAAACACTGTAGATCCTGATCAGATACTTTCACCAGAAGACAACTGATCTAGATCTACAGTGTTATCTTACTCATTTGTTCTGTTCAATAGTTAAGAAGCCCCACTTAAACTGATTTGATGTATGATTTCAATTTATAGCATTCCACCAATATTGACATGGAAAACACTGTAGATCCTGATCAGATACTTTCACCAGAAGACAACTGATCTAGATCTACAGTGTTTTCTAACTCATTTGTTCTGTTCAATAGTTAAGAAGCCCCACTTAAACTGATTTGATATATGATTTCCTTAAAAAGCCTTCGACCAATATTGACATAGAAAACACTGTAGATCCTGATCAGATACTTCCGTCAGAAGACAACTGATCTAGATCTACAGTGTTTTCTAACTCATTTGTTCTTTTCAATAGTTAAGAAGCCCCACTTAAACTGATTTGATTAATGATTTCAATTGATAGCATTCCACCAATATTGGCATGGAAAACCATGTAAATCCTGATCAGATACTTTCACCTGAAGACAACTGATCTAGATCTACAGTGTTTTCTTACTCATTTGTTCTGTTCAATAGTTAAGAAGCCCCACTTAAACTGATTTGATTAATGATTTCAAATAATAGCATTCCACCAACATTGGCATGGAAAACACTGTAGATCCTGATCAAATACTTTCACCTGAAGACAACTGATCTAGATCTACATTGTTTTCTTACTCATTTGTTCTGTTCAATAATTTAGTAGCATTCCACCAATATTGACATGGAAAACACTGAAGATCCTGATCAGATACTTCCATCAGAAGACAACTGATCTAGATCTACAGTGTTTTCTAACTCATTTGTTCTGTTCAATAATTTAGAAAACCCAGATAAACTGATTTGATGTATGATTTCAATAAATAGCCTTTGACCAATATTGACATGGAAAACACTGTAGATCCTGATCAGATACTTCAGTCAGAAACAACTGATCTAGATCTTCAGGGTTTTCTTACTCATTTGCTCCGTTCAATGATTTAGAAAACCCAGATAAACTGACTTGATGTATGATTTCAATTAATCAATAGCTTTCCAACAATATTGACATGGAAAACACTGTGGATCCTGATCAGATGTTTCCGACAGAAGACAACTGATCTAGATCTACAGTGTTTTCTTACTCATTTGCTCCGTTCAATAATTTAGAAGCCCCATTTAAACTGATTTGATGTATGATTTCAATTAATAGCATTCCACCAATATTGATATGGAAAATACTGTAGATCCTGATCAGATACTTCCATCAGAAGACAACTGATCTAGATCTACAGTGTTTTCTAACTCATTTGTTCTGTTCAATAGTTAACAAGCCCCACTTAAGCTGATTTGATGTATGATTTCAATTAATAGCATTCCACCAATATTGACATGGAAAACACTGTAGATCCTGATCAGATACTTTCACCAGAAGACAACTGATCTAGATCTATAGTGTTTTCTAACTCATTCGTTCTGTTCAATAGTTAAGAAGCCCCACTTAAACTGATTTGATGTATGATTTCAATAAATAGCATTCCACCAACATTTGCATGGAAAACACTGTAGATCCTGATCAGATACTTCCATCAGAAGACAACTGATCTAGATCTACAGTGTTTTCTTACTCATTTGTTCTGTTCAATAGTTAAGAAGCCCCACTTAAACTGATTTGATATATGATTTCAATTAATAGCATTCCACCAACATTGGCATGGAAAACACTGTAGATCCTGATCAGATACTTCCATCAGAAGACAACTGATCTAGATCTACAGTGTTTTCTGACTCATTTGTTCTGTTCAATAGTTAAGAAGCCCCACTTAAACTGATTTGATATATGATTTCAATTAATAGCATTCCACCTATATTGACATGGAAAACACTGTAGATCCTGATCAGATACTTTCACCAGAAGACAACTGATCTAGATCTACAGTGTTTTATAACTCATTTGTTCTGTTCAATAATTTAGTAGCATTCCACCAATGTTGACATGGAAAACACTGTAGATCCTGATCAGATACTTCCATCAGAAGACAACTGATCAAGATCTACAGTGTATTTAACTCATTTGTTCTGTTCAATAGTTAAGAATCCCCACTTAAACTGATTTGATATATGATTTCAATTAGTAGCATTCCACCAACATTGGCATGGAAAACACTGTAGATCCTGATCAGATACTTTCACCAGAACACAACTGATCTAGATCTACAGTGTTTTCTTACTCATTTTTTCTGTTCAATATTTAAGAAGCCCCACTTAAACTGATTTGATGTATGATTTCAATTTATAGCATTCCTCCAATATTGACATGGAAAACACTGTAGATCCTGATCAGATGCTTCCGTCAGAAGACAACTGATCTAGATCTACAGTGTTTTCTAACTCATTTGTTCTGTTCAATAGTTAAGAAGCCCCACTTAAACTGATTTGATATATGATTTCAATTAATAGCATTCCACCAATATTGACATGGAAAACACTGTAGATCCTGATCAGATACTTTCACCAGAAGACAACTGATATAGATCTACAGTGTTTTATAACTCATTTGTTCTGTTCAATAATTTAGTAGCATTCCACCAATGTTGACATGGAAAACACTGTAGATCCTAATCAGATACTTCCATCAGAAGACAACTGATCTAGATCTACAGTGTTTTCTAACTCATTTGTTCTGTTCAATAGTTAAGAAGCCCCACTTAAACTGATTTGATGTATGATTTCAATTAATAGCATTCCACCAATATTGACATGGAAAACAATGTAGATCCTGATCAGATACTTTCACCTGAAGACAACTGATCTAGATCTACAGTGTTTTCTTACTCATTTGTTCTGTTCAATAATTTAGTAGCATTCCACCAATATTGGCATGGAAAACACTGTAGATCCTGATCAGATACTTTCACCTGAAGACAACTGATCTAGATCTACAGTGTTTTCTTACTCATTTGTTCTGTTCAATAGTTAAGAAGCCCCACTTAAACTGATTTGATGTATGATTTCAATTAATAGCATTTCACAAATATTGACATGGAAAACACTGTAGATCATGATCAGATACTTTCACCTGAAGACAACTGATCTAGATCTACAGTGTTTTCTTACTCATTTGTTCTGTTCAATAGTTAAGAAGCCCCACTTAAACTGATTTGATGTATGATTTCAATTAATAGCATTCCACCAATATTGACATGGAAAACACTGTAGATCCTGGTCAGATACTTTCACCTGAAGACAACTGATCTAGATCTACAGTGTTTTCTTACTCATTTGTTCTGTTCAATAGTTAAGAAGCCCCACTTAAACTGATTTGATGTATGATTTCAATAAATAGCATTCCACCAATATTGACATGGAAAACACTGTAGATCCTGATCAGATACTTTCACCTGAAGACAACTGATCTAGATCTACAGTGTTTTCTTACTCATTTGTTCTGTTCAATAGTTAAGAAGCCCCACTTAAACTGATTTGATGTATGATTTCAATTAATAGCATTCCACCAATATTGACATGGAAAACACTGTAGATCCTGATCAGATACTTTCACCAGAAGACAACTGATCTAGATCTACAGTGTTTTCTTACTCATTTGTTCTGTTCAATAGTTAAGAAGCCCCACTTAAACTGATTTGATGTATGATTTCAATTAATAGCATTCCACCTATATTGACATGGAAAACACTGTAGATCCTGATCAGATACTTTCACCAGAAGACAACTGATCTAGATCTACAGTGTTTTATAACTCATTTGTTCTGTTCAATAATTTAGTAGCATTCCACCAATGTTGACATGGAAAACACTGTAGATCCTGATCAGATACTTCCATCAGAAGACAACTGATCTAGATCTACAGTGTTTTCTTACTCATTTGTTCTGTTCAATAGTTAAGAATCCCCACTTAAACTGATTTGATATATGATTTCAATTAATAGCATTCCACCAACATTGGCATGGAAAACACTGTAGATCCTGATCAGATACTTTCACCAGAACACAACTGATCTAGATCTACAGTGTTTTCTTACTCATTTGTTCTGTTCAATATTTAAGAAGCCAAACTTAAACTGATTTGATGTATGATTTCAATTTATAGCATTCCAACAATATTGACATGGAAAACACTGTAGATCCTGATCAGATGCTTCCGTCAGAAGACAACTGATCTAGATCTACAGTGTTTTCTAACTCATTTGTTCTGTTCAATAGTTAAGAAGCCCCACTTAAACTGATTTGATATATGATTTCAATTAATAGCATTCCACCAATATTGGCATGGAAAACACTGTAGATCCTGATCAGATACTTCCATCAGAAGACAACTGATCTAGATCTACAGTGTTTTCTTACTCATTTGTTCTGTTCAATAGTTAAGAAGCCCCACTTAAACTGATTTGATATATGATTTCAATTAATAGCATTCCACCAACATTGGCATGGAAAACACTGTAGATCCTGATCAGATACTTCCATCAAAAGACAACTGATCTAGATCTACAGTGTTTTCTGACTCATTTGTTCTGTTCAATAGTTAAGAAGCCCCACTTAAACTGATTTGATGTATGATTTCAATTAATAGCATTCCACCAATATTGACATGGAAAACACTGTAGATCCTGATCAGATACTTTCACCAGAAGACAACTGATATAGATCTACAGTGTTTTATAACTCATTTGTTCTGTTCAATAATTTAGTAGCATTCCACCAATGTTGACATGGAAAACACTGTAGATCCTGATCAGATACTTCCATCAGAAGACAACTGATCTAGATCTACAGTGTTTTCTAACTCATTTGTTCTGTTCAATAGTTAAGAAGCCCCACTTAAACTGATTTGATGTATGATTTCAATTAATAGCATTCCACCAATATTGACATGGAAAACAATGTAGATCCTGATCAGATACTTTCACCTGAAGACAACTGATCTAGATCTACTGTGTTTTCTTACTCATTTGTTCTGTTCAATAGTTAAGAAGCCCCATTTAAACTGATTTGATGTATGATTTCAATTAATAGCATTTCACAAATATTGACTTTGAAAACACTGTAGATCCTGATCAGATACTTTCACCTGAAGACAACTGATCTAGATCTACAGTGTTTTCTTACTCATTTGTTCTGTTCAATAGTTAAGAAGCCCCACTTAAACTGATTTGATGTATGATTTCAATTAATAGCATTCCACCTATATTGACATGGAAAACACTGTAGATCCTGATCAGATACTTTCACCAGAAGACAACTGATCTAGATCTACAGTGTTTTATAACTCATTTGTTCTGTTCAATAATTTAGTAGCATTCCACCAATGTTGACATGGAAAACACTGTAGACCCTGATCAGATACTTCCATCAGAAGACAACTGATCTAGATCTACAGTGTTTTCTTACTCATTTGTTCTGTTCAATAGTTAAGAATCCCCACTTAAACTGATTTGATATATGATTTCAATTAATAGCATTCCACCAACATTGGCATGGAAAACACTGTAGATCCTGATCAGATACTTTCACCAGAACACAACTGATCTAGATCTACAGTGTTTTCTTACTCATTTGTTCTGTTCAATATTTAAGAAGCCCCACTTAAACTGATTTGATGTATGATTTCAATTTATAGCATTCCTCCAATATTGACATGGAAAACACTGTAGATCCTGATCAGATGCTTCCGTCAGAAGACAACTGATCTAGATCTACAGTGTTTTCTAACTCATTTGTTCTGTTCAATAGTTAAGAAGCCCCACTTAAACTGATTTGATATATGATTTCAATTAATAGCATTCCACCAATATTGGCATGGAAAACACTGTAGATCCTGATCAGATACTTCCATCAGAAGACAACTGATCTAGATCTACAGTGTTTTCTTACTCATTTGTTCTGTTCAATAGTTAAGAAGCCCCACTTAAACTGATTTGATATATGATTTCAATTAATAGCATTCCACCAACATTGGCATGGAAAACACTGTAGATCCTGATCAGATACTTCCATCAAAAGACAACTGATCTAGATCTTCAGTGTTTTCTGACTCATTTGTTCTGTTCAATAGTTAAGAAGCCCCACTTAAACTGATTTGATGTATGATTTCAATTAATAGCATTCCGCCAATATTGAAATGGAAAACACTGTAGATCCTGATCAGATACTTTCACCAGAAGACAACTGATATAGATCTACAGTGTTTTATAACTCATTTGTTCTGTTCAATAATTTAGTAGCATTCCACCAATATTGACATGGAAAACACTGTAGATCCTGATCAGATACTTCCATCAGAAGACAACTGATCTAGATCTACAGTGTTTTCTAACTCATTTGTTCTGTTCAATAGTTAAGAAGCCCCACTTAAACTGATTTGATGTATGATTTCAATTAATAGCATATCACCAATATTGACATGGAAAACAATGTAGATCCTGATCAGATACTTTCACCTGAAGACAACTGATCTAGATCTACAGTGTTTTCTTACTCATTTGTTCTGTTCAATAATTTAGTAGCATTCCACCAATATTGGCATGGAAAACACTGTAGATCCTGATCAGATACTTTCACCTGAAGACAACTGATCTAGATCTACAGTGTTTTCTTACTCATTTGTTCTGTTCAATAGTTAAGAAGCCCCACTTAAACTGATTTGATGTATGATTTCAATTAATAGCATTTCACAAATATTGACATGGAAAACACTGTAGATCCTGATCAGATACTTTCACCTGAAGACAACTGATCTAGATCTACAGTGTTTTCTTACTCATTTGTTCTTTTCAATAGTTAAGAAGCCCCACTTAAACTGATTTGATGTATGATTTCAATTAATAGCATTCCACCAATATTGACATGGAAAACACTGTAGATCCTGATCAGATACTTTCACCTGATGACAACTGATCTAGATCTACAGTGTTTTCTTACTCATTTGTTCTGTTCAATAGTTAAGAAGCCCCACTTAAACTGATTTGAGGTATGATTTCAATTAATAGCATTCCACCAATATTGACATGGAAAACACTGTAGATCCTGATCAGATACTTTCACCTGAAGACAACTGATCTAGATCTACAGTGTTTTCTTACTCATTTGTTCTGTTTAATAGTTAAGAAGCCCCACTTAAACTGATTTGATGTATGATTTCAATTAATAGCATTCCACCAATATTAACATGGAAAACACTGTAGATCCTGATCAGATACTTTCACCAGAAGACAACTGATCTAGATCTACAGTGTTTTCTTACTCATTTGTTCTGTTCAATAGTTAAGAAGCCCCACTTAAACTGATTTGATGTATGATTTCAATTAATAGCATTCCACCAATATTGACATGGAAAACACTGTAGATCCTGATCAGATACTTTCACCTGAAGACAACTGATCTAGATCTAAAGTGTTTTCTTACTCATTTGTTCTGTTTAATAATTTAGTAGCATTCCACCAATATTGACATAGAAAACACTGTAGATCCTGATCAGATACTTTCACCAGAAGACAACTTATCTAGATCTACAGTGTTTTCTTACTCATTTGTTCTGTTCAATAGTTAGGAAGCCCCACTTAAACTGATTTGATGAATGATTTCAATTAATAGCATTCCACCAATATTGACATGGAAAACACTGTAGATCCTGATCAGATACTTTCACCAGAAGACAACTGATCTAGATCTACAGTGTTTTCTTACTCACTTGTTCTGTTCAATAGTTAAGAAGCCCCACTTAAACTGATTTGATGAATAATTTCAATTGATAGCATTCCACCAATATTGGCATGGAAAACACTGTAGATCTTGATCAGATACTTTCATCAGAAGACAACTGATCTAGATCTACAGTGTTTTCTAACTCATTTGTTCTGTTCAATAGTTAAGAAGCCTTACTTAAACTGATTTGATGTATGATTTCAATTAATAGCATTCCACCAATATTGACATGGAAAACACTGTAGATCCTGATCAGATACTTTCACCAGAAGACAACTGATCTAGATCTACAGTGTTATCTTACTCATTTGTTCTGTTCAATAGTTAAGAAGCCCCACTTAAACTGATTTGATGTATGATTTCAATTAATAGCATTTCACAAATATTGACATGGAAAACACTGTAGATCCTGATCAGATACTTTCACCTGAAGACAACTGATCTAGATCTACAGTGTTTTCTTACTCATTTGTTCTGTTCAATAGTTAAGAAGGCCCACTTAAACTGATTTGATGTATGATTTCAATTAATAGCATTTCACAAATATTGACATGGAAAACACTGTAGATCCTGATCAGATACTTTCACCTGAAGACAACTGATCTAGATCTACAGTGTTTTCTTACTCATTTGTTCTGTTTAATAGTTAAGAAGCCCCACTTAAACTGATTTGATGTATGATTTCAATTAATAGCATTCCACCAATATTGACATGGAAAACACTGTAGATCCTGATCAGATACTTTCACCTGATGACAACTGATCTAGATCTACAGTGTTTTCTTACTCATTTGTTCTGTTCAATAGTTAAGAAGCCCCACTTAAACTGATTTGATGTATGATTTCAATTAATAGCATTCCACCAATATTGACATGGAAAACACTGTAGATCCTGATCAGATACTTTCACCTGAAGACAACTGATCTAGATCTACAGTGTTTTCTTACTCATTTGTTCTGTTCAATAGTTAAGAAGCCCCACTTAAACTGATTTGATGTATGATTTCAATTAATAGCATTCCACCAATATTGACATGGAAAACACTGTAGATCCTGATCAGATACTTTCACCAGAAGACAACTGATCTAGATCTACAGTGTTTTCTTACTCATTTGTTCTGTTCAATAGTTAAGAAGCCCCACTTAAACTGATTTGATGTATGATTTCAATTAATAGCATTCCACCAATATTGACATGGAAAACACTGTAGATCCTGATCAGATACTTTCACCTGAAGACAACTGATCTAGATCTACAGTGTTTTCTTACTCATTTGTTCTGTTCAATAATTTAGTAGCATTCCACCAATATTGACATAGAAAACACTGTAGATCCTGATCAGATGCTTTCACCAGAAGACAACTTATCTAGATCTACAGTGTTTTCTTACTCATTTGTTCTGTTCAATAGTTAGGATCCCCCACTTAAATTGATTTGATGAATGATTTCAATTAATAGCATTCCACCAATATTGACATGGAAAACACTGTAGATCCTGATCAGATACTTTCACCAGAAGACAACTGATCTAGATCTACAGTGTTTTCTTACTCATTTGTTCTGTTCAATAGTTAAGAAGCCCCACTTAAACTGATTTGATGTATGATTTTAATTAATAGCATTCCACCAATATTGACATGGAAAACACTGTAGATCCTGATCAGATGCTTTCACCAGAAGACAACTTATCTAGATCTACAGTGTTTTCTTACTCATTTGTTCTGTTCAATAGTTAGGAAGCCCCACTTAAACTGATTTGATGAATGATTTCAATTAATAGCATTCCACCAATATTGACATGGAAAACACTGTAGATCCTGATCAGATACTTTCACCAGAAGACAACTGATCTAGATCTACAGTGTTTTCTTACTCATTTGTTCTGTTCAATAGTTAAGAAGCCCCACTTAAACTGATTTGATGTATGATTTTAATTAATAGCATTCCACCAATATTGACATGGAAAACACTGTAGATCCTGATCAGATACTTTCACCTGAAGACAACTGATCTAGATCTACAGTGTTTTCTTACTCATTTGTTCTGTTCAATAATTTAGTAGCATTCCACCAATATTGACATAGAAAACACTGTAGATCCTGATCAGAATCTTTCACCAGAAGACAACTTATCTAGATCTACAGTGTTTTCTTACTCATTTGTTCTGTTCAATAGTTAGGAAGCCCCACTTAAACTGATTTGATGAATGATTTCAATTAATAGCATTTCACAAATATTGACATGGAAAACACTGTAGATTCTGATCAGATACTTTCACCAGAAGACAACTGATCTAGATCTACAGTGTTTTCTTACTCATTTGTTCTGTTCAATAGTTAAGAAGCCCCACTTAAACTGATTTGATGAATAATTTCAATTGATAGCATTCCACCAATATTGGCATGGAAAACACTGTAGATCCTGATCAGATACTTTCATCAGAAGACAACTGATCTAGATCTACAGTGTTTTCTAACTCATTTGTTCTGTTCAATAGTTAAGAAGCCCCACTTAAACTGATTTGATGTATGATTTCAATTAATAGCATTCCAACAATATTGACATAGAAAACACTGTAGATCCTTATCAGATACTTTCACCAGAAGACAACTGATCTAGATCTACAGTGTTTTCTTACTCATTTGTTCTGTTCAATAGTTAACAAGCCCTACTTAAACTGATTTGATGTATGATTTCAATTAATAGCATTCCACCAATATTGACATGGAAAACACTGTAGATCCTGATCAGATGCTTTCACCAGAAGACAACTGATCTAGATCTATAGTGTTTTATAACTCATTTGTTCTGTTCAATAGTTAAGAAGCCCCACTTAAACTGATTTGATATATGATTTCAATTAATAGCATTCCACCAATATTGACATGGAAAACACTGTAGATCCTGATCAGATACTTTCACCAGAAGACAACTGATCTAGATCTATAGTGTTTTCTAACTCATTTGTTCTGTTCAATAGTTAAGAAGCTCCACTTAAACTGATTTGATGTATGATTTCAATTAATAGCATTCCACCAATATTGACATGGAAAATACTGTAGATCCTGATCAGATACTTTCACCAGAAGACAACTGATCTAGATCTACAGTGTTTTCTTACTCATTGGTTCTGTTCAATAATTAAGAAGCCCCACTTAAACTGATTTGATGTATGATTTCAATTAATAGCATTCCACCAATATTGACATGGAAAACACTGTAGATCCTGATCAGATACTTTCACCAGAAGACAACTGATCTAGATCTACAGTGTTTTCTTACTCATTGGTTCTGTTCAATAGTTAAGAAGCCCCACTTAAACTGATTTGATGTATGATTTCAATTAATAGCATTCCACCAATATTGACATGGAAAACACTGTAGATCCTGATCAGATACTTTCACCAGAAGACAACTGATCTAGATCTACAGTGTTATCTTACTCATTTGTTCTGTTCAATAGTTAAGAAGCCCCACTTAAACTGATTTGATGTATGATTTCAATTTATAGCATTCCACCAATATTGACATGGAAAACACTGTAGATCCTGATCAGATACTTTCACCAGAAGACAACTGATCTAGATCTACAGTGTTTTCTAACTCATTTGTTCTGTTCAATAGTTAAGAAGCCCCACTTAAACTGATTTGATATATGATTTCCTTAAAAAGCCTTCGACCAATATTGACATAGAAAACACTGTAGATCCTGATCAGATACTTCCGTCAGAAGACAACTGATCTAGATCTACAGTGTTTTCTAACTCATTTGTTCTTTTCAATAGTTAAGAAGCCCCACTTAAACTGATTTGATTAATGATTTCAATTGATAGCATTCCACCAATATTGGCATGGAAAACCATGTAGATCCTGATCAGATACTTTCACCTGAAGACAACTGATCTAGATCTACAGTGTTTTCTTACTCATTTGTTCTGTTCAATAGTTAAGAAGCCCCACTTAAACTGATTTGATTAATGATTTCAAATAATAGCATTCCACCAACATTGGCATAGAAAACACTGTAGATCCTGATCAAATACTTTCACCTGAAGACAACTGATCTAGATCTACATTGTTTTCTTACTCATTTGTTCTGTTCAATAATTTAGTAGCATTCCACCAATATTGACATGGAAAACACTGAAGATCCTGATCAGATACTTCCATCAGAAGACAACTGATCTAGATCTACAGTGTTTTCTAACTCATTTGTTCTGTTCAATAATTTAGAAAACCCAGATAAACTGATTTGATGTATGATTTCAATAAATAGCCTTTGACCAATATTGACATGGAAAACACTGTAGATCCTGATCAGATACTTCAGTCAGAAACAACTGATCTAGATCTTCAGGGTTTGCTTACTCATTTGCTCCGTTCAATGATTTAGAAAACCCAGATAAACTGACTTGATGTATGATTTCAATTAATCAATAGCTTTCCAACAATATTGACATGGAAAACACTGTGGATCCTGATCAGATGTTTCCGACAGAAGACAACTGATCTAGATCTACAGTGTTTTCTTACTCATTTGCTCCGTTCAATAATTTAGAAGCCCCATTTAAACTGATTTGATGTATGATTTCAATTAATAGCATTCCACCAATATTGATATGGAAAATACTGTAGATCCTGATCAGATACTTCCATCAGAAGACAACTGATCTAGATCTACAGTGTTTTCTAACTCATTTGTTCTGTTCAATAGTTAACAAGCCCCACTTAAGCTGATTTGATGTATGATTTCAATTAATAGCATTCCACCAATATTGACATGGAAAACACTGTAGATCCTGATCAGATACTTTCACCAGAAGACAACTGATCTAGATCTATAGTGTTTTCTAACTCATTCGTTCTGTTCAATAGTTAAGAAGCCCCACTTAAACTGATTTGATGTATGATTTCAATAAATAGCATTCCACCAACATTTGCATGGAAAACACTGTAGATCCTGATCAGATACTTCCATCAGAAGACAACTGATCTAGATCTACAGTGTTTTCTTACTCATTTGTTCTGTTCAATAGTTAAGAAGCCCCACTTAAACTGATTTGATATATGATTTCAATTAATAGCATTCCACCTATATTGACATGGAAAACACTGTAGATCCTGATCAGATACTTTCACCAGAAGACAACTGATCTAGATCTACAGTGTTTTATAACTCATTTGTTCTGTTCAATAATTTAGTAGCATTCCACCAATGTTGACATGGAAAACACTGTAGATCCTGATCAGATACTTCCATCAGAAGACAACTGATCAAGATCTACAGTGTATTTAACTCATTTGTTCTGTTCAATAGTTAAGAATCCCCACTTAAACTGATTTGATATATGATTTCAATTAGTAGCATTCCACCAACATTGGCATGGAAAACACTGTAGATCCTGATCAGATACTTTCACCAGAACACAACTGATCTAGATCTACAGTGTTTTCTTACTCATTTTTTCTGTTCAATATTTAAGAAGCCCCACTTAAACTGATTTGATGTATGATTTCAATTTATAGCATTCCTCCAATATTGACATGGAAAACACTGTAGATCCTGATCAGATGCTTCCGTCAGAAGACAACTGATCTAGATCTACAGTGTTTTCTAACTCATTTGTTCTGTTCAATAGTTAAGAAGCCCCACTTAAACTGATTTGATATATGATTTCAATTAATAGCATTCCACCAATATTGACATGGAAAACACTGTAGATCCTGATCAGATACTTTCACCAGAAGACAACTGATATAGATCTACAGTGTTTTATAACTCATTTGTTCTGTTCAATAATTTAGTAGCATTCCACCAATGTTGACATGGAAAACACTGTAGATCCTAATCAGATACTTCCATCAGAAGACAACTGATCTAGATCTACAGTGTTTTCTAACTCATTTGTTCTGTTCAATAGTTAAGAAGCCCCACTTAAACTGATTTGATGTATGATTTCAATTAATAGCATTCCACCAATATTGACATGGAAAACAATGTAGATCCTGATCAGATACTTTCACCTGAAGACAACTGATCTAGATCTACAGTGTTTTCTTACTCATTTGTTCTGTTCAATAATTTAGTAGCATTCCACCAATATTGGCATGGAAAACACTGTAGATCCTGATCAGATACTTTCACCTGAAGACAACTGATCTAGATCTACAGTGTTTTCTTACTCATTTGTTCTGTTCAATAGTTAAGAAGCCCCACTTAAACTGATTTGATGTATGATTTCAATTAATAGCATTTCACAAATATTGACATGGAAAACACTGTAGATCATGATCAGATACTTTCACCTGAAGACAACTGATCTAGATCTACAGTGTTTTCTTACTCATTTGTTCTGTTCAATAGTTAAGAAGCCCCACTTAAACTGATTTGATGTATGATTTCAATTAATAGCATTCCACCAATATTGACATGGAAAACACTGTAGATCCTGATCAGATACTTTCACCTGAAGACAACTGATCTAGATCTACAGTGTTTTCTTACTCATTTGTTCTGTTCAATAGTTAAGAAGCCCCACTTAAACTGATTTGATGTATGATTTCAATAAATAGCATTCCACCAATATTGACATGGAAAACACTGTAGATCCTGATCAGATACTTTCACCTGAAGACAACTGATCTAGATCTACAGTGTTTTCTTACTCATTTGTTCTGTTCAATAGTTAAGAAGCCCCACTTAAACTGATTTGATGTATGATTTCAATTAATAGCATTCCACCAATATTGACATGGAAAACACTGTAGATCCTGATCAGATACTTTCACCAGAAGACAACTGATCTAGATCTACAGTGTTTTCTTACTCATTTGTTCTGTTCAATAGTTAAGAAGCCCCACTTAAACTGATTTGATGTATGATTTCAATTAATAGCATTCCACCTATATTGACATGGAAAACACTGTAGATCCTGATCAGATACTTTCACCAGAAGACAACTGATCTAGATCTACAGTGTTTTATAACTCATTTGTTCTGTTCAATAATTTAGTAGCATTCCACCAATGTTGACATGGAAAACACTGTAGATCCTGATCAGATACTTCCATCAGAAGACAACTGATCTAGATCTACAGTGTTTTCTTACTCATTTGTTCTGTTCAATAGTTAAGAATCCCCACTTAAACTGATTTGATATATGATTTCAATTAATAGCATTCCACCAACATTGGCATGGAAAACACTGTAGATCCTGATCAGATACTTTCACCAGAACACAACTGATCTAGATCTACAGTGTTTTCTTACTCATTTGTTCTGTTCAATATTTAAGAAGCCAAACTTAAACTGATTTGATGTATGATTTCAATTTATAGCATTCCAACAATATTGACATGGAAAACACTGTAGATCCTGATCAGATGCTTCCGTCAGAAGACAACTGATCTAGATCTACAGTGTTTTCTAACTCATTTGTTCTGTTCAATAGTTAAGAAGCCCCACTTAAACTGATTTGATATATGATTTCAATTAATAGCATTCCACCAATATTGGCATGGAAAACACTGTAGATCCTGATCAGATACTTCCATCAGAAGACAACTGATCTAGATCTACAGTGTTTTCTTACTCATTTGTTCTGTTCAATAGTTAAGAAGCCCCACTTAAACTGATTTGATATATGATTTCAATTAATAGCATTCCACCAACATTGGCATGGAAAACACTGTAGATCCTGATCAGATACTTCCATCAAAAGACAACTGATCTAGATCTACAGTGTTTTCTGACTCATTTGTTCTGTTCAATAGTTAAGAAGCCCCACTTAAACTGATTTGATGTATGATTTCAATTAATAGCATTCCACCAATATTGACATGGAAAACACTGTAGATCCTGATCAGATACTTTCACCAGAAGACAACTGATATAGATCTACAGTGTTTTATAACTCATTTGTTCTGTTCAATAATTTAGTAGCATTCCACCAATGTTGACATGGAAAACACTGTAGATCCTGATCAGATACTTCCATCAGAAGACAACTGATCTAGATCTACAGTGTTTTCTAACTCATTTGTTCTGTTCAATAGTTAAGAAGCCCCACTTAAACTGATTTGATGTATGATTTCAATTAATAGCATTCCACCAATATTGACATGGAAAACAATGTAGATCCTGATCAGATACTTTCACCTGAAGACAACTGATCTAGATCTACTGTGTTTTCTTACTCATTTGTTCTGTTCAATAGTTAAGAAGCCCCATTTAAACTGATTTGATGTATGATTTCAATTAATAGCATTTCACAAATATTGACTTTGAAAACACTGTAGATCCTGATCAGATACTTTCACCTGAAGACAACTGATCTAGATCTACAGTGTTTTCTTACTCATTTGTTCTGTTCAATAGTTAAGAAGCCCCACTTAAACTGATTTGATGTATGATTTCAATTAATAGCATTCCACCTATATTGACATGGAAAACACTGTAGATCCTGATCAGATACTTTCACCAGAAGACAACTGATCTAGATCTACAGTGTTTTATAACTCATTTGTTCTGTTCAATAATTTAGTAGCATTCCACCAATGTTGACATGGAAAACACTGTAGACCCTGATCAGATACTTCCATCAGAAGACAACTGATCTAGATCTACAGTGTTTTCTTACTCATTTGTTCTGTTCAATAGTTAAGAATCCCCACTTAAACTGATTTGATATATGATTTCAATTAATAGCATTCCACCAACATTGGCATGGAAAACACTGTAGATCCTGATCAGATACTTTCACCAGAACACAACTGATCTAGATCTACAGTGTTTTCTTACTCATTTGTTCTGTTCAATATTTAAGAAGCCCCACTTAAACTGATTTGATGTATGATTTCAATTTATAGCATTCCTCCAATATTGACATGGAAAACACTGTAGATCCTGATCAGATGCTTCCGTCAGAAGACAACTGATCTAGATCTACAGTGTTTTCTAACTCATTTGTTCTGTTCAATAGTTAAGAAGCCCCACTTAAACTGATTTGATATATGATTTCAATTAATAGCATTCCACCAATATTGGCATGGAAAACACTGTAGATCCTGATCAGATACTTCCATCAGAAGACAACTGATCTAGATCTACAGTGTTTTCTTACTCATTTGTTCTGTTCAATAGTTAAGAAGCCCCACTTAAACTGATTTGATATATGATTTCAATTAATAGCATTCCACCAACATTGGCATGGAAAACACTGTAGATCCTGATCAGATACTTCCATCAAAAGACAACTGATCTAGATCTTCAGTGTTTTCTGACTCATTTGTTCTGTTCAATAGTTAAGAAGCCCCACTTAAACTGATTTGATGTATGATTTCAATTAATAGCATTCCGCCAATATTGAAATGGAAAACACTGTAGATCCTGATCAGATACTTTCACCAGAAGACAACTGATATAGATCTACAGTGTTTTATAACTCATTTGTTCTGTTCAATAATTTAGTAGCATTCCACCAATGTTGACATGGAAAACACTGTAGATCCTGATCAGATACTTCCATCAGAAGACAACTGATCTAGATCTACAGTGTTTTCTAACTCATTTGTTCTGTTCAATAGTTAAGAAGCCCCACTTAAACTGATTTGATGTATGATTTCAATTAATAGCATTCCACCAATATTGACATGGAAAACAATGTAGATCCTGATCAGATACTTTCACCTGAAGACAACTGATCTAGATCTACAGTGTTTTCTTACTCATTTGTTCTGTTCAATAGTTAAGAAGCCCCACTTAAACTGATTTGATGTATGATTTCAATTAATAGCATTTCACAAATATTGACTTTGAAAACACTGTAGATCCTGATCAGATACTTTCACCTGAAGACAACTGATCTAGATCTACAGTGTTTTCTTACTCATTTGTTCTGTTCAATAGTTAAGAAGCCCCACTTAAACTGATTTGATGTATGATTTCAATTAATAGCATTCCACCAATATTGACATGGAAAACACTGTAGATCCTGATCAGATACTTTCACCTGAAGACAACTGATCTAGATCTACAGTGTTTTCTTACTCATTTGTTCTGTTCAATAGTTAAGAAGCCCCACTTAAACTGATTTGATGTATGATTTCAATTAATAGCATTCCACATATATTGACATGGAAAACACTGTAGATCCTGATCAGATACTTTCACATGAAGACAACTGATCTAGATCTACAGTGTTTTCTTACTCATTTGTTCTGTTCAATAGTTAAGAAGCCCCATTTAAAATGATTTGATGTATGATTTCAATTAATAGCATTCCACCAATATTGACATGGAAAACACTGTAAATCCTGATCAGATACTTTCACACGAAAGACAACTGATCTAGATCTACAGTGTTTTCTTACTCATTTGTTCTGTTCAATAGTTAAGAAGCCCCACTTAAACTGATTTGATGTATGATTTCAATTAATAGCATTCCACCAATATTGACATGGAAAACACTGTAGATCCTGATCAGATACTTTCACCTGAAGACAACTGATCTAGATCTACAGTGTTTTCTTACTCATTTGTTCTGTTCAATAATTTAGTAGCATTCCACCAATATTGACATAGAAAACACTGTAGATCCTGATCAGATGCTTTCACCAGAAGACAACTTATCTAGATCTACAGTGTTTTCTTACTCATTTGTTCTGTTCAATAGTTAGGAAGCCCCACTTAAACTGATTTGATGAATGATTGCAATTAATAGCATTCCACCAATATTGGCATGGAAAACACTGTAGATCCTGATCAGATACTTTCACCAGAAGACAACTGATCTAGATCTACAGTGTTTTCTTACTCATTTGTTCTGTTCAATAGTTAAGAAGCCCCACTTAAACTGATTTGATGAATAATTTCAATTGATAGCATTCCACCAATATTGGCATGGAAAACACTGTAGATCCTGATCAGATACTTTCATCAGAAGACAACTGATCTAGATCTACAGTGTTTTCTTACTCATTTGTTCTGTTCAATAGTTAAGAAGCCCCACTTAAACTGATTTGATGTATGATTTCAATTAATAGCATTCCAACAATATTGACATAGAAAACACTGTAGATCCTTATCAGATACTTTCACCAGAAGACAACTGATCTAGATCTACAGTGTTTTCTTACTCATTTGTTCTGTTCAATAGTTAACAAGCCCCACTTAAACTGATTTGATGTATGATTTCAATTAATAGCATTCCACCAATATTGACATGGAAAACACTGTAGATCCTGATCAGATGCTTTCACCAGAAGACAACTGATCTAGATCTATAGTGTTTTATAACTCATTTGTTCTGTTCAATAGTTAAGAAGCCCCACTTAAACTGATTTGATATATGATTTCAATTAATAGCATTCATCCAATATTGACATGGAAAACACTGTAGATCCTGATCAGATACTTTCACCTGATGACAACTGATCTAGATCTACAGTGTTTTCTTACTCATTTGTTCTGTTCAATAGTTAAGAAGCCCCACTTAAACTGATTTGATGTATGATTTCAATTAATAGCATTCCACCAATATTGACATGGAAAACACTGTAGATCCTGATCAGATACTTTCACCTGAAGACAACTGATCTAGATCTACAGTGTTTTCTTACTCATTTGTTCTGTTCAATAGTTAAGAAGCCCCACTTAAACTGATTTGATGTATGATTTCAATTAATAGCATTCCACCAATATTGACATGGAAAACACTGTAGATCCTGATCAGATACTTTCACCTGAAGACAACTGATCTAGATCTACAGTGTTTTCTTACTCATTTGTTCTGTTCAATAGTTAAGAAGCCCCACTTAAACTGATTTGATGTATGATTTCAATTAATAGCATTCCACATATATTGACATGGAAAACACTGTAGATCCTGATCAGATACTTTCACATGAAGACAACTGATCTAGATCTACAGTGTTTTCTTACTCATTTGTTCTGTTCAATAGTTAAGAAGCCCCATTTAAACTGATTTGATGTATGATTTCAATTAATAGCATTCCACCAATATTGACATGGAAAACACTGTAAATCCTGATCAGATACTTTCACACGAAAGACAACTGATCTAGATCTACAGTGTTTTCTTACTCATTTGTTCTGTTCAATAGTTAAGAAGCCCCACTTAAACTGATTTGATGTATGATTTCAATTAATAGCATTCCACCAATATTGACATGGAAAACACTGTAGATCCTGATCAGATACTTTCACCTGAAGACAACTGATCTAGATCTACAGTGTTTTCTTACTCATTTGTTCTGTTCAATAATTTAGTAGCATTCCACCAATATTGACATAGAAAACACTGTAGATCCTGATCAGATGCTTTCACCAGAAGACAACTTATCTAGATCTACAGTGTTTTCTTACTCATTTGTTCTGTTCAATAGTTAGGAAGCCCCACTTAAACTGATTTGATGAATGATTTCAATTAATAGCATTCCACCAATTTTGGCATGGAAAACACTGTAGATCCTGATCAGATACTTTCACCAGAAGACAACTGATCTAGATCTACAGTGTTTTCTTACTCATTTGTTCTGTTCAATAGTTAAGAAGCCCCACTTAAACTGATTTGATGAATAATTTCAATTGATAGCATTCCACCAATATTGACATGGAAAACACTGTAGATCCTGATCAGATACTTTCATCAGAAGACAACTGATCTAGATCTACAGTGTTTTCTTACTCATTTGTTCTGTTCAATAGTTAAGAAGCCCCACTTAAACTGATTTGATGTATGATTTCAATTAATAGCATTCCAACAATATTGACATAGAAAACACTGTAGATCCTTATCAGATACTTTCACCAGAAGACGACTGATCTAGATCTACAGTGTTTTCTTACTCATTTGTTCTGTTCAATAGTTAAGAAGCCCCACTTAAACTGATTTGATGTATGATTTCAATTAATAGCATTCCACCAATATTGACATGGAAAACACTGTAGATCCTGATCAGATGCTTTCACCAGAAGACAACTGATCTAGATCTATAGTGTTTTATAACTCATTTGTTCTGTTCAATAGTTAAGAAGCCCCACTTAAACTGATTTGATATATGATTTCAATTAATAGCATTCATCCAATATTGACATGGAAAACACTGTAGATCCTGATCAGATACTTTCACCAGAAGACAACTGATCTAGATCTATAGTGTTTTCTAACTCATTTGTTCTGTTCAATAGTTAAGAAGCCCCACTTAAACTGATTTGATGTATGATTTCAATTAATAGCATTCCACCAATATTGACATGGAAAACACTGTAGATCCTGATCAGATACTTTCACCAGAAGACAACTGATCTAGATCTACAGTGTTTTCTTACTCATTGGTTCTGTTCAATAGTTAAGAAGCCCCACTTAAACTGATTTGATGTATGATTTCAATTAATAGCATTCCACCAATATTGACATGGAAAACACTGTAGATCCTGATCAGATACTTTCACCAGAAGACAACTGATCTAGATCTACAGTGTTATCTTACTCATTTCTTCTGTTCAATAGTTAAGAAGCCCCACTTAAACTGATTTGATGTATGATTTCAATTTATAGCATTCCACCAATATTGACATGGAAAACACTGTAGATCCTGATCAGATGCTTCCGTCAGAAGACAACTGATCTAGATCTACAGTGTTTTCTAACTCATTTGTTCTTTTCAATAGTTAAGAAGCCCCACTTAAACTGATTTGATGTATGATTTCAATTGATAGCATTCCACCAATATTGGCATGGAAAACCATGTAGATCCTGATCAGATACTTTCACCTGAAGACAACTGATCTAGATCTACAGTGTTTTCTAACTCATTTGTTCTGTTCAATAGTTAAGAAGCCCCACTTAAACTGATTTGATATATGATTTCCTTAAATAGCCTTCGACCAATATTGACATAGAAAACACTGTAGATCCTGATCAGATACTTCCGTCAGAAGACAACTGATCTAGATCTACAGTGTTTTCTAACTCATTTGTTCTTTTCAATAGTTAAGAAGCCCCACTTAAACTGATTTGATGTATGATTTCAATTGATAGCATTCCACCAATATTGGCATGGAAAACCATGTAGATCCTGATCAGATACTTTCACCTGAAGACAACTGATCTAGATCTACAGTGTTTTCTAACTCATTTGTTCTGTTCAATAGTTATGAAGCCCCACTTAAACTGATTTGATTAATGATTTCAATTAATAGCATTCCACCAACATTGGCATGGAAAACACTGTAGATCCTGATCAAATACTTTCACCTGAAGACAACTGATCTAGATCTACAGTGTTTTCTTACTCATTTGTTCTGTTCAATAATTTAGTAGCATTCCACCAATATTGACATGGAAAACACTGAAGATCCTGATCAGATACTTCCATCAGAAGACAACTGATCTAGATCTACAGTGTTTTCTAACTCATTTGTTCTGTTCAATAATTTAGAAAACCCAGATAAACTGATTTGATGTATGATTTCAATAAATAGCCTTTGACCAATATTGACATGGAAAACACTGTAGATCCTGATCAGATACTTCAGTCAGAAACAACTGATCTAGATCTTCAGGGTTTTCTTACTCATTTGCTCCGTTCAATGATTTAGAAAACCCAGATAAACTGACTTGATGTATGATTTCAATTAATCAATAGCTTTCCAACAATATTGACATGGAAAACACTGTGGATCCTGATCAGATGTTTCCGACAGAAGACAACTGATCTAGATCTACAGTGTTTTCTTACTCATTTGCTCCGTTCAATAATTTAGAAAACCAAAATAATTGACTTGATGTATGATTTCAATTAATTAATAGCTTTCCAACAATATTGGCATGGAAAACAATGTAGATCCTGATCAGATGCTTACGTCAGAAAACAACTGATCTAGATCTACAGTGTTTTCTTACTCATTTGTTCTGTTCAATAATTTAGAAAACCCAGATAAACTGACTTGATGTATGATTTCAATTAATTAATAGCTTTCCAACAATATTGGCATGGACAACAATGTAGATCCTGGTCAGATGCTTACGTCAGAAGACAACTGATCTAGATCTACAGTGTTTTCTTACTCATTTGTTCTGTTCAATAGTTAAGAAGCCCCACTTAAACTGATTTGATGTATGATTTCAATTAATAGCATTCCACCAATATTGACATGGAAAACACTTTAGATCCTGATCAGATACTTTCACCAGAAGACAACTGATCTAGATCTACAGTGTTTTCTTACTCGTTTGTTCTGTTCAATAGTTAAGAAGCCCCACTTAAACTGATTTGATGAATGATTTCAATAAATAGCCTTCGATCAATATTGGCATGGAAAACACTGAAGATCCTGATCAGATACTTCCATCAGAAGACAACTGATCTAGATCTACAGTGTTTTCTGACTCATTTGTTCTGTTCAATAGTTAAGAAGCCCCACTTAAACTGATTTGATTAATGATTTCAATTGATAGCATTCCACCAACATTGGCTTCGAAAACACTGTAGATCCTGATCAGATACTTTCACCAGAAGACAACTGATCTAGATCTACAGTGTTTTATAACTTATTTGTTCTGTTCGATAGTTAAAAAGCCCCAATTAAACTGATTTGATATATGATTTCAATAAATAGCCTTCGATCAATATTGGCATGGAAAACAATGAAGATCCTGATCAGATACTTCCATCAGAAGACAACTGATCTAGATCTACAGTGTTTTCTAACTCATTTGTTCTGTTCAATATTTAAGAAGCCCCACTTAAACTGATTTGATTAATGATTTCAATTGAGAGCATTCCACCAACAGTGGCATGGAAAACACAGTAGAGCCTGATCAGATACTTTCACCAGAAGACAACTGATCTAGATCTACAGTGTTTTCTTACTCATTTGTTCTGTTCAATAATTTAGTAGCATTCCACCAATATTGGCATGGAAAACACTGTAGATCCTGATCAGATACTTTCACCAGAAGACAACTGATCTAGATCTACAGTGTTTTCTTACTCATTTGTTCTGTTCAATAGTTAAGAAGCCCCACTTAAACTGATTTGATGTATGATTTCAATTTATAGCATTCCACCAATATTGACATGAAAACACTGTAGATCCTGATCAGATGCTTCCGTCAGAAGACAACTGATCTAGATCTACCGTGTTTTCTAACTCATTTGTTCTGTTCAATAGTAAAGAAGCCCCACTTAAACTGATTTGATATATGATTTCAATTAATAGCATTCCACATATATTGGCATGGAAAACAATGTAGATCCTGATCAGATACTTCCATCAGAAGACAACTGATCTAGATCTACAGTGTTTTCTAACTCATTTGTTCTGTTCAATAGTTAAGAAGCCCCACTTAAACTGATTTGATTAATGATATCAATTAATAGAATTCCACCAACATTGGCTTCGAAAACACTGTAGATCCTGATCAGATACTTCCATCAGAAGACAACTGATCTAGATCTACAGTGTTTTCTAACTCATTTGTTCTGTGCAATAGTTAAGAAGCCCCACTTAAACTGATTTGATGTATGATTTCAGTTAATAGAATTCCACCAATATTGACATGGAAAACACTGTAGATCCTGATCAGATACTTCCATCAGAAGACAACTGAACTAGATCTACAGTGTTTTCTAAATCATTTGTTCTGTTCAATAGTTAAGATGCCCCAATTAAACTGATTTGATGTATGATTTCAATTAATAGCATAACACCAATATTGACATGGAAAACACTGTAGATCCTGATCAGATACTTCCATCTGAAGACAACTGATCTAGATCTACAGTGTTTTCTTACTCATTTGTTCTGTTCAATAATTTAGTAGCATTCCACCAATATTGGCATGGAAAACACTGTAGATCCTGATCAGATACTTTCACCAGAAGACAACTGATCTAGATCTACAGTGTTATCTTACTCATTTGTTCTGTTCAATAGTTAAGAAGCCCCACTTAAACTGATTTGATGTATGATTTCAATTTATAGCCTTTGACCAATATTGACATGGAAAACACTGTAGATCCTGATCAGATGCTTCCGTCAGAAGACAACTGATCTAGATCTACAGTGTTTTCTAACTCATTTGTTCTGTTCAATAGTTAAGAAGCCCCACTTAAACTGATTTGATATATGATTTCAATTAAAAGCATTCCACCAATATTGGCATGGAAAACACTGTAGATCCTGATCAGATACTTCCATCAGAAGACAACTGATCTAGATCTACAGTGTTTTCTTACTCATTTGTTCTGTTCAATAGTTAAGAAGCCCCACTTAAACTGATTTGATATATGATTTCAATTAATAGCATTCCACCAACATTGGCATGGAAAACACTGTAGATCCTGATCAGATACTTCCATCAAAAGACAACTGATCTAGATCTACAGTGTTTTCTGACTCATTTGTTCTGTTCAATAGTTAAGAAGCCCCACTTAAACTGATTTGATGTATGATTTCAATTAATAGCATTCCACCAATATTGACATGGAAAACACTGTAGATCCTGATCAGATACTTTCACCAGAAGACAACTGATATAGATCTACAGTGTTTTATAACTCATTTGTTCTGTTCAATAATTTAGTAGCATTCCACCAATGTTGACATGGAAAACACTGTAGATCCTGATCAGATACTTCCATCAGAAGACAACTGATCTAGATCTACAGTGTTTTCTAACTCATTTGTTTTGTTCAATAGTTAAGAAGCCCCACTTAAACTGATTTGATGTATGATTTCAATTAATAGCATTCCACCAATATTGACATGGAAAACAATGTAGATCCTGATCAGATACTTTCACCTGAAGACAACTGATCTAGATCTACAGTGTTTTCTTACTCATTTGTTCTGTTCAATAGTTAAGAAGCCCCACTTAAACTGATTTGATGTATGATTTCAATTAATAGCATTTCACAAATATTGACTTTGAAAACACTGTAGATCCTGATCAGATACTTTCACCTGAAGACAACTGATCTAGATCTACAGTGTTTTCTTACTCATTTGTTCTGTTCAATAGTTAAGAAGCCCCACTTAAACTGATTTGATGTATGATTTCAATTAATAGCATTCCACCTATATTGACATGGAAAACACTGTAGATCCTGATCAGATACTTTCACCAGAAGACAACTGATCTAGATCTACAGTGTTTTATAACTCATTTGTTCTGTTCAATAATTTAGTAGCATTCCACCAATGTTGACATGGAAAACACTGTAGATCCTGATCAGATACTTCCATCAGAAGACAACTGATCTAGATCTACAGTGTTTTCTTACTCATTTGTTCTGTTCAATAGTTAAGAATCCCCACTTAAACTGATTTGATATATGATTTCAATTAATAGCATTCCACCAACATTGGCATGGAAAACACTGTAGATCCTGATCAGATACTTTCACCAGAACACAACTGATCTAGATCTACAGTGTTTTCTTACTCATTTGTTCTGTTCAATATTTAAGAAGCCCCACTTAAACTGATTTGATGTATGATTTCAATTTATAGCATTCCTCCAATATTGACATGGAAAACACTGTAGATCCTGATCAGATGCTTCCGTCAGATGACAACTGATCTAGATCTACAGTGTTTTCTAACTCATTTGTTCTGTTCAATAGTTAAGAAGCCCCACTTAAACTGATTTGATATATGATTTCAATTAATAGCATTCCACCAATATTGGCATGGAAAACACTGTAGATCCTGATCAGATACTTCCATCAGAAGACAACTGATCTAGATCTACAGTGTTTTCTTACTCATTTGTTCTGTTCAATAGTTAAGAAGCCCCACTTAAACTGATTTGATATATGATTTCAATTAATAGCATTCCACCAACATTGGCATGGAAAACACTGTAGATCCTGATCAGATACTTCCATCAAAAGACAACTGATCTAGATCTTCAGTGTTTTCTGACTCATTTGTTCTGTTCAATAGTTAAGAAGCCCCACTTAAACTGATTTGATGTATGATTTCAATTAATAGCATTCCACCAATATTGACATGGAAAACACTGTAGATCCTGATCAGATACTTTCACCGGAAGACAACTGATATAGATCTACAGTGTTTTATAACTCATTTGTTCTGTTCAATAATTTAGTAGCATTCCACCAATGTTGACATGGAAAACACTGTAGATCCTGATCAGATACTTCCATCAGAAGACAACTGATCTAGATCTACAGTGTTTTCTAACTCATTTGTTCAGTTCAATAGTTAAGAAGCCCCACTTAAACTGATTTGATGTATGATTTCAATTAATAGCATTCCACCAATATTGACATGGAAAACAATGTAGATCCTGATCAGATACTTTCACCTGAAGACAACTGATCTAGATCTACAGTGTTTTCTTACTCATTTGTTCTGTTCAATAGTTAAGAAGCCCCACTTAAACTGATTTGATGTATGATTTCAATTAATAGCATTTCACAAATATTGACTTTGAAAACACTGTAGATCCTGATCAGATACTTTCACCTGAAGACAACTGATCTAGATCTACAGTGTTTTCTTACTCATTTGTTCTGTTCAATAGTTAAGAAGCCCCACTTAAACTGATTTGATGTATGATTTCAATTAATAGCATTCCACCAATATTGACATGGAAAACACTGTAGATCCTGATCAGATACTTTCACCTGAAGACAACTGATCTAGATCTACAGTGTTTTCTTACTCATTTGTTCTGTTCAATAGTTAAGAAGCCCCACTTAAACTGATTTGATGTATGATTTCAATTAATAGCATTCCACCAATATTGACATGGAAAACACTGTAGATCCTGATCAGATACTTTCACCTGAAGACAACTGATCTAGATCTACAGTGTTTTCTTACTCATTTGTTCTGTTCAATAGTTAAGAAGCCCCATTTAAACTGATTTGATGTATGATTTCAATTAATAGCATTCCACCAATATTGACATGGAAAACACTGTAGATCCTGATCAGATACTTTCACACGAAAGACAACTGATCTAGATCTACAGTGTTTTCTTACTCATTTGTTCTGTTCAATAGTTAAGAAGCCCCACTTAAACTGATTTGATGTATGATTTCAATTAATAGCATTCCACCAATATTGACATGGAAAACACTGAAGATCCTGATCAGATACTTTCACCTGAAGACAACTGATCTAGATCTACAGTGTTTTCATACTCATTTGTTCTGTTCAATAATTTAGTAGCATTCCACCAATATTGACATAGAAAACACTGTAGATCCTGATCAGATGCTTTCACCAGAAGACAACTTATCTAGATCTACAGTGTTTTCTTACTCATTTGTTCTGTTCAATAGTTAGGAAGCCCCACTTAAACTGATTTGATGAATGATTTCAATTAATAGCATTCCACCAATATTGGCATGGAAAACACTGTAGATCCTGATCAGATACTTTCACCAGAAGACAACTGATCTAGATCTACAGTGTTTTCTTACTCATTTGTTCTGTTCAATAGTTAAGAAGCCCCACTTAAACTGATTTGATGAATAATTTCAATTGATAGCATTCCACCAATATTGGCATGGAAAACACTGTAGATCCTGATCAGATACTTTCATCAGAAGACAACTGATCTAGATCTACAGTGTTTTCTAACTCATTTGTTCTGTTCAATAGTTAAGAAGCCCCACTTAAACTGATTTGATGTATGATCTAATTAATAGCATTCCAACAATATTGACATAGAAAACACTGTAGATCCTTATCAGATACTTTCACCAGAAGACAACTGATCTAGATCTACAGTGTTTTCTTACTCATTTGTTCTGTTCAATAGTTAACAAGCCCCACTTAAACTGATTTGATATATGATTTCAATTAATAGCATTCATCCAATATTGACATGGAAAACACTGTAGATCCTGATCAGATACTTTCACCAGAAGACAACTGATCTAGATCTATAGTGTTTTCTAACTCATTTGTTCTGTTCAATAGTTAAGAAGCCCCACTTAAACTGATTTGATGTATGATTTCAATTAATAGCATTCCACCAATATTGACATGGAAAACACTGTAGATCCTGATCAGATACTTTCACCAGAAGACAACTGATCTAGATCTACAGTGTTTTCTTACTCATTGGTTCTGTTCAATAGTTAAGAAGCCCCACTTAAACTGATTTGATGTATGATTTCAATTAATAGCATTCCACCAATATTGACATGGAAAACACTGTAGATCCTGATCAGATACTTTCACCAGAAGACAACTGATCTAGATCTACAGTGTTATCTTACTCATTTGTTCTGTTCAATAGTTAAGAAGCCCCACTTAAACTGATTTGATGTATGATTTCAATTTATAGCATTCCACCAATATTGACATGGAAAACACTGTAGATCCTGATCAGATGCTTCCGTCAGAAGACAACTGATCTAGATCTACAGTGTTTTCTAACTCATATGTTCTGTTCAATAGTTAAGAAGCCCCACTTAAACTGATTTGATATATGATTTCCTTAAATAGCCTTCGACCAATATTGACATAGAAAACACTGTAGATCCTGATCAGATACTTCCGTCAGAAGACAACTGATCTAGATCTACAGTGTTTTCTAACTCATTTGTTCTTTTCAATAGTTAAGAAGCCCCACTTAAACTGATTTGATGTATGATTTCAATTGATAGCATTCCACCAATATTGGCATGGAAAACCATGTAGATCCTGATCAGATACTTTCACCTGAAGACAACTGATCTAGATCTACAGTGTTTTCTAACTCATTTTTTCTGTTCAATAGTTAAGAAGCCCCACTTAAACTGATTTGATTAATGATTTCAATTAATAGCATTCCACCAACATTGGCATGGAAAACACTGTAGATCCTGATCAAATACTTTCACCTGAAGACAACTGATCTAGATCTACAGTGTTTTCTTACTCATTTGTTCTGTTCAATAATTTAGTAGCATTCCACCAATATTGACATGGAAAACACTGAAGATCCTGATCAGATACTTCCATCAGAAGACAACTGATCTAGATCTACAGTGTTTTCTAACTCATTTGTTCGGTTCAATAATTTAGAAAACCCAGATAAACTGATTTGATGTATGATTTCAATAAATAGCCTTTGACCAATATTGACATGGAAAACACTGTAGATCCTGATCAGATACTTCAGTCAGAAACAACTGATCTAGATCTTCAGGGTTTTCTTACTCATTTGCTCCGTTCAATGATTTAGAAAACCCAGATAAACTGACTTGATGTATGATTTCAATTAATCAATAGCTTTCCAACAATATTGACATGGAAAACACTGTGGATCCTGATCAGATGTTTCCGAAAGAAGACAACTGATCTAGATCTACAGTGTTTTCTTACTCATTTGCTCCGTTCAATCATTTAGAAAACCAAAATAATTGACTTGATGTATGATTTCAATTAATTAATAGCTTTCCAACAATATTGGCATGGAAAACAATGTAGATCCTGATCAGATGCTTACGTCAGAAAACAACTGATCTAGATCTACAGTGTTTTCTTACTCATTTGTTCTGTTCAATAATTTAGAAAACCCAGATAAACTGACTTGATGTATGATTTCAATTAATTAATAGCTTTCCAACAATATTGACATGGACAACAATGTAGATCCTGGTCAGATGCTTACGTCAGAAGACAACTGATCTAGATCTACAGTGTTTTCTTACTCATTTGTTCTGTTCAATAGTTAAGAAGCCCCACTTAAACTGATTTGATGTATGATTTCAATTAATAGCATTCCACCAATATTGACATGGAAAACACTTTAGATCCTGATCAGATACTTTCACCAGAAGACAACTGATCTAGATCTACAGTGTTTTCTTACTCGTTTGTTCTGTTCAATAGTTAAGAAGCCCCACTTAAACTGATTTGATGAATGATTTCAATAAATAGCCTTCGATCAATATTGGCATGGAAAACACTGAAGATCCTGATCAGATACTTCCATCAGAAGACAACTGATCTAGATCTACAGTGTTTTCTGAGTCATTTGTTCTGTTCAATAGTTAAGAAGCCCCACTTAAACTGATTTGATTAATGATTTCAATTGATAGCATTCCACCAACATTGGCTTCGAAAACACTGTAGATCCTGATCAGATACTTTCACCAGAAGACAACTGATCTAGATCTACAGTGTTTTATAACTCATTTGTTCTGTTCGATAGTTAAAAAGCCCCAATTAAACTGATTTGATGTATGATTTCAATAAATAGCATTCCACCAATATTGACATGGAAAACACTGTAGATCCTGATCAGATGCTTTCACCAGAAGACAACTGATCTAGATCTACAGTGTTTTATAACTCATTTGTTCTGTTCGATAGTTAAGAAGCCCCACTTAAACTGATTTGATGAATGATTTCAATTAATAGCATTCCACCAATATTGACATGGAAAACACTGTAGATCCTGATCAGATACTTTCACCAGAAGACAACTGATCTAGATCTACAGTGTTTTCTAACTCATTTGTTCTGTTCAATAGTTATGAAGCCCCATTTAGACTGATTTGATATATGATTTCAATAAATAGCCTTCGATCAATATTGGCATGGAAAACAATGAAGATCCTGATCAGATACTTCCATCAGAAGACAACTGATCTAGATCTACAGTGTTTTCTAACTCATTTGTTCTGTTCAATATTTAAGAAGCCCCACTTAAACTGATTTGATTAATGATTTCAATTGAGAGCATTCCACCAACAGTGGCATGGAAAACACAGTAGAGCCTGATCAGATGCTTTCACCAGAAGACAACTGATCTAGATCTACAGTGTTTTCTTACTCATTTGTTCTGTTCAATAATTTAGTAGCATTCCACCAATATTGGCATGGAAAACACTGTAGATCCTGATCAGATACTTTCACCAGAAGACAACTGATCTATATCTACAGTGTTTTCTTACTCATTTGTTCTGTTCAATAGTTAAGAAGCCCCACTTAAACTGATTTGATGTATGATTTCAATTTATAGCATTCCACCAATATTGACAGGAAAACACTGTAGATCCTGATCAGATGCTTCCGTCAGAAGACAACTGATCTAGATCTACCGTGTTTTCTAACTCATTTGTTCTGTTCAATAGTAAAGAAGCCCCACTTAAACTGATTTGATATATGATTTTAATTAATAGCATTCCACATATATTGGCATGGAAAACACTGTAGATCCTGATCAGATACTTTCATCAGAAGACAACTGATCTAGATCTACAGTGTTTTCTAACTCATTTGTTCTGTTCAATAGTTAAGAAGCCCCACTTAAACTGATTTGATGTATGATTTCAATTAATAGCATTCCAACAATATTGACATAGAAAACACTGTAGATCCTTATCAGATACTTTCACCAGAAGACAACTGATCTAGATCTACAGTGTTTTCTTACTCATTTGTTCTGTTCAATAGTTAACAAGCCCTACTTAAACTGATTTGATGTATGATTTCAATTAATAGCATTACACCAATATTGACATGGAAAACACTGTAGATCCTGATCAGATGCTTTCACCAGAAGACAACTGATCTAGATCTATAGTGTTTTATAACTCATTTGTTCTGTTCAATAGTTAAGAAGCCCCACTTAAACTGATTTGATATATGATTTCAATTAATAGCATTCCACCAATATTGACATGGAAAACACTGTAGATCCTGATCAGATACTTTCACCAGAAGACAACTGATCTAGATCTATAGTGTTTTCTAACTCATTTGTTCTGTTCAATAGTTAAGAAGCTCCACTTAAACTGATTTGATGTATGATTTCAATTAATAGCATTCCACCAATATTGACATGGAAAATACTGTAGATCCTGATCAGATACTTTCACCAGAAGACAACTGATCTAGATCTACAGTGTTTTCTTACTCATTGGTTCTGTTCAATAATTAAGAAGCCCCACTTAAACTGATTTGATGTATGATTTCAATTAATAGCATTCCACCAATATTGACATGGAAAACACTGTAGATCCTGATCAGATACTTTCACCAGAAGACAACTGATCTAGATCTACAGTGTTTTCTTACTCATTGGTTCTGTTCAATAGTTAAGAAGCCCCACTTAAACTGATTTGATGTATGATTTCAATTAATAGCATTCCACCAATATTGACATGGAAAACACTGTAGATCCTGATCAGATACTTTCACCAGAAGACAACTGATCTAGATCTACAGTGTTATCTTACTCATTTGTTCTGTTCAATAGTTAAGAAGCCCCACTTAAACTGATTTGATGTATGATTTCAATTTATAGCATTCCACCAATATTGACATGGAAAACACTGTAGATCCTGATCAGATACTTTCACCAGAAGACAACTGATCTAGATCTACAGTGTTTTCTAACTCATTTGTTCTGTTCAATAGTTAAGAAGCCCCACTTAAACTGATTTGATATATGATTTCCTTAAAAAGCCTTCGACCAATATTGACATAGAAAACACTGTAGATCCTGATCAGATACTTCCGTCAGAAGACAACTGATCTAGATCTACAGTGTTTTCTAACTCATTTGTTCTTTTCAATAGTTAAGAAGCCCCACTTAAACTGATTTGATTAATGATTTCAATTGATAGCATTCCACCAATATTGGCATGGAAAACCATGTAGATCCTGATCAGATACTTTCACCTGAAGACAACTGATCTAGATCTACAGTGTTTTCTTACTCATTTGTTCTGTTCAATAGTTAAGAAGCCCCACTTAAACTGATTTGATTAATGATTTCAAATAATAGCATTCCACCAACATTGGCATAGAAAACACTGTAGATCCTGATCAAATACTTTCACCTGAAGACAACTGATCTAGATCTACATTGTTTTCTTACTCATTTGTTCTGTTCAATAATTTAGTAGCATTCCACCAATATTGACATGGAAAACACTGAAGATCCTGATCAGATACTTCCATCAGAAGACAACTGATCTAGATCTACAGTGTTTTCTAACTCATTTGTTCTGTTCAATAATTTAGAAAACCCAGATAAACTGATTTGATGTATGATTTCAATAAATAGCCTTTGACCAATATTGACATGGAAAACACTGTAGATCCTGATCAGATACTTCAGTCAGAAACAACTGATCTAGATCTTCAGGGTTTGCTTACTCATTTGCTCCGTTCAATGATTTAGAAAACCCAGATAAACTGACTTGATGTATGATTTCAATTAATCAATAGCTTTCCAACAATATTGACATGGAAAACACTGTGGATCCTGATCAGATGTTTCCGACAGAAGACAACTGATCTAGATCTACAGTGTTTTCTTACTCATTTGCTCCGTTCAATAATTTAGAAGCCCCATTTAAACTGATTTGATGTATGATTTCAATTAATAGCATTCCACCAATATTGATATGGAAAATACTGTAGATCCTGATCAGATACTTCCATCAGAAGACAACTGATCTAGATCTACAGTGTTTTCTAACTCATTTGTTCTGTTCAATAGTTAACAAGCCCCACTTAAGCTGATTTGATGTATGATTTCAATTAATAGCATTCCACCAATATTGACATGGAAAACACTGTAGATCCTGATCAGATACTTTCACCAGAAGACAACTGATCTAGATCTATAGTGTTTTCTAACTCATTCGTTCTGTTCAATAGTTAAGAAGCCCCACTTAAACTGATTTGATGTATGATTTCAATAAATAGCATTCCACCAACATTTGCATGGAAAACACTGTAGATCCTGATCAGATACTTCCATCAGAAGACAACTGATCTAGATCTACAGTGTTTTCTTACTCATTTGTTCTGTTCAATAGTTAAGAAGCCCCACTTAAACTGATTTGATATATGATTTCAATTAATAGCATTCCACCAACATTGGCATGGAAAACACTGTAGATCCTGATCAGATACTTCCATCAGAAGACAACTGATCTAGATCTACAGTGTTTTCTGACTCATTTGTTCTGTTCAATAGTTAAGAAGCCCCACTTAAACTGATTTGATATATGATTTCAATTAATAGCATTCCACCTATATTGACATGGAAAACACTGTAGATCCTGATCAGATACTTTCACCAGAAGACAACTGATCTAGATCTACAGTGTTTTATAACTCATTTGTTCTGTTCAATAATTTAGTAGCATTCCACCAATGTTGACATGGAAAACACTGTAGATCCTGATCAGATACTTCCATCAGAAGACAACTGATCAAGATCTACAGTGTATTTAACTCATTTGTTCTGTTCAATAGTTAAGAATCCCCACTTAAACTGATTTGATATATGATTTCAATTAGTAGCATTCCACCAACATTGGCATGGAAAACACTGTAGATCCTGATCAGATACTTTCACCAGAACACAACTGATCTAGATCTACAGTGTTTTCTTACTCATTTTTTCTGTTCAATATTTAAGAAGCCCCACTTAAACTGATTTGATGTATGATTTCAATTTATAGCATTCCTCCAATATTGACATGGAAAACACTGTAGATCCTGATCAGATGCTTCCGTCAGAAGACAACTGATCTAGATCTACAGTGTTTTCTAACTCATTTGTTCTGTTCAATAGTTAAGAAGCCCCACTTAAACTGATTTGATATATGATTTCAATTAATAGCATTCCACCAATATTGACATGGAAAACACTGTAGATCCTGATCAGATACTTTCACCAGAAGACAACTGATATAGATCTACAGTGTTTTATAACTCATTTGTTCTGTTCAATAATTTAGTAGCATTCCACCAATGTTGACATGGAAAACACTGTAGATCCTAATCAGATACTTCCATCAGAAGACAACTGATCTAGATCTACAGTGTTTTCTAACTCATTTGTTCTGTTCAATAGTTAAGAAGCCCCACTTAAACTGATTTGATGTATGATTTCAATTAATAGCATTCCACCAATATTGACATGGAAAACAATGTAGATCCTGATCAGATACTTTCACCTGAAGACAACTGATCTAGATCTACAGTGTTTTCTTACTCATTTGTTCTGTTCAATAATTTAGTAGCATTCCACCAATATTGGCATGGAAAACACTGTAGATCCTGATCAGATACTTTCACCTGAAGACAACTGATCTAGATCTACAGTGTTTTCTTACTCATTTGTTCTGTTCAATAGTTAAGAAGCCCCACTTAAACTGATTTGATGTATGATTTCAATTAATAGCATTTCACAAATATTGACATGGAAAACACTGTAGATCATGATCAGATACTTTCACCTGAAGACAACTGATCTAGATCTACAGTGTTTTCTTACTCATTTGTTCTGTTCAATAGTTAAGAAGCCCCACTTAAACTGATTTGATGTATGATTTCAATTAATAGCATTCCACCAATATTGACATGGAAAACACTGTAGATCCTGATCAGATACTTTCACCTGAAGACAACTGATCTAGATCTACAGTGTTTTCTTACTCATTTGTTCTGTTCAATAGTTAAGAAGCCCCACTTAAACTGATTTGATGTATGATTTCAATAAATAGCATTCCACCAATATTGACATGGAAAACACTGTAGATCCTGATCAGATACTTTCACCTGAAGACAACTGATCTAGATCTACAGTGTTTTCTTACTCATTTGTTCTGTTCAATAGTTAAGAAGCCCCACTTAAACTGATTTGATGTATGATTTCAATTAATAGCATTCCACCAATATTGACATGGAAAACACTGTAGATCCTGATCAGATACTTTCACCAGAAGACAACTGATCTAGATCTACAGTGTTTTCTTACTCATTTGTTCTGTTCAATAGTTAAGAAGCCCCACTTAAACTGATTTGATGTATGATTTCAATTAATAGCATTCCACCTATATTGACATGGAAAACACTGTAGATCCTGATCAGATACTTTCACCAGAAGACAACTGATCTAGATCTACAGTGTTTTATAACTCATTTGTTCTGTTCAATAATTTAGTAGCATTCCACCAATGTTGACATGGAAAACACTGTAGATCCTGATCAGATACTTCCATCAGAAGACAACTGATCTAGATCTACAGTGTTTTCTTACTCATTTGTTCTGTTCAATAGTTAAGAATCCCCACTTAAACTGATTTGATATATGATTTCAATTAATAGCATTCCACCAACATTGGCATGGAAAACACTGTAGATCCTGATCAGATACTTTCACCAGAACACAACTGATCTAGATCTACAGTGTTTTCTTACTCATTTGTTCTGTTCAATATTTAAGAAGCCAAACTTAAACTGATTTGATGTATGATTTCAATTTATAGCATTCCAACAATATTGACATGGAAAACACTGTAGATCCTGATCAGATGCTTCCGTCAGAAGACAACTGATCTAGATCTACAGTGTTTTCTAACTCATTTGTTCTGTTCAATAGTTAAGAAGCCCCACTTAAACTGATTTGATATATGATTTCAATTAATAGCATTCCACCAATATTGGCATGGAAAACACTGTAGATCCTGATCAGATACTTCCATCAGAAGACAACTGATCTAGATCTACAGTGTTTTCTTACTCATTTGTTCTGTTCAATAGTTAAGAAGCCCCACTTAAACTGATTTGATATATGATTTCAATTAATAGCATTCCACCAACATTGGCATGGAAAACACTGTAGATCCTGATCAGATACTTCCATCAAAAGACAACTGATCTAGATCTACAGTGTTTTCTGACTCATTTGTTCTGTTCAATAGTTAAGAAGCCCCACTTAAACTGATTTGATGTATGATTTCAATTAATAGCATTCCACCAATATTGACATGGAAAACACTGTAGATCCTGATCAGATACTTTCACCAGAAGACAACTGATATAGATCTACAGTGTTTTATAACTCATTTGTTCTGTTCAATAATTTAGTAGCATTCCACCAATGTTGACATGGAAAACACTGTAGATCCTGATCAGATACTTCCATCAGAAGACAACTGATCTAGATCTACAGTGTTTTCTAACTCATTTGTTCTGTTCAATAGTTAAGAAGCCCCACTTAAACTGATTTGATGTATGATTTCAATTAATAGCATTCCACCAATATTGACATGGAAAACAATGTAGATCCTGATCAGATACTTTCACCTGAAGACAACTGATCTAGATCTACTGTGTTTTCTTACTCATTTGTTCTGTTCAATAGTTAAGAAGCCCCATTTAAACTGATTTGATGTATGATTTCAATTAATAGCATTTCACAAATATTGACTTTGAAAACACTGTAGATCCTGATCAGATACTTTCACCTGAAGACAACTGATCTAGATCTACAGTGTTTTCTTACTCATTTGTTCTGTTCAATAGTTAAGAAGCCCCACTTAAACTGATTTGATGTATGATTTCAATTAATAGCATTCCACCTATATTGACATGGAAAACACTGTAGATCCTGATCAGATACTTTCACCAGAAGACAACTGATCTAGATCTACAGTGTTTTATAACTCATTTGTTCTGTTCAATAATTTAGTAGCATTCCACCAATGTTGACATGGAAAACACTGTAGACCCTGATCAGATACTTCCATCAGAAGACAACTGATCTAGATCTACAGTGTTTTCTTACTCATTTGTTCTGTTCAATAGTTAAGAATCCCCACTTAAACTGATTTGATATATGATTTCAATTAATAGCATTCCACCAACATTGGCATGGAAAACACTGTAGATCCTGATCAGATACTTTCACCAGAACACAACTGATCTAGATCTACAGTGTTTTCTTACTCATTTGTTCTGTTCAATATTTAAGAAGCCCCACTTAAACTGATTTGATGTATGATTTCAATTTATAGCATTCCTCCAATATTGACATGGAAAACACTGTAGATCCTGATCAGATGCTTCCGTCAGAAGACAACTGATCTAGATCTACAGTGTTTTCTAACTCATTTGTTCTGTTCAATAGTTAAGAAGCCCCACTTAAACTGATTTGATATATGATTTCAATTAATAGCATTCCACCAATATTGGCATGGAAAACACTGTAGATCCTGATCAGATACTTCCATCAGAAGACAACTGATCTAGATCTACAGTGTTTTCTTACTCATTTGTTCTGTTCAATAGTTAAGAAGCCCCACTTAAACTGATTTGATATATGATTTCAATTAATAGCATTCCACCAACATTGGCATGGAAAACACTGTAGATCCTGATCAGATACTTCCATCAAAAGACAACTGATCTAGATCTTCAGTGTTTTCTGACTCATTTGTTCTGTTCAATAGTTAAGAAGCCCCACTTAAACTGATTTGATGTATGATTTCAATTAATAGCATTCCGCCAATATTGAAATGGAAAACACTGTAGATCCTGATCAGATACTTTCACCAGAAGACAACTGATATAGATCTACAGTGTTTTATAACTCATTTGTTCTGTTCAATAATTTAGTAGCATTCCACCAATGTTGACATGGAAAACACTGTAGATCCTGATCAGATACTTCCATCAGAAGACAACTGATCTAGATCTACAGTGTTTTCTAACTCATTTGTTCTGTTCAATAGTTAAGAAGCCCCACTTAAACTGATTTGATGTATGATTTCAATTAATAGCATTCCACCAATATTGACATGGAAAACAATGTAGATCCTGATCAGATACTTTCACCTGAAGACAACTGATCTAGATCTACAGTGTTTTCTTACTCATTTGTTCTGTTCAATAGTTAAGAAGCCCCACTTAAACTGATTTGATGTATGATTTCAATTAATAGCATTTCACAAATATTGACTTTGAAAACACTGTAGATCCTGATCAGATACTTTCACCTGAAGACAACTGATCTAGATCTACAGTGTTTTCTTACTCATTTGTTCTGTTCAATAGTTAAGAAGCCCCACTTAAACTGATTTGATGTATGATTTCAATTAATAGCATTCCACCAATATTGACATGGAAAACACTGTAGATCCTGATCAGATACTTTCACCTGAAGACAACTGATCTAGATCTACAGTGTTTTCTTACTCATTTGTTCTGTTCAATAGTTAAGAAGCCCCACTTAAACTGATTTGATGTATGATTTCAATTAATAGCATTCCACATATATTGACATGGAAAACACTGTAGATCCTGATCAGATACTTTCACATGAAGACAACTGATCTAGATCTACAGTGTTTTCTTACTCATTTGTTCTGTTCAATAGTTAAGAAGCCCCATTTAAAATGATTTGATGTATGATTTCAATTAATAGCATTCCACCAATATTGACATGGAAAACACTGTAAATCCTGATCAGATACTTTCACACGAAAGACAACTGATCTAGATCTACAGTGTTTTCTTACTCATTTGTTCTGTTCAATAGTTAAGAAGCCCCACTTAAACTGATTTGATGTATGATTTCAATTAATAGCATTCCACCAATATTGACATGGAAAACACTGTAGATCCTGATCAGATACTTTCACCTGAAGACAACTGATCTAGATCTACAGTGTTTTCTTACTCATTTGTTCTGTTCAATAATTTAGTAGCATTCCACCAATATTGACATAGAAAACACTGTAGATCCTGATCAGATGCTTTCACCAGAAGACAACTTATCTAGATCTACAGTGTTTTCTTACTCATTTGTTCTGTTCAATAGTTAGGAAGCCCCACTTAAACTGATTTGATGAATGATTGCAATTAATAGCATTCCACCAATATTGGCATGGAAAACACTGTAGATCCTGATCAGATACTTTCACCAGAAGACAACTGATCTAGATCTACAGTGTTTTCTTACTCATTTGTTCTGTTCAATAGTTAAGAAGCCCCACTTAAACTGATTTGATGAATAATTTCAATTGATAGCATTCCACCAATATTGGCATGGAAAACACTGTAGATCCTGATCAGATACTTTCATCAGAAGACAACTGATCTAGATCTACAGTGTTTTCTTACTCATTTGTTCTGTTCAATAGTTAAGAAGCCCCACTTAAACTGATTTGATGTATGATTTCAATTAATAGCATTCCAACAATATTGACATAGAAAACACTGTAGATCCTTATCAGATACTTTCACCAGAAGACAACTGATCTAGATCTACAGTGTTTTCTTACTCATTTGTTCTGTTCAATAGTTAACAAGCCCCACTTAAACTGATTTGATGTATGATTTCAATTAATAGCATTCCACCAATATTGACATGGAAAACACTGTAGATCCTGATCAGATGCTTTCACCAGAAGACAACTGATCTAGATCTATAGTGTTTTATAACTCATTTGTTCTGTTCAATAGTTAAGAAGCCCCACTTAAACTGATTTGATATATGATTTCAATTAATAGCATTCATCCAATATTGACATGGAAAACACTGTAGATCCTGATCAGATACTTTCACCTGATGACAACTGATCTAGATCTACAGTGTTTTCTTACTCATTTGTTCTGTTCAATAGTTAAGAAGCCCCACTTAAACTGATTTGATGTATGATTTCAATTAATAGCATTCCACCAATATTGACATGGAAAACACTGTAGATCCTGATCAGATACTTTCACCTGAAGACAACTGATCTAGATCTACAGTGTTTTCTTACTCATTTGTTCTGTTCAATAGTTAAGAAGCCCCACTTAAACTGATTTGATGTATGATTTCAATTAATAGCATTCCACCAATATTGACATGGAAAACACTGTAGATCCTGATCAGATACTTTCACCTGAAGACAACTGATCTAGATCTACAGTGTTTTCTTACTCATTTGTTCTGTTCAATAGTTAAGAAGCCCCACTTAAACTGATTTGATGTATGATTTCAATTAATAGCATTCCACATATATTGACATGGAAAACACTGTAGATCCTGATCAGATACTTTCACATGAAGACAACTGATCTAGATCTACAGTGTTTTCTTACTCATTTGTTCTGTTCAATAGTTAAGAAGCCCCATTTAAACTGATTTGATGTATGATTTCAATTAATAGCATTCCACCAATATTGACATGGAAAACACTGTAAATCCTGATCAGATACTTTCACACGAAAGACAACTGATCTAGATCTACAGTGTTTTCTTACTCATTTGTTCTGTTCAATAGTTAAGAAGCCCCACTTAAACTGATTTGATGTATGATTTCAATTAATAGCATTCCACCAATATTGACATGGAAAACACTGTAGATCCTGATCAGATACTTTCACCTGAAGACAACTGATCTAGATCTACAGTGTTTTCTTACTCATTTGTTCTGTTCAATAATTTAGTAGCATTCCACCAATATTGACATAGAAAACACTGTAGATCCTGATCAGATGCTTTCACCAGAAGACAACTTATCTAGATCTACAGTGTTTTCTTACTCATTTGTTCTGTTCAATAGTTAGGAAGCCCCACTTAAACTGATTTGATGAATGATTTCAATTAATAGCATTCCACCAATTTTGGCATGGAAAACACTGTAGATCCTGATCAGATACTTTCACCAGAAGACAACTGATCTAGATCTACAGTGTTTTCTTACTCATTTGTTCTGTTCAATAGTTAAGAAGCCCCACTTAAACTGATTTGATGAATAATTTCAATTGATAGCATTCCACCAATATTGACATGGAAAACACTGTAGATCCTGATCAGATACTTTCATCAGAAGACAACTGATCTAGATCTACAGTGTTTTCTTACTCATTTGTTCTGTTCAATAGTTAAGAAGCCCCACTTAAACTGATTTGATGTATGATTTCAATTAATAGCATTCCAACAATATTGACATAGAAAACACTGTAGATCCTTATCAGATACTTTCACCAGAAGACGACTGATCTAGATCTACAGTGTTTTCTTACTCATTTGTTCTGTTCAATAGTTAAGAAGCCCCACTTAAACTGATTTGATGTATGATTTCAATTAATAGCATTCCACCAATATTGACATGGAAAACACTGTAGATCCTGATCAGATGCTTTCACCAGAAGACAACTGATCTAGATCTATAGTGTTTTATAACTCATTTGTTCTGTTCAATAGTTAAGAAGCCCCACTTAAACTGATTTGATATATGATTTCAATTAATAGCATTCATCCAATATTGACATGGAAAACACTGTAGATCCTGATCAGATACTTTCACCAGAAGACAACTGATCTAGATCTATAGTGTTTTCTAACTCATTTGTTCTGTTCAATAGTTAAGAAGCCCCACTTAAACTGATTTGATGTATGATTTCAATTAATAGCATTCCACCAATATTGACATGGAAAACACTGTAGATCCTGATCAGATACTTTCACCAGAAGACAACTGATCTAGATCTACAGTGTTTTCTTACTCATTGGTTCTGTTCAATAGTTAAGAAGCCCCACTTAAACTGATTTGATGTATGATTTCAATTAATAGCATTCCACCAATATTGACATGGAAAACACTGTAGATCCTGATCAGATACTTTCACCAGAAGACAACTGATCTAGATCTACAGTGTTATCTTACTCATTTCTTCTGTTCAATAGTTAAGAAGCCCCACTTAAACTGATTTGATGTATGATTTCAATTTATAGCATTCCACCAATATTGACATAGAAAACACTGTAGATCCTGATCAGATACTTCCGTCAGAAGACAACTGATCTAGATCTACAGTGTTTTCTAACTCATTTGTTCTTTTCAATAGTTAAGAAGCCCCACTTAAACTGATTTGATGTATGATTTCAATTGATAGCATTCCACCAATATTGGCATGGAAAACCATGTAGATCCTGATCAGATACTTTCACCTGAAGACAACTGATCTAGATCTACAGTGTTTTCTAACTCATTTGTTCTGTTCAATAGTTATGAAGCCCCACTTAAACTGATTTGATTAATGATTTCAATTAATAGCATTCCACCAACATTGGCATGGAAAACACTGTAGATCCTGATCAAATACTTTCACCTGAAGACAACTGATCTAGATCTACAGTGTTTTCTTACTCATTTGTTCTGTTCAATAATTTAGTAGCATTCCACCAATATTGACATGGAAAACACTGAAGATCCTGATCAGATACTTCCATCAGAAGACAACTGATCTAGATCTACAGTGTTTTCTAACTCATTTGTTCTGTTCAATAATTTAGAAAACCCAGATAAACTGATTTGATGTATGATTTCAATAAATAGCCTTTGACCAATATTGACATGGAAAACACTGTAGATCCTGATCAGATACTTCAGTCAGAAACAACTGATCTAGATCTTCAGGGTTTTCTTACTCATTTGCTCCGTTCAATGATTTAGAAAACCCAGATAAACTGACTTGATGTATGATTTCAATTAATCAATAGCTTTCCAACAATATTGACATGGAAAACACTGTGGATCCTGATCAGATGTTTCCGACAGAAGACAACTGATCTAGATCTACAGTGTTTTCTTACTCATTTGCTCCGTTCAATAATTTAGAAAACCAAAATAATTGACTTGATGTATGATTTCAATTAATTAATAGCTTTCCAACAATATTGGCATGGAAAACAATGTAGATCCTGATCAGATGCTTACGTCAGAAAACAACTGATCTAGATCTACAGTGTTTTCTTACTCATTTGTTCTGTTCAATAATTTAGAAAACCCAGATAAACTGACTTGATGTATGATTTCAATTAATTAATAGCTTTCCAACAATATTGGCATGGACAACAATGTAGATCCTGGTCAGATGCTTACGTCAGAAGACAACTGATCTAGATCTACAGTGTTTTCTTACTCATTTGTTCTGTTCAATAGTTAAGAAGCCCCACTTAAACTGATTTGATGTATGATTTCAATTAATAGCATTCCACCAATATTGACATGGAAAACACTTTAGATCCTGATCAGATACTTTCACCAGAAGACAACTGATCTAGATCTACAGTGTTTTCTTACTCGTTTGTTCTGTTCAATAGTTAAGAAGCCCCACTTAAACTGATTTGATGAATGATTTCAATAAATAGCCTTCGATCAATATTGGCATGGAAAACACTGAAGATCCTGATCAGATACTTCCATCAGAAGACAACTGATCTAGATCTACAGTGTTTTCTGACTCATTTGTTCTGTTCAATAGTTAAGAAGCCCCACTTAAACTGATTTGATTAATGATTTCAATTGATAGCATTCCACCAACATTGGCTTCGAAAACACTGTAGATCCTGATCAGATACTTTCACCAGAAGACAACTGATCTAGATCTACAGTGTTTTATAACTTATTTGTTCTGTTCGATAGTTAAAAAGCCCCAATTAAACTGATTTGATATATGATTTCAATAAATAGCCTTCGATCAATATTGGCATGGAAAACAATGAAGATCCTGATCAGATACTTCCATCAGAAGACAACTGATCTAGATCTACAGTGTTTTCTAACTCATTTGTTCTGTTCAATATTTAAGAAGCCCCACTTAAACTGATTTGATTAATGATTTCAATTGAGAGCATTCCACCAACAGTGGCATGGAAAACACAGTAGAGCCTGATCAGATACTTTCACCAGAAGACAACTGATCTAGATCTACAGTGTTTTCTTACTCATTTGTTCTGTTCAATAATTTAGTAGCATTCCACCAATATTGGCATGGAAAACACTGTAGATCCTGATCAGATACTTTCACCAGAAGACAACTGATCTAGATCTACAGTGTTTTCTTACTCATTTGTTCTGTTCAATAGTTAAGAAGCCCCACTTAAACTGATTTGATGTATGATTTCAATTTATAGCATTCCACCAATATTGACATGAAAACACTGTAGATCCTGATCAGATGCTTCCGTCAGAAGACAACTGATCTAGATCTACCGTGTTTTCTAACTCATTTGTTCTGTTCAATAGTAAAGAAGCCCCACTTAAACTGATTTGATATATGATTTCAATTAATAGCATTCCACATATATTGGCATGGAAAACAATGTAGATCCTGATCAGATACTTCCATCAGAAGACAACTGATCTAGATCTACAGTGTTTTCTAACTCATTTGTTCTGTTCAATAGTTAAGAAGCCCCACTTAAACTGATTTGATTAATGATATCAATTAATAGAATTCCACCAACATTGGCTTCGAAAACACTGTAGATCCTGATCAGATACTTCCATCAGAAGACAACTGATCTAGATCTACAGTGTTTTCTAACTCATTTGTTCTGTGCAATAGTTAAGAAGCCCCACTTAAACTGATTTGATGTATGATTTCAGTTAATAGAATTCCACCAATATTGACATGGAAAACACTGTAGATCCTGATCAGATACTTCCATCAGAAGACAACTGAACTAGATCTACAGTGTTTTCTAAATCATTTGTTCTGTTCAATAGTTAAGATGCCCCAATTAAACTGATTTGATGTATGATTTCAATTAATAGCATAACACCAATATTGACATGGAAAACACTGTAGATCCTGATCAGATACTTCCATCTGAAGACAACTGATCTAGATCTACAGTGTTTTCTTACTCATTTGTTCTGTTCAATAATTTAGTAGCATTCCACCAATATTGGCATGGAAAACACTGTAGATCCTGATCAGATACTTTCACCAGAAGACAACTGATCTAGATCTACAGTGTTATCTTACTCATTTGTTCTGTTCAATAGTTAAGAAGCCCCACTTAAACTGATTTGATGTATGATTTCAATTTATAGCCTTTGACCAATATTGACATGGAAAACACTGTAGATCCTGATCAGATGCTTCCGTCAGAAGACAACTGATCTAGATCTACAGTGTTTTCTAACTCATTTGTTCTGTTCAATAGTTAAGAAGCCCCACTTAAACTGATTTGATATATGATTTCAATTAAAAGCATTCCACCAATATTGGCATGGAAAACACTGTAGATCCTGATCAGATACTTCCATCAGAAGACAACTGATCTAGATCTACAGTGTTTTCTTACTCATTTGTTCTGTTCAATAGTTAAGAAGCCCCACTTAAACTGATTTGATATATGATTTCAATTAATAGCATTCCACCAACATTGGCATGGAAAACACTGTAGATCCTGATCAGATACTTCCATCAAAAGACAACTGATCTAGATCTACAGTGTTTTCTGACTCATTTGTTCTGTTCAATAGTTAAGAAGCCCCACTTAAACTGATTTGATGTATGATTTCAATTAATAGCATTCCACCAATATTGACATGGAAAACACTGTAGATCCTGATCAGATACTTTCACCAGAAGACAACTGATATAGATCTACAGTGTTTTATAACTCATTTGTTCTGTTCAATAATTTAGTAGCATTCCACCAATGTTGACATGGAAAACACTGTAGATCCTGATCAGATACTTCCATCAGAAGACAACTGATCTAGATCTACAGTGTTTTCTAACTCATTTGTTTTGTTCAATAGTTAAGAAGCCCCACTTAAACTGATTTGATGTATGATTTCAATTAATAGCATTCCACCAATATTGACATGGAAAACAATGTAGATCCTGATCAGATACTTTCACCTGAAGACAACTGATCTAGATCTACAGTGTTTTCTTACTCATTTGTTCTGTTCAATAGTTAAGAAGCCCCACTTAAACTGATTTGATGTATGATTTCAATTAATAGCATTTCACAAATATTGACTTTGAAAACACTGTAGATCCTGATCAGATACTTTCACCTGAAGACAACTGATCTAGATCTACAGTGTTTTCTTACTCATTTGTTCTGTTCAATAGTTAAGAAGCCCCACTTAAACTGATTTGATGTATGATTTCAATTAATAGCATTCCACCTATATTGACATGGAAAACACTGTAGATCCTGATCAGATACTTTCACCAGAAGACAACTGATCTAGATCTACAGTGTTTTATAACTCATTTGTTCTGTTCAATAATTTAGTAGCATTCCACCAATGTTGACATGGAAAACACTGTAGATCCTGATCAGATACTTCCATCAGAAGACAACTGATCTAGATCTACAGTGTTTTCTTACTCATTTGTTCTGTTCAATAGTTAAGAATCCCCACTTAAACTGATTTGATATATGATTTCAATTAATAGCATTCCACCAACATTGGCATGGAAAACACTGTAGATCCTGATCAGATACTTTCACCAGAACACAACTGATCTAGATCTACAGTGTTTTCTTACTCATTTGTTCTGTTCAATATTTAAGAAGCCCCACTTAAACTGATTTGATGTATGATTTCAATTTATAGCATTCCTCCAATATTGACATGGAAAACACTGTAGATCCTGATCAGATGCTTCCGTCAGATGACAACTGATCTAGATCTACAGTGTTTTCTAACTCATTTGTTCTGTTCAATAGTTAAGAAGCCCCACTTAAACTGATTTGATATATGATTTCAATTAATAGCATTCCACCAATATTGGCATGGAAAACACTGTAGATCCTGATCAGATACTTCCATCAGAAGACAACTGATCTAGATCTACAGTGTTTTCTTACTCATTTGTTCTGTTCAATAGTTAAGAAGCCCCACTTAAACTGATTTGATATATGATTTCAATTAATAGCATTCCACCAACATTGGCATGGAAAACACTGTAGATCCTGATCAGATACTTCCATCAAAAGACAACTGATCTAGATCTTCAGTGTTTTCTGACTCATTTGTTCTGTTCAATAGTTAAGAAGCCCCACTTAAACTGATTTGATGTATGATTTCAATTAATAGCATTCCACCAATATTGACATGGAAAACACTGTAGATCCTGATCAGATACTTTCACCGGAAGACAACTGATATAGATCTACAGTGTTTTATAACTCATTTGTTCTGTTCAATAATTTAGTAGCATTCCACCAATGTTGACATGGAAAACACTGTAGATCCTGATCAGATACTTCCATCAGAAGACAACTGATCTAGATCTACAGTGTTTTCTAACTCATTTGTTCAGTTCAATAGTTAAGAAGCCCCACTTAAACTGATTTGATGTATGATTTCAATTAATAGCATTCCACCAATATTGACATGGAAAACAATGTAGATCCTGATCAGATACTTTCACCTGAAGACAACTGATCTAGATCTACAGTGTTTTCTTACTCATTTGTTCTGTTCAATAGTTAAGAAGCCCCACTTAAACTGATTTGATGTATGATTTCAATTAATAGCATTTCACAAATATTGACTTTGAAAACACTGTAGATCCTGATCAGATACTTTCACCTGAAGACAACTGATCTAGATCTACAGTGTTTTCTTACTCATTTGTTCTGTTCAATAGTTAAGAAGCCCCACTTAAACTGATTTGATGTATGATTTCAATTAATAGCATTCCACCAATATTGACATGGAAAACACTGTAGATCCTGATCAGATACTTTCACCTGAAGACAACTGATCTAGATCTACAGTGTTTTCTTACTCATTTGTTCTGTTCAATAGTTAAGAAGCCCCACTTAAACTGATTTGATGTATGATTTCAATTAATAGCATTCCACCAATATTGACATGGAAAACACTGTAGATCCTGATCAGATACTTTCACCTGAAGACAACTGATCTAGATCTACAGTGTTTTCTTACTCATTTGTTCTGTTCAATAGTTAAGAAGCCCCATTTAAACTGATTTGATGTATGATTTCAATTAATAGCATTCCACCAATATTGACATGGAAAACACTGTAGATCCTGATCAGATACTTTCACACGAAAGACAACTGATCTAGATCTACAGTGTTTTCTTACTCATTTGTTCTGTTCAATAGTTAAGAAGCCCCACTTAAACTGATTTGATGTATGATTTCAATTAATAGCATTCCACCAATATTGACATGGAAAACACTGAAGATCCTGATCAGATACTTTCACCTGAAGACAACTGATCTAGATCTACAGTGTTTTCATACTCATTTGTTCTGTTCAATAATTTAGTAGCATTCCACCAATATTGACATAGAAAACACTGTAGATCCTGATCAGATGCTTTCACCAGAAGACAACTTATCTAGATCTACAGTGTTTTCTTACTCATTTGTTCTGTTCAATAGTTAGGAAGCCCCACTTAAACTGATTTGATGAATGATTTCAATTAATAGCATTCCACCAATATTGGCATGGAAAACACTGTAGATCCTGATCAGATACTTTCACCAGAAGACAACTGATCTAGATCTACAGTGTTTTCTTACTCATTTGTTCTGTTCAATAGTTAAGAAGCCCCACTTAAACTGATTTGATGAATAATTTCAATTGATAGCATTCCACCAATATTGGCATGGAAAACACTGTAGATCCTGATCAGATACTTTCATCAGAAGACAACTGATCTAGATCTACAGTGTTTTCTAACTCATTTGTTCTGTTCAATAGTTAAGAAGCCCCACTTAAACTGATTTGATGTATGATCTAATTAATAGCATTCCAACAATATTGACATAGAAAACACTGTAGATCCTTATCAGATACTTTCACCAGAAGACAACTGATCTAGATCTACAGTGTTTTCTTACTCATTTGTTCTGTTCAATAGTTAACAAGCCCCACTTAAACTGATTTGATATATGATTTCAATTAATAGCATTCATCCAATATTGACATGGAAAACACTGTAGATCCTGATCAGATACTTTCACCAGAAGACAACTGATCTAGATCTATAGTGTTTTCTAACTCATTTGTTCTGTTCAATAGTTAAGAAGCCCCACTTAAACTGATTTGATGTATGATTTCAATTAATAGCATTCCACCAATATTGACATGGAAAACACTGTAGATCCTGATCAGATACTTTCACCAGAAGACAACTGATCTAGATCTACAGTGTTTTCTTACTCATTGGTTCTGTTCAATAGTTAAGAAGCCCCACTTAAACTGATTTGATGTATGATTTCAATTAATAGCATTCCACCAATATTGACATGGAAAACACTGTAGATCCTGATCAGATACTTTCACCAGAAGACAACTGATCTAGATCTACAGTGTTATCTTACTCATTTGTTCTGTTCAATAGTTAAGAAGCCCCACTTAAACTGATTTGATGTATGATTTCAATTTATAGCATTCCACCAATATTGACATGGAAAACACTGTAGATCCTGATCAGATGCTTCCGTCAGAAGACAACTGATCTAGATCTACAGTGTTTTCTAACTCATATGTTCTGTTCAATAGTTAAGAAGCCCCACTTAAACTGATTTGATATATGATTTCCTTAAATAGCCTTCGACCAATATTGACATAGAAAACACTGTAGATCCTGATCAGATACTTCCGTCAGAAGACAACTGATCTAGATCTACAGTGTTTTCTAACTCATTTGTTCTTTTCAATAGTTAAGAAGCCCCACTTAAACTGATTTGATGTATGATTTCAATTGATAGCATTCCACCAATATTGGCATGGAAAACCATGTAGATCCTGATCAGATACTTTCACCTGAAGACAACTGATCTAGATCTACAGTGTTTTCTAACTCATTTTTTCTGTTCAATAGTTAAGAAGCCCCACTTAAACTGATTTGATTAATGATTTCAATTAATAGCATTCCACCAACATTGGCATGGAAAACACTGTAGATCCTGATCAAATACTTTCACCTGAAGACAACTGATCTAGATCTACAGTGTTTTCTTACTCATTTGTTCTGTTCAATAATTTAGTAGCATTCCACCAATATTGACATGGAAAACACTGAAGATCCTGATCAGATACTTCCATCAGAAGACAACTGATCTAGATCTACAGTGTTTTCTAACTCATTTGTTCGGTTCAATAATTTAGAAAACCCAGATAAACTGATTTGATGTATGATTTCAATAAATAGCCTTTGACCAATATTGACATGGAAAACACTGTAGATCCTGATCAGATACTTCAGTCAGAAACAACTGATCTAGATCTTCAGGGTTTTCTTACTCATTTGCTCCGTTCAATGATTTAGAAAACCCAGATAAACTGACTTGATGTATGATTTCAATTAATCAATAGCTTTCCAACAATATTGACATGGAAAACACTGTGGATCCTGATCAGATGTTTCCGAAAGAAGACAACTGATCTAGATCTACAGTGTTTTCTTACTCATTTGCTCCGTTCAATCATTTAGAAAACCAAAATAATTGACTTGATGTATGATTTCAATTAATTAATAGCTTTCCAACAATATTGGCATGGAAAACAATGTAGATCCTGATCAGATGCTTACGTCAGAAAACAACTGATCTAGATCTACAGTGTTTTCTTACTCATTTGTTCTGTTCAATAATTTAGAAAACCCAGATAAACTGACTTGATGTATGATTTCAATTAATTAATAGCTTTCCAACAATATTGACATGGACAACAATGTAGATCCTGGTCAGATGCTTACGTCAGAAGACAACTGATCTAGATCTACAGTGTTTTCTTACTCATTTGTTCTGTTCAATAGTTAAGAAGCCCCACTTAAACTGATTTGATGTATGATTTCAATTAATAGCATTCCACCAATATTGACATGGAAAACACTTTAGATCCTGATCAGATACTTTCACCAGAAGACAACTGATCTAGATCTACAGTGTTTTCTTACTCGTTTGTTCTGTTCAATAGTTAAGAAGCCCCACTTAAACTGATTTGATGAATGATTTCAATAAATAGCCTTCGATCAATATTGGCATGGAAAACACTGAAGATCCTGATCAGATACTTCCATCAGAAGACAACTGATCTAGATCTACAGTGTTTTCTGAGTCATTTGTTCTGTTCAATAGTTAAGAAGCCCCACTTAAACTGATTTGATTAATGATTTCAATTGATAGCATTCCACCAACATTGGCTTCGAAAACACTGTAGATCCTGATCAGATACTTTCACCAGAAGACAACTGATCTAGATCTACAGTGTTTTATAACTCATTTGTTCTGTTCGATAGTTAAAAAGCCCCAATTAAACTGATTTGATGTATGATTTCAATAAATAGCATTCCACCAATATTGACATGGAAAACACTGTAGATCCTGATCAGATGCTTTCACCAGAAGACAACTGATCTAGATCTACAGTGTTTTATAACTCATTTGTTCTGTTCGATAGTTAAGAAGCCCCACTTAAACTGATTTGATGAATGATTTCAATTAATAGCATTCCACCAATATTGACATGGAAAACACTGTAGATCCTGATCAGATACTTTCACCAGAAGACAACTGATCTAGATCTACAGTGTTTTCTAACTCATTTGTTCTGTTCAATAGTTATGAAGCCCCATTTAGACTGATTTGATATATGATTTCAATAAATAGCCTTCGATCAATATTGGCATGGAAAACAATGAAGATCCTGATCAGATACTTCCATCAGAAGACAACTGATCTAGATCTACAGTGTTTTCTAACTCATTTGTTCTGTTCAATATTTAAGAAGCCCCACTTAAACTGATTTGATTAATGATTTCAATTGAGAGCATTCCACCAACAGTGGCATGGAAAACACAGTAGAGCCTGATCAGATGCTTTCACCAGAAGACAACTGATCTAGATCTACAGTGTTTTCTTACTCATTTGTTCTGTTCAATAATTTAGTAGCATTCCACCAATATTGGCATGGAAAACACTGTAGATCCTGATCAGATACTTTCACCAGAAGACAACTGATCTATATCTACAGTGTTTTCTTACTCATTTGTTCTGTTCAATAGTTAAGAAGCCCCACTTAAACTGATTTGATGTATGATTTCAATTTATAGCATTCCACCAATATTGACAGGAAAACACTGTAGATCCTGATCAGATGCTTCCGTCAGAAGACAACTGATCTAGATCTACCGTGTTTTCTAACTCATTTGTTCTGTTCAATAGTAAAGAAGCCCCACTTAAACTGATTTGATATATGATTTTAATTAATAGCATTCCACATATATTGGCATGGAAAACACTGTAGATCCTGATCAGATACTTCCATCAGAAGACAACTGATCTAGATCTACAGTGTTTTCTAACTCATTTGTTCTGTTCAATAGTTAAGAAGCCCCACTTAAACTGATTTGATTAATGATATCAATTAATAGAATTCCACCAACATTGGCTTCGAAAACACTGTAGATCCTGATCAGATACTTCCATCAGAAGACAACTGATCTAGATCTACAGTGTTTTCTAACTCATTTGTTCTGTGCAATAGTTAAGAAGCCCCACTTAAACTGATTTGATGTATGATTTCAATTAATAGAATTCCACCAATATTGACATGGAAAACACTGTAGATCCTGATCAGATACTTCCATCAGAAGACAACTGATCTAGATCTACAGTGTTTTCTAAATCATTTGTTCTGTTCAATAGTTAAGATGCCCCAATTAAACTGATTTGATGTATGATTTCAATTAATAGCATAACACCATATTGACATGGAAAACACTGTAGATCCTGATCAGATACTTCCATCTGAAGACAACTGATCTAGATCTACAGTGTTTTCTTACTCATTTGTTCTGTTCAATAATTTAGTAGCATTCCACCAATATTGGCATGGAAAACACTGTAGATCCTGATCAGATACTTTCACCAGAAGACAACTGATCTAGATCTACAGTGTTATCTTACTCATTTGTTCTGTTCAATAGTTAAGAAGCCCCACTTAAACTGATTTGATGTATGATTTCAATTTATAGCATTCCTCCAATATTGACATGGAAAACACTGTAGATCCTGATCAGATGCTTCCGTCAGAAGACAACTGATCTAGATCTGCAGTGTTATCTTACTCATTTGTTCTGTTCAATAGTTAAGAAGCCCCACTTAAATTGATTTGATGTATGATTTCAATTTATAGCATTCCTCCAATATTGACATGGAAAACACTGTAGATCCTGATCAGATGCTTCCGTCAGAAGACAACTGATCTAGATCTACAGTGTTTTCTAACTCATTTGTTCTGTTCAATAGTTAAGAAGCCCCACTTAAACTGATTTGATATATGATTTCAATTAATAGCATTCCACCAATATTGACATGGAAAACACTGTAGATCCTGATCAGATGCTTCCGTCAGAAGACAACTGATCTAGATCTACAGTGTTTTCTAACTCATTTGTTCTGTTCAATAGTTAAGAAGCCCCACTTAAACTGATTTGATATATGATTTCCTTAAATAGCATTCCACCAATATTGGCATGGAAAACACTGTAGATCCTGATCAGATACTTCCATCAGAAGACAACTGATCTAGATCTACAGTGTTTTCTTACTCATTTGTTCTGTTCAATAATTTAGTAGCATTCCACCAATATTGGCATGGAAAACACTGTAGATCCTGATCAGATACTTTCACCAGAAGACAACTGATCTAGATCTACAGTGTTTTCTTACTCATTTGTTCTGTTCAATATTTAAGAAGCCCAACTTAAACTGATTTGATGTATGATTTCAATTTATAGCATTCCTCCAATATTGACATGGAAAACACTGTAGATCCTGATCAGATGCTTCCGTCAGAAGACAACTGATCTAGATCTACAGTGTTTTCTAACTCATTTGTTCTGTTCAATAGTTAAGAAGCCCCACTTAAACTGATTTGATATATGATTTCAATTAATAGCATTCCACCAATATTGGCATGGAAAACACTGTAGATCCTGATCAGATACTTCCATCAGAAGACAACTGATCTAGATCTACAGTGTTTTCTAACTCATTTGTTCTGTTCAATAGTTAAGAAGCCCCACTTAAACTGATTTGATTAATGATATCAATTAATAGCATTCCACCAACATTGGCTTCGAAAACACTGTAGATCCTGATCAGATAATTCCATCAGAACACAACTGATCTAGATCTACAGTGTTTTCTAACTCATTTGTTCTGTTCAATAGTTAAGAAGCCCCACTTAAACTGATTTGATGTATGATTTCAATTAATAGCATTCCACCAATATTGGCATGGAAAACACTGTAGATCCTGATCAGATACTTCCATCAGAAGACAACTGATCTAGATCTACAGTGTTTTCTAACTCATTTGTTCTGTTCAATAGTTAAGAAGCCCCACTTAAACTGATTTGATGTATGATTTCAATTAATAGCATTCCACCAATATTGGCATGGAAAACACTGTAGATCCTGATCAGATACTTTCACCAGAAGACAACTGATCTAGATCTACAGTGTTTTATAACTCATTTGTTCTGTTCAATAGTTAAGAAGCCCCACTTGAACTGATTTGATGTATGATTTCAATTAATAGCATTCCACCAATACTGACATGGAAAACACTGTAGATCCTGATTAGATGCTTTCATCAGAAGACAACTGATCTAGATCTTCAGGGTTTTCTTACTCATTTTCTCCGTTCAATAATTTAGAAAACCCAGATAAACTGACTGCATGTATGATTTCAATTAATTAATAGCTTTCCAACAATATTGCCATGGAAAACACTGTGGATTCTGATCAGATGTTTCCGACAGAAGACAACTGATCTAGATCTACAGTGTTTTCTTACTCATTTGCTCCGTTCAATAATTTAGAAAACCAAAATAATTGACTTGATCAATGATTTCAATTAATTAATAGCTTTCCAACAATATTGGCATGGAAAACAATGTAGATCCTGATCAGATGCTTACGCCAGAAAACAACTGATCTAGATCTACAGTGTTTTCTAAATCATTTGTTCTGTTCAATAATTTAGAAAACCCAGATAAACTGACTTTATGTATGATTTCAATTAATTAATAGCTTTCCAACAATATTGACATGGAAAACACTGTGGATCCTGGTCAGATGCTTACGTCAAAAAACAACTGATCTAGATCTACAGTGTTTTCTAACTCATTTGTTCTGTTCAATAATTAAGAAGCCCCACTTAAACTGATTTGATGTATGATTTAAATAAATAGCATTCCACCAATATTGACATGGAAAACACTGTAGATCCTGATCAGATGCTTCTGTCAGAAGACAACTGATCTAGATTTTCAGTGATTTCAAACTCATTGTTCTGTTCAATAATTTATAAAACCCAGATAAACTGATTTGATGTAGGATTTCAATAAATAGCCTTTGACCAATATTGGCATGGGAATCACGGTAGATCCTAATCAGATACTTCCGTCAGAAGACAACTGATCTAGATCTACAGTGTTTTCAAACACATTTATTCTGTTAAATAATTTTGAAGCACAATTTAACCCGCTTAAGTTGTATGAATTCAATTCACTCTTGTGATTGCAAACAATATGGATCTTGGTTAGACGACTTTCATCCGTGGCCAACTTGTCTGCTTCTACAGTGTTTTTATAATCATTTGATCTCAGAAATAAACTTGCATGCGCGGATCCAGAAAGTTTTGTCAGAGGGGGCCTTACACTGACAACGCATTTTTTATGGGATGGAGAGAGGATCGAGTTGCCACTAAAAGTGGACCATCATCGGCCCACCAGCGAAACGCCATTGAAATGGCGTTTTGCTGCCGTGCCGATAATAACTCACCATTGAATGCTGGCTTGGTAGCTTTCAGATTTTTAGAGAACCCGGATCAATATTGCTAGGAAACTCACTCTGTGATATTTCAGGGGGAGGGGTCCGGGGCCCCTGTCCCCCCTCTGGGTCCGCTCATTAACTTGTACATTGTGTTTGACCCAGTATGATTGTATAAGTTTAGTAGCTAGCATTCACAACAAAAATTGAAAATCTTGTTGATCCTGATCAGACGAGATCCATCAGAAACCAACTAATATTGGTCTACAATGTGTCAAATGCACATTGGTTCTGCTACTGTCCTTCCAGCTAAGAGTGACAGTGACATCATGTTTTGTTTACAAATGTTAAGTAAAATATTTACTTGAACACTCCACATGAGCATAAGTGACTCGATAGATCACTTTTGTAATAATCCTATCCTGTGGATAGGATTAATACACAAGTAAAATATCGACTCTAAGTCCCTAATAACTTTGTAAGCAAAACATGACGTCACTGTCACTCTCTTAAGCGGCCACTCAAAAATAGACAAAACAAAGGTGTTAATGACAAATTGTAGCTTAATTACGGTCAAAAGCACTGCAGATTGTCTCATTGGAGATGACAATCGGTCTTGAAAACCAATTTTGTCTTCTTTTTGAGAGTGGCCGTTTAAGACAGATTTTACTGTATAACTTACATGTACCTTGATAGTCTTGACTTTAGTCTTTGGTCCATCAGACGGCTATGACTGCATGCGAAGTATGAGTTTTCTTTGAAAATACAAATTGTTGATCTCATATCTGAAAAGGTAAACATTCATATATTTTGTAACGATTTTGATAATGGAAACAGTAAATCGGTGATTGAATGACTTAGATCGAGAGGTTACCAGTTCAAAGCTTGCTGGGGGCACTGTGTTGTGCCCTTAAATAAGGCACATTATAATCATCATTGCGATGTACTTGTAAAACTCTGAAACATCTCAACTTGACTGAAAATTCTTAAATGTAACATAAAGCACCAACTCATCGAAGGAAAGCGCAATTCACCTGCTGGCTTAATTTTGTATCTCAAGTTTGTTTGTATTGGCGAGCTATTAAAATATAAACACAAGCCTTAAGCATAAAATTCTAAATTATGTGACCTTGACAATTTGGAAGACTTCACGGTCATTGGTATATATGTAGTTGTGACAGATATGTCGTCATAGCAAACATTAAACTAATCAAATTCAGAATACGATTTGAAAGTGATGAGCAATTGTTTGTGTTTATTTGAGTTGATTTTTTACGTCCCATTCAACAATCATTTAGTTACGTCGGGACGGGTCTTCTTGGGTTGAACCGGTACTAAGCCAGGATTAATGTGTCTTGCTCAAGGCCACAACATAGAGACGTTCGAACCAGCGGCCCTTTGGTCTCGAGTCAAGCACTCTACCACTGACCTACTGCGTTCCCTCAAATTAAAAAAAATGGATGAATTGATTTTCAAGATGAAAACAACTTGAAAATGTTTAACGTAGCTAGCGCAAACAGGAACGTGAAAACTTACGTGCACGTGTACGCGACTGACCGGTTTAACTCCAATAGCATTTCCGCACTTCGTACAAGCGAGCTAAAAGTGTGTTTTTCAATGCTCAACGAAATCATCCGGTTGATACGCAAAAGAACCATCTCAAACAAAATAGTAATCACATTTTTAGCAAATTAAATTTGTGCTTAAATCCGAAAATAAATGTACATTTGAAACTCGCCTACATTTGCTTGTTTTATGTTGAATTTATTTGTATGTTAGTAAGTTTAATTCCCTTGCCCATATTTAGGGGTCTCTTTTGACTTTAACTTGACTGGTTTGAAGAAAAGATCAAGTGGCATGCAGTTATACAATCACAGCATCGCAAACGGACCACCACAGTGAATAAAATATAGCTCCCGCCTCTCCCCGACTCAAAGCAGGTCAATATCAAACTTACCTTTGACAGTTTGTAGACAACAACATCTGGTTGTTTATTTTTTCCATCAAGAAGCTGTAAGAAGATCTCTTTCAGCCAAACACAAAACACCAATAGGGTCTTATATCAGTCGTATAAAGAAGCAGAGACGATTCCCACAGTATTCATACAGAACTGATTTGAAAATCTCTGTAGAGTGCTCAGACATAACACACAAGGGAGAATCTGAAAAAAACAACAACATTAACTTGCATTTGTAAACTGAAGGTTCCTACAACCAGTGGAGTCCCAGATGAAATGCCACAATATGTGACATTATATCAGGGTCGCCACTGTTTGTCAAGATAAAAACAATCTTTACTCAGGGAATGAAGTATATCGACATTCCAACATATGACCCACTATGTACAATGAACACTGCAAATGACATGCGTTAAACCAGACGAAAGAATTGCTTAGTACATGTGATACACACGTTTTTCTTTATTGTTTCTTTATGTTACTCTGCTCAAGCATTGATATATTCAGAATTGACGCTAAGAATTTATTACATACAAGTAAGTAAGGGTGCAAAGATCAGGAATTGATACAATCAAGTATCACACCTGACCCAGGATACCAATGGGGAAGTGACAAACTCACAGTAAGACACCACAAACGAGACCCAAGAGGTTCAGCTCTTTCCCAGCAGGTGACCAGTCGTATATGTAAAAATCAATGTGATCCAGCGGGTTAATGAATCTGGGGGTGCTGAATCTGTGTCCATTGCTGTAAAAGCTGGCTTCTATTAAGCGCATCATGTTCCTAGATCCTGTGACATTCACAAGTTAAATTAGTTTGAAACCCGGTTAAATGAATAATAAATCATTCCCATATGTATACATACATATATTAAAGGTGGGAGATTCTTGTGTACATACATTAGTTCAGGATTGATAGGTCTGCATGGCCCAAAATTACAATCATTTATGCCTCTTTAAAGTTAATTACTACCTTTAAATAACGAATTTATACGAATAAAAATGTAGCAAAATTCTTAAAATCAAACTTATTTGATTTAAACTATCGATCCAAATCCGATCCTTGGCGTTATGTGGAAATTTATTCAACATTTAAAATCTGTACCATGTTGAACTACCGATGTTAAACTATGGTAGTACTTAAATTCATGGAAACATTGTAATTTTGGGCCAAGAGCCCAAAACTACAATACTTCCTTAAAGTTAAGGACGACTTAGTATTGATATTTATACATGTTACAATAAATGTTTGATAAATTCCCAGGATCGATGATGTACTTATGCTCAAGGATATCATTGTGATCTACAAAAAATGTGAAAGTATTTTGATTTTAATAAGTTCGAAACGTTATTTTTCGCCTCCTAAAAATCAATACTTAACTTAAGTCTCCCTTAACTTTAAGGAGGCATTGTAATTTTGGACCCTGGATATTATAACTTACCGTCTTAAATCTTCGATTTCTACACACGGCAGCACTGGTCTGAAACATCCCTGGCAATCAGTTTCGTGCGTAACCATATTATGCAAAGAAACAATGGAGAAACATGAATCAGGCCTTTTAGTTAAAGCTGCATAGTCTGTAACTTTTGATCTTTTAATTTTAGAACTAATGTTTCTATTTTTCAAGGACACAGTAAAAAATTAAAATTCAGGTATACATTTTACCAATTTCGTAAATCTTAACAACTTATCAGTATCAAAACAGCGGTATTTAGGTTAAAATAAGCTGTCTATAATTATAGGAGGGACGCAAATAATTACCAATAAGAGAAAAACGCACCTGTTTTTATAAGATAATTCACTTTTCCGTGCAGTTTTCAGCTATAGTGAACAGATTTATTTTGAAAACATGACTTGATTCTACTTTTACAAATGATTTAAAAAGAAAATTAAAAAAAAATCGAAAATGTTCAAAGTTGCAGATCTAGTCTCTTTAAGAGTGCGAACCCAAAAAATAATTTTCTTATTTCTCAACCATAACATATGTTGTGGGTACTCAAAAAGAACCTTCTCGATGAGACGGTTCTTTTGGGCGCCCAAAACCTATGTTAAAACTGACAGGTAAGAAAACATTTACAATTTTACGCTCAAAAATTTTGCTTATCTAATCCTATGTTGATAAAAAGTTTTATTTATGATCAGACACAAGCCTTACATATTATGTTGCATCTGCTACTCTTTCAAGTACAACAAAGAGGAATACAAAATGAGCCATGGCATGCGATTTCCAACAATGTGGTGCACATGTATGTGCGAACAGCAAAGGCTCAGACCAGCCTTCGCATACGCTCTGTCTGATCAGAGCCTTTGCTAGTCGCTTGAGTATTCTATGATTGTTAAGCTACTGGCTGAGCACCGTTTGGAGTTTCTAAGCTTAAAAGGAGGCTGCGCAGGCTCATCTGAGTATACACATATCATAATGCCACATTGTCACGGCTCAAACGATATGTCCCAGTCCATGTAATATTGGTACTTAGAGCATGTGCGTAAATTCAGTTTTAAAACCGTGCATGTATAGCGATCTAGTGGGACTTAAGGTACTGTCCTGCCAGCCAAGAGTGACAGTGACGTCATGTCTTGTTTACAAAGTTACCAGTGACATGTAATCGATAGATCACTTGTGTATTAATCCTATCCGCAGGATAGGATTAATACACAAGTGATCTATCGATTCACATAAACCCAAGAGGAGTGTACACGTTACTTTTTTTACTTAAAAATTATAAACAAAACATGATGTCACTGTCACTCTTGGCTGGCAGGACAGTATAAAGCATTGCTTTAAGAGTCGATATATACATGTATAAATGTTATTAAATTATCAAAAATGACAATGCATTGTTTCAAATACTAAATTAGGATGAATTATGTTGATTTTTCCTGATTTAGCAACTTTATAATATGTTTTAAGGGGTGAAATTTGACTTTGGAGTCCAATTTTAGATATCTATAGAATTATGATTCAAGTTATTGATATCCATAAGCACGTAGTGTTGCCTGAATCTCAAGACAGTATGGTTATCAATATGGTTTTAATAGATAGCAAACGACGATATCCATTTACATCAGTATTTTGAATAACGAGATAAATATCTAAAGGTTTCTTGCTTTCAAAATGATAGATACCAAGATATATACATTTGTGAACTTGCTATTGCATCGATAAAATACCTAAAATATGATACCCATAAACAGATTATGACATCTAAAAATATGGATATCCATAAACACGGTTTTATCTCAATTCCACCGGATCGATCGCAAACAATTCAAACACAGGTATCAAGATTTCAGAACTAAATCTGAAAAAATGATACCCATATAACTACTTGCATATGGGCCGCTTAGCCTGATTTATGTACTCGTCGCATATACCGCAGCGAAGACTAGAACAGGTCTGTGATTCTATGCAGTCTTGCTGAGTCTTTGCTTAGAAGCAGCTAAAGGTTCAGACAAAACTTTCAAATTTTAGCCGAACTAGATAGCTACTTGTGCATGCTTAACCCTTTGTATTCTAATGGGTTTTCCCATTCGTATTGATACAACAAGTATGGGATTGCCCATTTAGTATTCTAAGGGGTAACAGGTAGAAATTTCTAAACTAGTATATATTTCTGGTCCGGAAGGTTGTTATAATATTTATATCGAACAGTGCAGACTCTGATGAAATGCAGCAGTATGCTGCATTTCATCTGAGTCTTCACTGTTTGAAAAGTAACCGCTAAATGGTTTCCAGAATGCTGAGTATGTTGTCCCATGGGGTCTACTAAATTTGCTATAACAAAACATGGACATCCCATGCTACGTCATACCCAGTAAACAAGCATTGACTGATATCTAAAATCAAGTTTATTCATTTAGATGTCAATAAATTGAATTCAGAGAGGTAATAAGATAATGTTTGCAACCTAATGATATCAATGAACTGAGCTACAGAATTGTCATCAGGCAATAATTATCATATTAGATATCTATAAATCAAAATATTGATATCACTAGATTGAAATATAAATTTTATAAGCTTTGAACATCGATAATTCAAATATTGATATCTAGAATTCATTTTTATACTTCCATAAATCAAACAAAGATATCAATAAATTGAATATGTATCCTGATAGCTGATCAAAGTAATGGATATCAATAATACAAATGTTATTTATTCATATCTATTACTTTTAACAGGTATAACTTTGTGATTACATGATACCTAAATTACTTAAAATATATCTATAAAGCAAATGACGGTTACATGTACCTGTAACTATTGAATTATAGATATATACATTATTTCATAGATATCTAAAATTAGAATAACCAATGAGTCGAATGAAATCCCTTGTGAGTTATCAACATATAATAAAGTAATGGTTATCACATTGCTTGTATTGGTGAAAAGGTGGTTAACGCCAGAATAACATTTTCAATTTTGGCAAGTTTCTTTTTGGCGCACATATCGTGTCGCTATAAACTTTGTGAATCTTGTATACCCTAAATCAGACTGAAAGGTTGGAGCAAACAGTGTCTACCCAGATCAGACTATCTACATGAGCAGTCTGATCGGGTATACATGTTCGCTATTCCTTAACGGCACTCAAGTTAATTCTAATAAATCTTTCCTTGCTAACTGCGGCTTTTCTCCTCTGCTGATAACCTTTGCAAACAGTTTGGACCAGTGTCAGGACCAACAAAAGGTCGATCCTGACCTGGATCAAAACCGTTTGACACTTTATTAGTGTTCCTGAAACAATTGTTTGAAAAAAGTTAATTTTTAAAAACAAAGTCATTAGATAACTTAAAAGCATGAAAATATATCCAACATGCAAAGGGTTATTTACGAAAATATTCCAAGCCCCCAGATGAGAGGGCTGAAAATTATTATTTTATTTCTCAATCTAAACATATGTTGTGGGTATTCAAAAGAACTATCTCATTGAGACGGTTCTTTTGAGCACACACAACACATGTTCTGGTTGAGAAATAAGAAAAGCAGTCTGTTTTGGTAGGCATTCTCTAAAGGCCTGGTGAGTGGGTTTATGCTTAACGTCCCACCAACACTGTTTAGGTCATATGGAGACGCGGCCACGGATTAGTGTCTCATCCGACAGACTGAAGGATCTGGGGATCGAACTAGGGACCCCTGGGTACAGGGCAAGTGGTTTATCCACTACACCACGGTGGCCCACGAGATATACAGATATAGAGAGATACATGTGCATGTAAATAGATCAGTGTACCTTATGAGCTGGCTCAACACAGAACAGCGACGCTCTGGTAGAAAATCTTCTTCTTCCCGTTTTTAGGCTCCAACTAAAATATTTTGCAACACAGCCCAACCGCCTGGATAATCGTACGACTTTAGAAGAGGAAATTCGCAAAAATTGCACAAATTAAAACAAAATTACCTTTTTTTCTTTTCTTCATACTTCAGTCTTGAAATCTCTTCAAATATTTTCCCACCTTTTCAATGCGCATGCTCGTGCCTTCACGTGAACAAAGAGAAATCTACTCACCGTTGCCACGGACTGAGCAATAAAAGAACAATGGACTCTAGCCATGCTGAATAAACTATCATACTATAGCATGATTTTCTACCAATGCAATTGTATTACAATCACAACACGAGTCGACTGGTTTTGTCGTCCGCTGAAATGTTTTATAAGCTTTTTCAACAAACAGTGTAGACTCAGATCAGACTAAGCCTGTATGAGTTTTCTGGCCTGGGTCCACAGGGTTTGCCTGCACAGATCAGATTGATCCTGTAGGGGTGTGTCTGATCTTGGTCCACACTGCTTGCCCCTATACTTAAATTAGTCAAAAATGTTCGCAAAATAAGCAGCAGACGACATAAGCAGACTACATTTACATATGATTTTTGCGCATGCGTTTTAAGGGTAATCAAACTGCTACCTCAAAAAAACAATGGCGCACTTTCTGATTGACTGGCCTCTTTTTAAACCGAATGATCTGGGTCAACACTGTTCCGAAAAGACGTTTTTTTTTCGAGCCCAACTGTTGTGGTTTAATAATTACACAAAGCTCCAGATAATTAATTATTAAAATTACACCACAGGGTAGTTATCTTAGATTTTTCATGGGGTATATGTACAATATTTTCATATGATGCGCGTCTATGATCTTTATACATTTTAAAAAAGTAAGTGTAACTAAACACCAAATTACTTGGTGGCAGCTAAACTGACACTGGTCTTGGTGTAACGTTTCAAATGTTTTAAAACTATGTTCGGTTCAAGTGTATTGATCCGGAGAATAACTACAACAATAACAGGTAGTCATTTCAAATACTTATCACTGGAGAAACGTTGATCTTAAGGTGTTGTACTGTCCTGCCAGTCAAGGATGACAGTGACGTCATGTTTGTTTACATTTGTTACGTAAAACATTAACTTGTACATTCAACTTGAGCTAACGCGAATCGATAGATCAATTGTGTAATGATCCTATCCTGCGGATAGGATTAATACACATGTGAGCTATTGATTATAAATCCCTGATAACTTTGTAAACATAATATGACGTCACGGTCACTCTTGGCTGATAGGACAGTAGTAGGATAGTAAGAGTAAGTTTACACCAAAGGAGGTGGTAGATTAGCTGCCACCTCATTTGGTGTTAACTAAAACGTATTTCTACAGCGTATGACATTCGTCTAAGATATATTTTCATAGGGTAAATTCTAAGATCTCCATGGGATTGGTTCTAATATGTTATAAGATAGCTTTTCAAAGGGTAGATTATAAGATATTTATAGAGTAGTTTTTAATATATGCACGAGACAGGTTTTGAGATCCTCATACGGTGGGTTTTAACATCTGCCTAAGGTAGGTTTTACGATCTTCATAAATTAGGCTTTAAGATTTTCGTAATGCAGGTTTTTAGATCTCCATAAGGTGTATAGATATTCATAAGGCAGCTTTCAAGGTCTTTATTAGGTAGGTTTTAAGATCGTCATAAGGCAGGTGTAATATCTTCATAAGATAGGTTTTAAGATCTTCATAAGGTGCGTTTGTAGATCTTCATAAAGAACGGTTTAAGATCTTTATAAGGCAGGTATACGATCTTCATATGGGGGGTCTTAGGATCTTTATCAGGTATGTTCTAAGATCTTCATAAGGTAGATGTTAAGATCGTCATAAGGCAGGTTTTAATATCTTCATAAGGTAGGTTTTAAGATATTCATATGGCAGGATTTAAGATCTTCATAAGGTAGGTTTTAAGATCTTCATATGGCAGGATTTAAGATCTTCATATGGCAGGATTTAAGATCTTCATAAAGAAGGTTTTAAGATCTTCATAAGGTGGGCTTCAAGATTATTATAAGGTAGGTTTTAAGACCTTCATAAGGCAGGTTTGTGATCTTCATAAGGTAGGTTGTAAGATCTTCATATAGCAGGATTTAAGATCTTCATAAGGTAGGTTTTAAGACCTTCATAAGGCAGGTTTGTGACCTTCATATGGCAGGTTTGTGATCTTCATAAGGTAGGTTTTAAGATCTTTATAAGGTAGGTTTTGCGATCTACATAAGGTAGGTTTAAGATCTTCATATGGTAGGATTTAAGATCGTTATAAGGTAGGTTTTCAGATCTTCATAAGGAAGGTTTAAGATCTTCATATGGTAGGATTTAAGATTTTTATAGGGTAGGTTTTCAGATCTTCATAATGCAGGTTTCAAGATCGATATAAGGTGGGTTCGAAGATCTGCATAAGGTCAATTCTAAGAATTATATAAGGCAGGTTTTAAGATCTTCATAAGGTCGGTTTTTAAATCTTTATAAGGTAGGTTCTACGATCTTCATAAGGTAGGTTTTAAGATATTTATGAGGTAAGTTTTCAAATCTTTATAAGGTAGGTATTAAGATCTCCCTATTGTAGGTTCTACGATCTTCATAAGTTAGGTTCTAAGATCTTCATAAGACAGGTTTTATTTAATATATTCAGAAGGTAGGGTTTAATGTTTTATAAGGGAGGTTTTAAGATAATCATAAGATAGGTTTAAAGATCTTTATAAGATATGTTTGAAGATCTCCATATATGATGGGTTCTAAGATCTTCATAAGGTATGACGAACAAACTTCGTCGTATAGTGTAAGAGGAGTTTCCGTTATGATACAGAAATTTTAAATTTATTTTACATTGACCTTATACTCCATTGTCATATCGTCAATTTAAAAACATTTACATTCTCCAAAAGAAAATGTAAAAGAAACTGATGTTACAAGCAATAAGACAGCTTTATGTATATTTGACCTCAAAGTCGTACCAGCAACCAGAGACCATCGTTGTCTTTTAAACATTGTGCCAACTATCGATTTATGTATAAAATCCATATAAAGAGATTGTAATTATATTTGGCCATGGCATTTGACTCAATGGTCATACTGGTGATCGAGAATTTCGTTGTCATCTATGTACGTACCATAGGCATTAATTGTGTCGAATATGAACACTTGTGGTCAAGAAATGAAATATGTGTACGCAGGGGCGGTACCAGAGAATTTATCAGGTTGAAGCGCCACAAAACATGGAGAATTAAGAGTTATATGTCATGACCTATAGTTACTTCACTTTTCAGATAGCGAATAACAAAGGTGCTGATCAGACTGCGCGAATGCGCAGGCTGGTCTGCACCAGTGTTGTTCGCTAGCAACAAAGTGATGGTTTCTCGTGTCGAGGCCCATATGGCGTTGAAGCCAATATTTTCACAATATTTAATGTCATGTTTAATCAAGAATTTTAAAATAGAGAAAATTCAGTATAAGTACACGAATTAGAATTAACAATTACTCGTAAACGAGATTTTAAAGAAGTCTGTGGTCTTTTATTAAGTTAAGGTAACCAGTATAATGTAGGAAGCTTCTCAAGTCAGCAGCTATATGACACTGATGCCTATCAATGACAAACATCTTCACAAGAATAACATGTCCATAGAATTTAGAGCTGCTAAGAAGTTATTTTGCTTTAAGATGTTTATATAGTACATCCTTCAAACAACCGCAACATTGTAAGCAGCCTTATTTGCAGGCGCTAACATTTTCTTTATGAACTTCCTATACACCTTTCTTCAAATGTATGTAAATACCTTTAGGTTAAGGCTTAATGTGATTTAAAGTGTAGCACTAAAATGTATCTTATTGTATCATTAATATTAAAAGAATTCTGTTTCTATGCATTCAAAGTATAAGATTCAAGCTTCAAAAATGATTAAAACATTCTTGCAAGGCAACAGCTATTTCTTCGCGGCATTTGGTCAATTCTATTTGTGATGGAAAGCTGGGTTTGGGTCTTTAAAGATAATAGACCGAATTCTAGAATCAGTGATCATTTTTATATCCCAATACCTATATGGCCAGCGGATTGATTGTGGTGTTTAGTGTGCTTACAATCTCAAAAATCAGTAATATTTAAGTTTCGATGTCAAGTTCATCTAAAATTTACGATAACGGGATGATTCTAATTTTGAAATAATTCATTTCCCATTTCTTAATGGAGATGTTCCTCGCTCCCTTTCCTTTGGTGTATATATTCCACAACATTCGTTTGAGAGAGTATTTTCTAATGTTTAACTTAGTGATTTCAATAAGAGAAACAAATTTTGATTGCTAAGTTGTTAAAACAAGGTTATTGATACCATAATATTCGTAAAGTATTTTCTTAATTCTACCACATACACTCAGAGCTGATTGTTAAATACAATTTGCAACAGGTCATATCGGAGCCAGTCTTTTATGATGATTTAGCTTATAAACTTAAAAGAAGTGTTGGAAAACTTATTCAAAAGATAATCAAACGTTATATAAATTGAATATATCATGGATACCATGCGAAATTCTGCAAGCCTTGTTGTAAACCCAATCACGGTTTAAAGCTATGGTTTCCGCGATGGTGCGACAGGCCTCAGACTCAATGGTGCCCCTGACGTAAAGCTTTATACAATTGGTTGATGTCTGATGCTTGTCTTTGGCTGGGTCCACCGTGGCTCAACTTGAGGTTTTCTTTAGCTCGAACTATCTGTGAGCCAGGAGCCATTTGTCTCGTTTCATCATGGTGCGTTAACTTGATCACTATAATAGATTGTTCCTCTGTGATGACACATTGCTATAACTAGGAAAGTAAGTAAGAAGGCAAAGATCACGAATCGATACAATCAAGTACACTACCTAACCCGGAACATCACATGGGAAAGTGACAAAAACACCAAGAAAACATCACACACAAGAGAGCCAAGAGGTAAGTCATTTCCCAGCAGGTGACCACAAGGCCGCAATTAACAGACGAGAAAGCATGACAAACACGAAACATAAATAACAAAATGATCAACAAAAGAAGCACCGCTGTGGAATGGTCAGTAAAAGATATTTTACTGGAGGGCTTAAACTAGTTTTATGGTACCAACCTCACCCTTATTTCAGATGTGGATCAAGCCCCCATAAGAGCTAAACACTTTTTGTGCTTTATTATAACAACAATATTATCTAAGGCGAATGTTTAATACCAGTAAAAGGCATTTAAGTCCCAAGTGGCTTAGGTTGGTATCCATTCTAAGGCGATGGTTCACTTGTTGTTGGTTGCTCCCATTTTTTGTGGGGGATCTGTGCATGGTCCTTGTTTAGTTTTCAGTACTTTATTTCCTTCTATTTTTGCAATCACCTTGAAGGAGAAAAGAGAGTTGGTTGCTTTAGTTTAATTGTCTTCCTGATGTCTTGTGACTGTTTGAGTTCTGTGGCTCGCGGTGTCGTGGGATGGTCTGCAGTGTGTGATTGTGATATTTCATGATCATACTCACTTGCTTTTTTCAGTTACTGATTTGCTAAAATTACATTTAGTACTATGAAAGTGTTTAAGGTACTTTAAATAATAGGTGGTTCCCTATTTTCGAAATAAGTAAGAATAGAAGAGATACATGCATCAGACTTATCTTTAAATATACTAGGTAAAGTAAGAAAGAGGGCAAATATCAGGAATCGATACAATCAAGCACCACACCTGACCCAGGATACCAATGGGAAAGTAACAAACTCACAATTAGATATCACAAATGAGAGCCAAGAGGTCAGCTCTTTCCCAGCAGGTGACCACAAGGCATCAATAAACAGACGAACACGAAAACATAACGAACACAAGACGGAAATGGCATTAATGATCCACAAAAATTTATTATTTTGATGTATATACAACTTCAAACTATACTGCTCAACTAAAGTTTAGCACGGATTTTAATATGATGCCCCACTTTGAATGAAAATGATATATTTTATTTTATGTTATCAACATGTATTGGGATCTTGAAATTACGTTTTTCGTGTCCGCCATACAAAAGGTAATCTGGTTAGGCGTCAGTGGATTGACGTTAAATTTGATGTCATGGGCATGTAAAGGATACACTTCTACATCGGAAATTGAAACTTTTGGTTCTAATGTAAAGCAAAAGGTTCTTAATGATGAAAAACGTTAAAAAGATCAAAGTTTGATAATAGTTTATGCCACGTTTTACCTCTCCATTATGACGTTAAAATGGTATTATTTCACTTCGTGACTTTTCAGCAAACTGAACCAAGTGGTCAAGTACTCTTTTTGATGCTAGAGTGGCACAAGCACCCGGAACATTTATGTTAGTTGATCCTTTGAAAATATCTTCTTAAGATAGCTTTACCGCCTACACTTAGCCTCAACTTCAGATTAACGTCACTTGTTTATTAATTAAATACCCGGGGACAATTTTGGCACGAAAACCCTTTCAATGAAGCATGCCTTCATAACGAAAACAGTACTGTTTTTGACTTGTAAACGTCATTATAACAACGACATTAGTTGTTATCAAGACTCAACTTTTGCTTTAAATGCTCAATGGGGACGACCTTTATTTTATTTAGAATAGCTGATTCGACCAAGCTGTAAAACAAAAGACTTTATAAAACCGATGCTGTATCAATTTTGTATTGCCAATAATGCAGTTGAAACACTTTTTTGACCCCTCTCTTGTTTAAAGTAATGAACGCCGCAGTAGAAATCCAATTGAAGTACACCAATTGCTTTCCTCAAAACTATCACATATCAAACCATCATTTCAGCAGATATTTCATAACGTTAAGCCATTTGCTCAAATATACGAGGGCTGTTCAAATATGAATGCAAGTAGCTTCATAACTTTCTTCATATATACGCTACGACAAAATGTCATACCTTTCTGGAAAGAACTATTTGTCGCCTTTAAAATGGCACCAAACATAAAGAAATACTCACTATATTTCTCGAGTTACATACCCTTATATAAAGGCCATTCCTGTATACTGAAGTTTTTTTAAGCAAATTGCAATGCACGTTTTGGTACATCTGCGATATAGCGTCATATCTTTGTAAGTTTTAGACAAAATGGCACCAAATTTTAAATGCAAGTTGAGTATCAAACCAAAAGTTGCTTGCAAGAAAAAAAATATATAATCCTGCTTGAATCTCGAGTAAACAAGCACGTTTGTGACGTCATTAATTTTATGATAAACGTCATTTTGAGTTATCTACTGCTGATAGAATAATAAGCATCGCTGTGTCGTTTTCTTTGCGTTTTGCTTACAACATGCTAAATATGTCATAAGGAACTTTTCAAAATAATCCGTCCTCTATTTATAGAGTTATCCCATTTTATATAATTTTTCAAGCATTTTTCTGCTTCTTAATGACGTGTTTACATTTATTAAAATATGTTCAATCTGTCTAGTCCTCAAGACCAGGTGAGTAATTTTATTGTAAATAATGCCTATAGTGGTCAAACTAAAAGATTACGTTCAAATTTAGAATAAAGCCGCAATGTAGTGACAAAAAAATAAGTATAAATTCTATAGCCCCTTTCACTTAAGGCATTTTTGACTTAATAAAAATGCTTTTCAGCGTTTAAAAATTACCCACTATCCATCAATAACTTGTAGCAACAACTCAGTATGAGCGATCAACCTATTGTGTTTGAGTTAAAACTAGTTTAAATGTTGCTTCGTGCATTTTGTTATAGATAAGTTTAACTGAAAACTGAAAGGTGATGTTTTGTTTACCATTTGTTTGCAAACATAAAGAGACTTTAGTGAAAACGATTCGTTGTAATTTAACAAAAGCATGTCGGATTTTTGCAACTTTCACAGAATCATTATGTAATAATATGGGAATACTTCCTTAAAAATTTCAAGAAATTTTACCCGTTCTTCGAAGAACTATACGCTCGTCTCTATCACTGTGTATGTTCAAAGCATTGAGTTTGTTAGTATACACACGTGACCCTCATTCGAAGGGCTATAACTCGATAACTATACTGTATTTTTCTTTAGGTCTGGTGTCACTTTAAAGGTGACATATAGTCCTTTGTAGAAACGATTACCATTTTGTCGTAGCATATATGTGAGGAAAGTTATGAAGCCACTTGCAGACTTGAACTTGTCAATAACAAATGGCATAGTTTCTTCTAAAATTTATGATAAACGGGATGATTTTAATTTTGAAATAGTAAATTTCCCATTTCTTGATGGAGATGTTCCTCGCCCTCCTTCCTATGGTGTATATATTTCTCAGCTTATTCGTTTTGCTAGAGTATGTTCTAATGTTGATGACTTCAACAACAGAAACTTATTTTTAACTGCTAAATTATTAAAACAAGGTTATAGATATCATAAAATTCGAAAAGCATTTTCTAAATTCTACTACAGACACTCAGAGTTAATTGTTAAATACAACATTGGGTTAAAAACTCTTCTGCAACAAGGCATATCAGAACCTATTTTTTATGGTGATTTAGTCTATAAATTCAAACGAATTGTTGGAAAACCTAATTTTAGTGATCAATTCAAAAAGATAGTTAAACGTTATATAAGGGTTGGATATAACTTGGATATCATGCGACAATCTGCATGCCTAGTTGTAAACCCAATCACGGTTTATAGCTATGGTTTCCTCTTTAATTGCACTACGGTGGGTCAGGCCTCAGACTCTATGACGGCTCTGACGTAAAGCTTTAATCGGTGGGTTGGTGCCTGATGCTATCTGTAGCTGGACCCACCGTGGCTCAACTTGAGGTTTTCTTTAGCTCTGACTATCTGTGAGTCATGAGCCCTTCTCTTTGTTTCATCATGGTGTAGTAATTTGATTAGAGTGTTTTTCCATGATGATACATTGCATTAGTTAGATGGCCTCCATGCGAGCTGAACATTTTTTGTACTTCAACAACAGCAGAATTTAGGGCAAAGATTTGGTACCAGTAAAATGCATTTAAGCCCCCCCCCCCCCCCCCCCCCGGTGGCTTAGGCTGCTGTCCGTTCTAAGGCGGTGGTTCTGTTGTTGTTGACTTTCTGTTTATTGTTACTCCCATTGTGGGAGTCTGTAATTGTTCTATGTTTTGTTGTACGTTACTTTATGTCCATTTTAGTATTGCAATCATCTTGATGGGGAAGAGAGAGCTGATTGCTTTGCTTCATTTGTCTTCCTGGTGTCTCGTGATGGTTGAACGGCTCTTCCTGGCGGTGCCACGGGGTTGTCTGCAGTTTGTGATTGTGGTATTTCCTGATCATACTCATTTACTATTTTTGAACAGCCCTCGTAAATCAATTTTTATTTATCCGTGCTAAGCTTTTGCTAAGCAGTATATAAGGTTGTATTTTATATTTAAATAAGCATGTTGGCATAAAACAGATGAATTTGCTTTTAAATGCAATATCTACGGAAGCCTTGGAGGGACATTTTTACTTATTAGTTATCACTTATTACTTACTACTTATTACTTATCACTTATTACTTATTACTTACTACTTATCATTTATTACTTACTACTTATTACTTATCATATAATTTCTCACCCCTATAACGGAGGGAAACTCCATTGTACATTCCCTGTAATAGCCGTAGAGTATGGAAGCCCTTACTTACTTGTTAGTAGCAGTAGAAGTAGTAGTAGTAGTAGTGGTAGTAGTAGTAGTAGTAGTAGTAGTAGTAGTAGTAGTAGTAGTAGTAGTAGTAGTAGTAGTAGTAGAAGTAGTAGTAGAAAAAGTGGTGGTTGTAGTAGTAGTGGAAAAGGAGTAGTAGAATAGTCGTAGCAGTTGTTATTTCTGTAGTAATAGTAGTAGTAGTAGTAGTATTTGTAGTAGTAGTAGTAGTAGTTGTGGTAGCAGTAGTAGTAGAAGAAGTAGTTGTTGTAGTAGTAGTAGTAGTAGAAGTAGTAGTAGTAGTAGAAGTAGTAGTAGTAGTAGTGGTATTAGTAGTAGTAGTGGTAGTAATTTTTGTTGTTGTTGTTGTAGTAGTAGTAGTAGTGGTAGTAGTAGTCGTAGAAGTAATAGTAGAAGTAGTAGTTGTAGAGTAAAAACTGTGGCTGTAGCAGTAGAAATGGTTGTTGTTAAAGGTTAAAGTAGTAGTTGTAATATTAAAATAGCTATATTAAAAGTCGTAGCTGTGGTAGTAGTAGTAATATTGTTATTATTATTATTATTATTAGTAGTAGTAGTAGTAGTAGTAGCAGTAGTAGCAGTAGTGGTGTAGCAGTAAGAGTAGAAGAAGTAGTAGTAGTAGTAGTAGTAGTAGTAGTAGTAGTAGTAGTAGTAGTAGTAGTAGCAGTAGTAGTAGTAGTAGTAGTAGTAGTAGCAGTAGTAGTAGTAGTATTTGTGGTATATGTGTTGTTGTTGCTGTTTTTTGCTGTAATAGTAGTAGTTATAGTAGTTAAACTAGTAGTAGTAAAAGTGATGCTTTAAGTAGTAGGAAAACTGGTTGGTATTTATGTTGTAGAAGTATATCAGTAGAATAGTTATAGTAATAGTTTGTAGATGTTGTTTGGTGCTGTAGTAGTGTTGTTGTAATAGTGGTGGTGGTGGTGGTGGCGGTGGTGGTTAGTAACAGTAGTAGTGGTGGTTATAGTAATGACTTTTTTGCTATACCTTATTAGTTATTACTTAATACTTATTACTTAATACTTATTAGTTATTACTTATTACTTATTACTTAATACTTATTACTTATTACTTAATACTTATTACTTATTACTTAATACTTATTACTTAACACTTATCACTTATAACATAATACGTACTTGTAAGCAGCAGCAGCAGCAGCAGAACAGCAGTAGTAGTAGTAGTAGTAGTAGTAGTAGTAGTAGTATTAGTAGTAGTAGTAGTGTATCAGTAGAATAGATAGAGTAATAGTTTGTTGATGTTGTTTGATGCTGTAGTAGTGTTGTTGTAATAGTGGTGGTAATATTACTACTACTATTACAACAACACTACCACAGCATCAAACAACATCTACGAACTATAACTATAACTATTTTACTAATACACTACCACAACATCAATAACAACCAGTATTCCTACTACTTTAACAATCACTTTTACTACTACTAGCTTTACTACTACTACTAGTACTACTACTACTACTACTACTACTACTACTACTACTACTACTACTACTACTACTACTACTACTACTACTACTACTACTACTGTTGCTGCTGCTGCTACTACTGCTTCTGCTATAACAACAACTACTACTACAGCAAAATCATTAACACCAACTACACATATACTACTACTACTACTACTACTACTACTACTACTACTACTACTACTACTACTACTACTTTTACTACTACTACTACTACTACTACTACTACTACTACTACCACCACCACCACCACTACTACTAATACTACTACTACTACTACTACTACTACTTCTACAACAGCAAAAACAGCAACAACAACTACTCATATATTACTACTACAACTACTACAACTACTACACTGCTACTAATACAGCAAACACAGCATCAACAACTACATATATAGTACTACTACTACTACTTCTACTACTACTACTACTACTACTACTACTTCTACTACAACAACTACTACTGCTGCTGCTGTTGCTACGGCTATGACAGGGAATGTACAACGGAGCTTCCCGTCGTTATAGGGGTGATAAATGATATGATAAGTAATAAGTATATGTAATAAGTGATAAGTAGTAAGTAATAAGTAATAAGTGATAAGTAATAAGTAGTAAGTAATAAGTAATAAGTAGTAAGTAATAAGTGATAAGTAATAAGTCAAAATGTCCCTCCAGGGCTTCTGTAAATATCCGATAGATGATTTCTTCAAGTGCTTTTAAAAGGCACCCGCCACCTGGAATTTAAGTGCGCTTGAAAGTAATGCCGTAACATTTGCTTTTATAAGAATATCAAATGATCAAAATAAACCACCAATCTTAACAAAAGTCGACTGCTTTTGACATATGCTGAAATGTTTTAGAAGCCCCTTGGTAAAAAAGTGTAGACCCCCAGATCAGACTGCTAATGTTGGAACTAATGTATTTGATCATGGTCCACCCTGCTTGCCACTTTAATTACATTCGTCAATAATGTTAGCAAATACATGCAGAAGATGACTTAAGTGGACATAAATTTGAGATGCATTTTTTTGATTGCAATTCAAGGATTGAATCAATGTCAATAGGAAAAGTAGTCAATGTAGTCAATTAAATAAGAACACTAGATCACTGGATTAATGATAAACATTTTTATCTCTAAAATACATGAAACGACATACAAATATACACTTTACAATGTCACTGTACATACTTTATAACCCTAAAAAGGAATTACAATAACTATGGGCCAGTCGCTAGAATACCTGAGCTCCTGACACATGGCCCCGAGGTTTAGAACTTTTTTCATACTCAACTCAGCTGAGCACGAAGTTTATCCTGCTCATAAATGTTAAAATACAAATAATAGTTGGCATTTTAACATTTATTAGCATGATAAATACAAGATTTGAGAGACAAAAAGCAAGAAACTTCTTCATTTGTCGGTATTTTAGTTTTAGGAGCAGTTGAAATTTCGTGCTCAGTTGAATTGAGCATGAAAATAGTTTTATTTACTCAGGGCCTAGTTTTATATTTGGAAAGACTCATACCATTGATATTATTCATCTTGTATGTATATCCCCAGTCGTGAATCGCATTTTTATTTTTTTTTCTTAAATATTTATGAATGTGCAAATTAAATAATTTGGCATATGCAACTAGGGGATAATAGGCCTATGTCTAAGCTTTAATTTTTGTGTAAGTTTAGTAGTCTAGGATAAGTAACAGCTGAGATATGAGGAATTTTGTAGGCGTACCCCCATTCTCAAATCCGCTATGGGTTGCCATGGAAACCATGCATGTTCACATAGCACATACCAATTTTTTAGGACAACTTCGTTTCGAATTCACGGGTCCAAATGAACAATTTGGCACCCTTGAAAAATTGTCCTGGAGTGCAAGGTAACCTAATTGGATGCCGGAGTATTTAGGCTAGTGTCATTGGCAAAGAGATGAATAATTGATATCTTTTACAACATCATTATTATAAATATGGAATAAAAGTGGTCCTAAAATAGTGCCTTGTGGTGCTACAGCATTTATGCTAACCCAGATGGAGGACCCCCCACCCCTGGTAAGACAACCCTTTGTTTGCGGTCGTTCAAGTAGTTTTGAAACCATTCTAACAGGGAGACACTTAGGCCTAAAGATTAAAGTTTTACTAATAAACCCTTGTGCCATACACAGTCAAATGCTTTGCTTATGTCACAAAAACTGCTCTTACTTCTAAGCCATTATCCAATGCCTTTGGTAATGTGTTGGAAATATCAACTAGTTGATTGGCGGTGGAATCGCAAAGACTGATTGCAAGGACGTTATATCATTGTTGGCACTATAAAGATGTTAATGACGTGTTTATGGGCCATTTTTACATAACTTTTCCCAATTAACTAAGGAATGATATGTCTGTAATTTTTACAGTCCAAAGGATCATCTTCTTTTAAAAAAAACTGGCGCAACATTAGCTTCTTTCCATGCCTTCAGTACTTTGCTCAAAGGTAAAGATAAGTTAAACAGTTTAGAAAGAGGATAAGTGAGTTCTGAAGAACATGTTTTAAGGACATAGAGTTATTTATATTATCTGGGCCAGACGCCTTTCCCGTTTGTAATGTTTATAATATAGATTTAACTTCAGTAGGGGTTGTTTCTAATTGTGTCAAGGTGTTTGCGTTTGATTGTATGATGTGGTAATTTCTTGCCAGCATCATTTAGGTCAGATTGTGTTTTGAAATATGAATTAAGCAAATTAGCCCTTTCTTTGACATCTGTGTATATTGTATCATTTTCTTTTAAGGGTGGGAGTGATGCTTTATCTTGAGTTGATATAAATGTTTTTAGAGTCTTCCAGCAATCTTTACTGCTGAAGTTATGGCTGGAAGTTAGTTTATTTGCGATATTGTCAAAGAAGGTTATCTTGGAGGATCGTATTTTAGTTGTGTCATTTCTCAGTCGTTTATATTGATCCCAGTGTTGTTGTAATTGTGTGCGCTTAGCTTTGTCATAAGCTCTTTTACGTTTTCTCATTAATTTTCGTAGTTCATTATGCATCCATGGAGTTTCATAAGGACGTACACTTGCAATTTTGTTCGTTATACATTCACTGTTTAGTTGAAATATGTGGTCCGTTACGTTTTTGAATATATATCAATGTCTTCATTTACGAATGAATTCCAGTCAGTATTGCCAAACTTATGCTTAAGATTCTCATATACCCCATCTTTGTACTTCCATATATGACTTTTAATAGATTTCGATAGGATTTTGTAAATTTAAACACACCAAATATAGGACAATGGTACCGAATTTCTTGGCTTAGGAATGGGTGGCCAACACCACTTAATAGAGTGCTGTTAGAGTTAGAAGCTAATATAATATCAATTAAGGAAGATGGTCACTCGGAAAAGTGTGTATGCTCATTTACAATTTGGTGCAGATCATATTGTCGACAAATATTATCAATTTTATTAGACAAGACTTCCTTAATGTTCATATCTAGATTAAAATCTCCTAAAATAATTATTTCAGGTATATCAGTATCTCTTGCAAGATCAATAGAGTTTTCAATATTATTTAAGACGGTGTTGTCTGAATTTGGGGGCTGATTAAACATTCCCATGAGAAGACGCTTACTTGGCAGTCGGATTTCTATCAATACACATTCTTAATTGAGAATTTCCAAATTATGACGCCTAATGCATGGTATTTGATATTAATGTAAACTGCAACACCGCCATGTCCATCACCAGGTCGGTCCTTACGAAAAAGTGATCGAAACCCATTTATTTTGATATCTGAATATGTAGGGTTTTGAGTAAACTAAGTTTCTGTAATTGAAATGACATCAAAATTTGATAACTCATTTTAAAGGAGGTCAATTTTATGAACTGCACTTTGTACATTGTAATGAACAATAGAAAAAATAGTTTTATCATGTCTGAGGTTTCATTTGAAATGTCAGATAAAACAGAGTCAGAATCAGATCTGGGTTCCCGGCTTAAGTTCTATATCGCCAGCACGTAAGAGCAGCATTCTTAAAAAAATATGGTATTCAAAGAACTCCAAAGAGCCAACTCTCTTCCATTTATGGTGTCCACAGTAGTGCAATCATATTCTAATTCTATAAGTACAAATGTCAACCCAAGTCATATTTCAGTATTCAAAAATATGTGTAAAATGATATAGAACCAGATTGCAGTACCATGTAGAGACCAATGTGTGCATCTTAACCACAGTGTAAATGATCAATGCTGAGAAAGAGAGTTGTTGAGATACCGTGAAAGAAAATGAAAAAGCTTATGTAAGAGAATATAAAAGGATGTAACAACATGGTATAAAAATGTTCGAATATAGAACAAGGATTGAAACTAACAATGGTTAATAAGTTATGCTTGGTAACATTTCACAGCCTGAGTGATGTCTAAAGGAAAATTAAGCATTTGGGAATGGGGACATATTAACAAGCGCAGCACTGGGCCAAGACTCCATTGACTTATTGATTTGAGGATGGGTTATTGGGTGTCTGATGGAGGCATCGTCCAGTGCAACCCTTAAACAAAGCCATTCCAATGCTACAATGAGCCTTTTCTTTTACTTTTACTTTACTTACTTTACTTATTTTGACATTGGTTACAGCAATCTTGCCTCTTTCCAAAGTGCCAACCGACGTAAACCAAGCATTTACTTGCAAATAATACACTATTTGACTAATCTATAGCAATTCACGTACAGCAATGTACATGAATAGCATAAGTTTTACCATGCTTTTGTACAAGTATACAGATGTCTGTACAAGTACAGTCACTACAAAAAAAACGCAAACTTTTTAATGATTTTTTTCGGGGGTAAACATTTTTGATTTACAAAATGATTCTATGTCAGTGGCTTTCAATAAAGACCTTTACAACAGAGTCTCGTCAAAGATATGACTTTGAGTTTAGTTTTGGGATTGAAAATCTAAAATCATGACTTTTACCCCAAATTTCCCTAAAAAGACCTCTTTATGAAATTTTATTTTGAATGTATTTTTCTTGACCTAGCAAATAAGAAAAGCAACAAACAGTTTAAACTTTGCGAAATTGGAGTCTTTACTGGGATTTTAAATAAATTCATTTTCTTAAAAATCACCAGTGATTTTAAAAATTGGCTACTTCACCTTTTCTCTCTTAATTGACGAGCTTTTTGTGACAATTTAATGAAAGCCTATATCACACTCTCCCTCTTAATGCTTATCCGTGATTCAAATTTACAACTGATTCAAGGAACTTCCGGTTTATAGAATAGCATTTTCCAAGGCAATAAAATCGAATCAAAGTGGATGTTTTCAATTCGATAGCATGCAAATTTCTTCTGTTCATGAAATTTATTATGCATGGATTTAAATTCTTAATTCTACGAACTGTAAATTTTAGAAGCCCTTTAAATTTCGTCTATCAACCTAGAGAAAGTTGTAACCACAAGCGTATGCCGCTGAGAGCGATATTTTTTCAATAGGACACTCTTTAACTTGTACTTGATAAAATGCTAGATTGGCCATTCTTAGGCTTTTCCATGCCCATCTTCTTAACAATGTTTTTAGCGATGACCCCAACAGTGTCCAATTGTCTGAATGACTCGCAAACGTTGTCAAGATATCAGACAGACATTTGAAAAACGATAAACACTTGTTCAAAATGTGTAAGGGCAAATGGCATCTGTAAATTGAAGGATATGAGGACTGGTCATCACATATTGTGTTTGCGATTTTTTGTTTTATGGGCACCTATGCATTACGAAAGAAAACATGTTGTGAAAGTACCAGAAACATAAAGGAATTTGATTTACTGACAATAGACATAACAATCTAAGCATCCTGCAAGTTAAAATGATAATCTTTAAAAGGGCTCTAATAATCAAAGAGTATTCATGGTTTGTGTTTCTTTTTGTACAGACTGTATATAGGAAACATGTTGTTTCGTATTATGTCAGTTTAAAAGGATATAGTGGGGGACTGAGCTGGGAAACATGTAGTTATTATTCATTGAAACTAACTGGCAAGGATGATATTTTAAAATGAGGCCGGTTTGGTAAATTTTGTATGTATAGTTTTCAAACAAGGCGTTAAAATGTTAACATTGTCGTCTATGGAGAACCTAATAATGGAGTACAAACTAAAGGCACGCTTACGAAATTAACCCTTAGCTGGCCTTTTGCTTTCAATTTCGAAAATTATTGATATTGGCTGATATTTATCCCTCCTTTTCTTTTAGTCACTCGCTGCTGAGTGGTATCGATGCACCAAATTTCTGATGATAAGAAAAATCATTGACCTCAGTGCCATCTAGTGTCAAAAAGTTCGAACATTCATTTTCGTCATGACTTACATCCTTGAAGGGGTAGGGGGTGGGGGTATAGAAAGAGCATGGTCACTCTAAATGGTCAATCTATGCCACAGATAAGTTCACAGGAGACAAATACACTGTCAAATGGCTGTGACAAAATGTGATTTGATGACCTAGAAACACTCCAGATATCGAACAAGGTCTGGACGTAGCATTGCCCATTTACTGACCGCAGACATTTTATGGTACATGAAAGACACGTTTCCAGGTAAATTCGCTATTTTTTCTGACCTCTTTCCACGGTTTTGGTATGCCATGTACTTGTTTTGTGCCTACCAGGGTTTACCTGTTGGATTTCTTTTAATCAGTTATTCAGTTTAGTTTACTGTTGAGTCCTTATCTTTGTTTTATCTCCTTGTTATATCTTGATCTATATGTTTTAGGAGATGATTCATTGATAAGTAAGGGGTCTTTCATGCAAACCAAATATCTATGTGCCTTGATCTACATCTGAATTAAGGTAGAGGCTGGCGCCGTAAAACCAGTTTAAGCCCTCCAGTTAAATATTTTACTGACCGTTCCAAGGTGGTACTCCTTTTATAGATCTTTTATGGGGGGTTTTTCTGTCCTGTTTGCTATGCCTCTGTTTATTTGTGCCTTGTGGTCACCTGCTTGGAAAGGGCTGACCTCTTGGCTCTCGTTTTTGGTGTCTAACTGTGAGTTTGTCACTTTCCCATTGGTATCCTGGGTTAGGTGTGGTACTTGATTGTATCGATTCCTGATCTTTGCACCCTTACACACTTTTATATAGTAAAGGGGGTTGTTGTACATTTTAGGTCCCATGTATGCCATGGAAAATTGATATTTTTACCATTTTCATCAATGAATTGGAGGTATACTTTGCATAATTAGGCAAACAGTATGATGAATAGGGTTTTCTGAACGTTTGTCTGGTTAGTTGTATTTTCTAAAGCGTTGTGTTACTTTCTGAGCGACAATATTATACATAATAGCAATGAAGTATGAGCTAAAGTCGAAAAAACTTATCTTCATTTCTCTAAAATGCAAATGTCTGCCATGTTGGAAAAACAAGTGTGTATACTTGTTTTAATGGACATAACTATATTATTTTACAACAGATCCTTATAAAACTTTGCATATATGCTACAAATTTGTTGGCTTTGCATTTAAGAGGAATGCAACATCGTTTGTTTTTGATTAAGGGTTCACTTCACTAAATATTCATGAAATCTGGCCCCGTCTTTTGTGGGAACAGCATATACTTAACATTAGAGCTAAGATGACGTCATTCGTCATATTTCGTTTATAGGCAGATGTTATGGTGTGTGTGATTAAAAGATGCGAGTCATAGTGGAGTGTAACCAAAAGGCGTCTGCTTCAGATGCGAGGGAATGCAGTATTATGAGGTAAGGGGTTAAAAGAGTATTGATATGGAAGGGAAATAAGTTGGTGGGTTTTTTCTCTCCCCCCCCCCAGCTACTTAGTATTGCCTATGGGGCGGATTAACTTGCCCCAAACGGGCGAGGGGCGAGTGTATTTCATAAAATAATTTGTATATTTAAATATTTATTTGCAATAGGAATGTTGAAATGTGTTAAACACGACGCTAAACAGCAAACAAACAAACGAATTAAATGACAATCCAAGGTATCCCTGGTTTGACGTTCGTGTTGAATAATTTCGGAAATAGTCTTGTGCCACATTATATAATAAAATATGCATACAGTAAACAATAAGTACACATACCTTTTCCTCGTCACTCAATTACAATTTCCCGCACCATGTGACAGGAGTGTTTCAACTTCTCGAGCCGTCATTGACGTATATTCTGTAGGCCTATATACGTTTGTGGGACAGGAGTGTTTTAAATTCCCGCGCCGTGTGGCAGGAGTGAAACAATATTTGAAATACTAAATTATAAATATTTAGTTATGAGTTATAATTTATAAGTTATAAATATTAGGTAATAAATGTCCCTCCAGGGCTTCCGTAGTCTTGCTTTATTTATAAAAGCATAATTTTGTATGCCCTTTTTTACTTTCTGAACTAGTATAAAATGTAAAGGGACCCGCACTAAGAACTTGGTCTCAGTATATGTTTTGTACCCGAATGACCCGTTGCTCTTTCCCACCAATTTAAGCATGTGGTTTTGAGAACACGGTCTTGATAATTTTGAGGAGTGTTTTCCTTTACAAAACCAAATTGGACTTGCTTTGAAGATGTAAACGCTAACGTGTTGGATGTATTTTGTTTTAAATGTTTGCTTCATAAGCAGGATCTGCAGGTTCTACCTGCGTATTTTAATATAAAACATCCTCAGAATGTCTTGGGAAACGTTCCAATAATGTTTTCAAAAGACAAAACAATAACGTTACAAGAACATTGTGTAGCGTTTCTATAACGTTTTCATAAAACGTTATTAGGCCATACAAAAACTTGCCATTTTAACGTCATTCAGACGTCCCATAAAACGTTATGTTACGTTATCTTTAGCGTTTTTAAAACATTTTCAAAACGTTTTTGTATTAGCTGGGAATGTCTATTGTGACATTTTACTTTGATTTCACAAATCGATAGCATTGTCTTTTGTAGGAAAATTATGCATTTATTTTTCCTTAACCTTTTTTGCTATTAGATTTTCGAAAGCTTCAACAGTTTTCAACAGGCTAGTATAAAACGGAAATATTCCTTATTCATATTGTTTGGAATGCAATAAGGTTGGACACTGTACAAATCTGTGTTTACCACTTTAAGCCATGAGGAGCACCAAATAACAAAAATCAGTCCTTCAAGCAAAAAGCATGATTCCAGCAGATGTTGATAACCATTTTGACTTGATATCTAGAATTGAATACTGTAAATTCGGACATTATCGCCAGGGTATTATTTTCTTTTTTCACAAAGCGAATAGTTTATTGTCATGATTTTTTTAAGTCACAGATATGTCTTTAAACGCTATTTCACGAAAACAAAATTTCTCGCGAAACTTTTCGGATTTACAGTATGAATAGTATTTTCTGTCCACAAGTAAGATGATTTAATTATTTGTGAAATGATCAAATTCGATAATTATTTTGAAATGATTTATTTTGATAATTTTTTCAAATGATTAATTTTGATAATTTTTTCAAATGATTAAATTTGATAGAAGAAATCAACAGACGACAAAAGAGCATACACAATTTCCCAGCATGCAAAAATTAAAAGCTATTTTGATGCCAGTCATATACATTCATTGTGAAGGTGTTAAATTAGTATAGAAGAAGACCAGAAAATGTTGTCCACTTGTAGGTATACCCACTTATTACCTCACCGTTACTAACAGCGTTTTCTAACCAGACTGATTCTCCATGGTTTAGCTTTATAATTGCTGTGTTGCCTGATGATATCCGTTGATGTGTACCTGTGACTTGCACAATAGCATCAACAATCGGCCTATTGTTAACCACAAGTCTAACTGTAATCACTTCATTTATATGCTCAATACCAAAATTGAATGTGAGCAGGTAGACTCCAGTCTGAGGAACTGTGAATGTTCCTGTAAAAGTGTTGTAGTGATTTCCGTCATTTAATAGCGCTTGGTTACATATGATATGATGTCCTATTCCCATTTGATAAATGCTGTGATCAAGATAAGCAGAGAATGCAACACCTTCAGTAACAGTGTCTCTTTTAGACAGTACACCTTTTCCATTCCTGAACTGCTTTCTAATTTGTTTACCACCTTCGTAGAGACCACTCATAGAAATGCCTTTTCTCAAAATGGTACGGTTATCATTTCCTACAAGTTCACTTGTAGTAACATTAATACCCGTTTTCATTGAGGTAATCTTATCAGATGCCTGGTTGGTTTCTCCAGAAGATCTTACACTTTTCGTATTTAGTGAAACTTTCACGTTCTTACTATTTTCAATTATTGCTTTTCTGGGATCATTGTCATGAGCCAGCTCACTATTAACAACTTTTTCAATGTGTTCAATACTATGCTTTGGAGATTGAAGCTCAGCAACACATTTCTTATTTTCCTGTAACACTTGCTTCAGGATGGTCCCCTTTTCGTTCACGTTTGTTTTTAGTTTTCTTATTACCCGCTTCATTATTTCCATTTCACTGTCTTGTTTATTGATTCTAGATTCTAGTTTTGCTACAACTTTATCTGTCTTTTCCATAACTTCTCTCTGTTTCATAGCTACTAATCTGAATTCTATCATTTCTTTTTCCATTTTCTGATTCTGATGGTAAAGATTGGAGAGAATAGCTCCAACATCTTCATATGCTATTCCATCTTTTCTAAGAATTGGATCTTGTCCTTCACCAAAATAGGTTGGTATCTTAGCAGTTGCAGCAGATACTACAGCTAGTAAACCTTTAAAATGAATGATAGCCTAATATGAGTTAGTGTTTTGCATGCTGGGACATTTTGCATGCATTTTTATCATCTGCTTTTTTTAATTTAATTGTATCAAATACAACCTGTCAGAAATATCCTCTTAGTGTCATACAAAATGGATAGAGATCAGACCAATGTTCTGTCAGGTCTAAACTTGGTCCAAACTGTCTGCAAAGGTTAACAGCGAATGCCACTGGTAGGGTTAATGATAGTTTGATCTCAATTACAGTGTGTGTGTGTGTGTGTGTGTGTGTGTGTGTGTGTGTGTGTGTGTGTGTGTGTGTGTGTGTGTGTGTGTGTGTGTGTGTGTGTGTGTGTGTGTGTGTGTGTGTGTGTGTGTGTGTGTGTGTGTGTGTCCATCAGACCTGGATGTCTAGCTTCATTTCTAAACGTGCATCTACTTCCACCCATACCGTGTCCATACCTCAACGTCTAAGAAAATAAATTGACAGATAGCTTTCTCTTTGATTTGTACTCTTATTGTCTGTGTGTGTATATGTTTGTTTGTTTTGTTTGATTTGATTGTTTATGTCCAAGTCAACAATTTTTCAGTTATGACAGGACGGGTCTTCCTGTGTTGAACCAGTTCTAAGCAATGGGTAATGTGTCTTGTTCAAAGCCATTAGGCAGTGACGCCAGTGAGCCTCGGAATCGCAACACATCGATCTCAAGTCGAGCACTCTACCACTTAGCCATTGTGTTCCCGTGTGTGTGCGTGCGTGCGTGCGTGCGTACGTGTGTGTGTGTGTGTGTGTGTGTGTGATCCCCAAAGTGATTTGGTCTGTGATCTGTGCTATTTACATTTTCTGTTCATACCCCGTCTTTTGGGTTTCGGGCAAAATGAGTCTCAAACCAGCCTTCTCACCTGCAGAGACTAGCTAGTACATCGAAAGTTCGCTAGAAGGACGGGTAGAGCTAAATCTTATCGGTAAGCGAATAACAAGGTTGCTGATCAGACTGCGGAATGCACAGGCTGGTCGGCGCCTTTGTTGTTTACAAACAACAAAGTCAGATTGGTCTCACATCAATGCCCTTATAGGCTTCTCCAACAGATAAAATGAAATTTCATAGTAAGTAAGGGTGCAAAGATCAGGAATCGATACAATCAAGTACGACACCTGACCCAGGATACCAATGGGAAAGTGACAAACTCACAGCACAGTTAGACACCACAAACGAGAGCCAAGAGATCAGCCCTTTCCCAGGAGGTGACCACAAAGCACATATAAACAGACGCGCACAAAGACATAGCAAACACAAGACAGAAAAAAACCATAAAAGATCCACAAAAGAAGTACCGCCTTGGAACAGTCAGTAAAATATTTTACTGGAGGGCTTAAACCGGTTAAACGGCGCCAACCTAACCCTTAATTCAGATGTGGATCAAGACACAAAGATATTTGGTTTGCATGAAAGACCCCTAATTTATCAATACATCATCTCCTAAAACATATAAATAAGGATACAACAAGGAGATAAAGCAAAGATAAGGACTCAACACTTAATAAAACTGAACACCGGAGCAAAAGAAATCCAACAGGTAAACCCCGGTGGGCCCGACAAACAGTCAAATCATCAGGCTCCTACCATCTCATCAATAGATCGCTTTAAGTCGGAACCATCATAGAGTCTGAAGTTCGACCCACCGGCGTGCAATTAAAGAGGAAAGCAAAGTTGCCAACCGTGGTTGGGTTGACCACCTAGCATGCAGTCTGTTGCAATACATTAATGTTATAGCCAATCTTTTTATAATGGGAAATTATTCATATGAACTGCGCTGAAAAATTATTAGGGCCAACAATCTTCTTTATATTATACACCAAGTCACCATAGAAATTAGGTTCCGAAAGTCCTTGGCGCAAGAGAGATTTAAGTCCAACATGGAATTTAGAAGTCAAATCATAGTATCGTGTAGTAATAGATAAAGGATACTTTTCCGAGGCTTTCTTGTTTAAACCGCCCCACCGAGCGGTTTAAACAGAAAGCCGAGGAAAACTCCTTTATTTAGCTTGTAGTATGGCGCAGGCGCAAATAAACATGTGTTACTGACACCTGACGATATTTACATTCGCTCCTCCTAGCATCCGGCCTAAGCTGTCAATTATATTACATTTACCTATGTCGCTATTTAGGAAGTTCCCGTCTACATTGCTGTTTAACTGAAATTGGAAGTTAGAGTATGGCTTTAAGCTCCTCTAGGGTGTCTGATTTAAACGTCAACAAAGATCAAAGAAAAAAGCATCGGCCATACTACAATAAAATTTAGAAAAGGTTTTGCGAAGTTTATGATACCGATAGCCTTGTTTAAGAAGTTTCTGAGTTAACAATTTATTGCAAGTGTTGAAGTCAGCAACATAGCTAGATGCTCTAGCGAAACGAATGAGTTGAGAGATATAGACTCCATAGGATGTAGAGCGAGGAACATCACCATCTAAAAATGGGAAATTGACCATTTCAAAATCAAAGTCGTCACGTTTATCATAAATTTTGGTAGAAACAATATCATTAGAAATTGACAAATGCAAGTCTAACAAGAAAAGATATGGCATTAAGTGCCATATCAATGAACTCGGCTTTAGCAGATAAAGAGTTCGTTCTTTCATTACATCACAAGCTACATGTGAGTACATGTATCAACAAACCGAATGATGTACACAAACACAATCAATCAATTATTCACTCAATCAATCAATCATTTTTACATAAACAACAATGAAACCTCCCTCCGTGATGAAACTATCTCCAGGAGTCTTATAAGACAGAATCGCATAAGGCAAATCTTACCGTTTAAGGTGAGGCCTTTAACTGCTCATACTGCTCATATACGCATGTAAGGAACTTATAGAGCATGGTTTTTGGCTCTGTATTTGAAAACAGAATAGACCTTGAGATTATCGAATTTTGCTTTATTTACCAGACGCCTATGTAATGTTTAAAGCCGCGAGAACCCCGACTTTGTTAAAAGCAGGGACCACCCTGAGCGCCCGCGCAGTCCCATCGGCGCCTTTGTTTTTACATGTAGATTCAAATGTATGATAAAAGTAAGGAAAACCGTCAAGTTTGACCAATTTAAACTCTTTGTCGGACCAGATTTGGGACCAAACTTTCTGCTTATGTTATCAGCAGAGGCTCGCTGATAGCAATGTTTAAGATCAAAGAAGCCGCTATGAGTTCTGTTGCACGACGTGGTAGCAATGACCAGTGACCTATATATCGGTCACTGCCTTGACGCTGGAAAGCGGATGTAGCACATTCATTAAACATAGGTTTCCGGCCGTGGGTAGTTTCGGCTGGGTCGTTTTCGGCCTGGTTTTAGGGTGGGTCGTTTCGGCATATTCTGATAGGATCTGATTGTTTCATAAACTTGCCAAAGTTCCGACTGCATTGAGTTTTCCACGAAATCGTACATGCGTACGTACTCGCAAGAGCGTTCACCGGTACATAATAACCAAACAAAACTGGGCTCTTTTCTGAAATAATTATTGTGTACACAAACAGGTGCTGACTTTCTTTTATTTATTTATTTTTTATATAAATTTCCAAAGATCCGTCTGCATTAAACACCACTCAGGCCGAGTACCGAAAGCTCAAGAACAGACTGCATATGCGTGCATACTAGCAAGAACACTTACTGGGAAATAACTAACAACAATCGGGCAATATTGTTTGTGGACAAAAATATGTACTGAAAAGAGAGCATTCCAGATCAGACTCTATTAAACACTTGAACACTTGGAGTTTCCCTCTGTACTAACATAAGCAAATAAAGTTATCAACTATGTGCAGCAGACGACTTAAGCAGGCACCATTTGGACGAACATATGGGCCGAAAATTAGGTGCATAGACCCACTTGATGGCTGTGCATGCATGATAACTTCACGCATGTTAAATGCATTACGGTATCTGCCGCATTTATGTTTATATGAACAGCGTACACGCAGGAAGAATACAGAGACCGAAATATAGTGGATGGCTGCGCTTTCATGTTTAAAGGGTGTGATAAATTAAATGAGCTGGCCCAAATACTATAACATTTACAAGAAATCTAATCAAGGAACGATGTGAAAGCGCCAGGTCATTCAGTTTATGAAACAGAGTAGTCTTTTAAAATTCTGAAAGGCAGGTTTTATCATGAAACGGCTTATTTCCATTCATTGGAATACACTACGAGGCGTGGTTGACCTGATTAACAGCGATATTCATACGCTCATCACTCTGGTATGCAGTGTCCATTCATAGAAAACAATTAAATAAGAGTTACTGTTCCTGAAATGACCGAATAACCGTTAAATAGTGACACGTGAGCTCTCCAGTTCGCAAAAACACCATTAACTCAGAAAAAGTTCAACTTTCGAATGATAATCGGCAACAAAAGACATATTTTTGAATAACTGCACTGTGGTTTATGTTTCACGCACTATCTTTCAAAGCAAACAGCCATTTTAGCACGAACTATTTCTTCAAAGTGTAGAAATTTCGAAAACAGATATAACTCTCTAGAATAGCTGATATTGAACAGATCCCGAGTTCCAAAAATGAGGCTTCGGTATCAGAGGTATTTGCTTTGTCCAGATGGAGCTCTGAAGGGTATGTTTGAGAGACAATTCTAGGTGTTTTTCGTGCGCATGCGCAGAAGGAATACGGTAAGGTTTGGAAAATGAAGAGCATTCCTATCCTTAACATTTTAGCATTTTTACTTTATATAACTAGCAATGCATTTACTCAAAGTCCGGTCTAAACGGCACCTAGTGTAAAGACGTAAAATGAGGGGTGGGAGTAGAACGTGCACGTTTTCACGGTATTGTAAATGGTGAATTGCTTTGAAACGTATTTTGTTGCTTAGTATGCATATTTTACTGCTGAACTACACCAATTCTAAAAAAATAGGGCAATTTGAAAATTTGGCGTTTGTAATCATGTCAACTAGGGAAAATATACGCCTTATCGCTAGAAGTTCTTTACATAACAATACCTGGTGTTGTTAAAGCTTGCAGATCTCGTGCAATATGATACTTAACCTTGGCCTAGTTCTATACCTTCATTCATCACTTCGTGGTGTGTCAACAAGTTTGGACTAAAATGATTCCTACCACATTTCACAATCTATTTCTCTCCACTGAACAAGATGGCTACCGGTGCAGAAGAACCAGATTTTAACCACCATGCACCTTGTTTTCCCGCCACTCATGACAAAAGTTTTCTGCTTATCATCTACCGATGCGCAAACAATTTGCATCCATGTCTCCCTCGGGAGCAGTCTGATTAGCGTTTATATTGTATTATTCTATGATTAAAATAGTCTTGAGTACATTTGAATATATGCAGCAGACGTAAAAAGCAGATGTTTTCTGAGTAATAATTGACAATGCAAGAGTTAAGCGTTAGTATATAACGGAAATACGTAACTTCATTTTTCATAATGAATAGATAATCTACACGAAATTTGAAATTGCATTAATTTCGCATGATGCAAAATGGAGTGTTCTGTTTCCATTTTTCCTCAGAAAAAAAAGAAAGTCATTGAAAAACTTATCTGTCCATACTTATAGATAACGCTATCAATCCAGACATGACGAGTCTTGTATTTGTACCAAGGTAGATAAAGGAACCATATCTGACCAATTTATACTGGCAGGATTAAAATAAAGCAGAGCACCAAAAGTCATTAGTAATCAGAAAGTATTTCTTCAAAGCTCTTGCTGAATACGTACTTAACAATCATCAAGTGGTCCAATTCATTCTATTTTTAGGGTTGTTGCGTGATATGGGCCGAGGAAATCTGTCATCGGGGTGCCATACAAAGTGAGAATCAAACTAGCCTGCTTAGCTACAGAGACAAGCTGGAAAATTGAAATTTCATTTATGGTAAGTTTAGATATTTTACTTTATAATAAGCGAATGACAAATGCGCTGGTCAGACTGTGCAGGCTGGTCTGCGCATTTGTTGTTCGCAAACTTTTCTCGTCGAGGCCGCCATATATTAGACTATCCCATAAAAGTAAGGACTACATTAATCAACTTGGTAAGCTTTTCACTCTTCCATTGATCACGTGACTTTTGCGGTCTGCTAGCGATCTTTGCAAACAGTTTGGACCCAGATCATGACCAACAGATAGTTAATCCTGATCAGAATCAAAACCATTTGGCACCCTGATAGTGTTCCTGGAAGATATTTTGTAAAAAGTTAAGAAGACGACAACAAAGGCACGAAAAATTACCCAGCATGCAAAGAGGTAAGTCGAAAGTCTATGTGGTAGGTTCTTCATATGTGTTTGTTTTCCAGACAAACTTTTGGAATATAACTTTAGTGGCAGACAAGGTTTGAGGAATCTTATCTTTTTAAGGTAAAAAAGATAACTTAATTTCTTCATTTGAACTACCGATTATTACGGAAGCGAAATAGGTTCAAGTAGAAAAAAAAAACAAGTAGAAAAAAAACAAGTAGAAAAAAAACAAGTAGAAAAAAAACATTCACGTACAAATGTGATGACAAGTCGTAATGGTATCATGTAAATTCAACTTGTTCTTTCAAATTACGAGATACTATCATGTAATTTCAGCTTGTTAAGTTGAATTTACGAGATCGGTTATGTTGAATTTAGGAGATGCTATATTGAATATACGTGATGGTATCATGTAAATTCAACTTATGTTATATTAAAATTTCACGAGATGAGATCATGTAATTTCAACTTCTTATGTTGTATTTTCGAGTTGTCATCTCGTTATTACGACCTGTCATCATGTTTTTACGTGATTGTTTTTTTTCTAGTTGAACCTATGACGCTTCCGTAGATTATTTTATCTATACTAGCCAAAAGTTCTAACCGGCCATCTGCATTTTGTTAATTTTCTTCAAAACGTGAAATGCTATGACTAGTCTTTTTGCAGCTCGAAAAAGCCAAACGTGTCATGTACCCTAGACAGTAAAGATATTGACAAAATGTAACACAGTACTTGCAGGATGCCAATTTGAATAGTGGTACCCCCATTTTCAAAATTCGCACTTTGGCACAATTTGCGAATCGTGACTTTTCGAAATAACCCCCTTTCACACGCAAAATGTTTTTATTTCAAAAGCCAACCTCATATTGAACACTAAAATGTTGAAATGAACACTCCATCTGCATGAAACTCGTTGCTATTGGCCAGTATGTCAAAAAATACCCAACAATCCAATGCAAATTCTTGTGAATTTTGAAATTGAGGGTACACGTATTCGGCAAAGCCTCCCGGGTACAATTTAACGAATTTTGCTTAGCCGTTTTCTTGTATCATTTACTGATATGCTGACCTATTCGGTAATGCAAATGCAATTGATATTGTGCTTACAACTTTTCAGAAAATCGGTAAAAACACATGTGGCCAATTAGAACTTTTGACTAGTATATAAGGAAGAGAAAATATCTTTGATGTAAGATTTTCAACATGGGCTGTACCTTTCTGCCTACATGTGCCGTCTGCTGATAACCTTTGTAAACGGTTTGGACCCAGAGCAGGCACCACAAAACGTAATGTCGGGCCTGCATTGAATCCATACTGTTTGACACCCTGAAGGTATTCTTGAAAGAATGTTTCGTGAAAAATGAAATTGAAAAGCATCAGCAGATGACAAAAACATGCAAAAGTATTTATTAGGCAAATAGTTTATGTCCGACCTGAGCTGGATGCAAACCTCATTCACACTGATGGCGTTCCTTAAAGATTTGTTTTAACCCTTAAAGCGCCAATCACGACTGCAGCAGGCGACATATTTTGTGACATCTTGCCTAGTTTTCCACAAAAATAAGGTATGATATTTCATGAGAATCGTCTGCCAGCTGACGATACTCATGTAATATCATGCCTTATTTGTTATTTTCGAATGAGTGGCAAAATTCGAAATTGTCGTCTGCTGCAAATTAAAGCTGGCGCTTGAAAGGTTAATGAAGTTCATTCTGAAAAAGAATAGCAGATGACCATAAAGCAATATTACCCAGCATGTAAAATGTGTACCATGAGGTTAACAAATTCTTAACCTGGTCAGACAGACAGGTGGCTGGAGGAACAGATGGATGAATGTACAGACATACATACAGGCAGGCAGACCGATAGACAGACAGACAGGTTAATGTGACAACTGCAGTCTGAACTCTCTCATTCGCTATATATACTGAAAAACTAAAGAACCCTGACACTTTTCGCTTGCTTCAAATTCGTAAATAACAAATAAAAGAGCTAAGCCGATATGCTTATTTTAATAAAGAAGACAATAAAAAGTATTCTTCGAAAAAATATATTTCTCATTTTTAGAGAATGGCGTCAGGACGTCAAAAATACCGTTTTTATCACTTTTGCCTCGTGAGTGTATGTCTAGATATTTTTGAAAACTTTTTTCATGTAAACAAGGCCAATACCAGAACAGACAAAAGCGCATTTTAAAAATTTGCAATTTCTTGCCGTGACGTATGATATGGGTGTTTAAAGGTGTGCTTTGTTGAACCGCAAATTTCACATTTCGCAAATCTCACACCGTGTGAAGAATTGGTACCAATTCTTCACTTTTGGAAAATGTGAAATGTGCGTATGGTCAATTTCGATAATGTTGGGGGTTTAACATCTGTGTTCAAATTTCACATCTTTCTCATTTTTAACTGTGAAGAATTGGTACGCATTCGCGCCATCTGCGAAGGACTGCTTCGATTTTTCTCAGATGTGAAGAATTGGTACTCAATTTTCACAAAAGTGAAGAATTGGTACCAGTTCTTCACACCTAGAGGTCTACTAGCTGATGCTACATACTAAATATCAAGGCTCTGGAGCAAGTGATTTCAGACAAGAAATGTTGTCTTTCTTATTAGGCCGTGCTATTTCAGATAAAAAAAGTTTCGCCAATATTGACATAGAAAAACTGGTTACGCCACCTGGCGGTCATATTTTTAAAATAGTCAAATAATTTGAACAACATTGGTAGAGGGTGTCCCACGGACCATTTCTTCTGAAATCTGACCGGAAGTTTTTGACAAGATTTTAGAGTGACAAGGCAACCAGATTTCTACTTAAAGTTGAAATCTTTGAACAAGTTTGAAAGGGGATCGATCAACCCAGTGAATATTGGTGAGATTCCACCCATTGGTTTAGGAGGAAGCTATTATTGACGGACGACTGAAGGACGGATATGTAGCTGGCAGGACGGACTACGTATGACCACAACGTGAGTTAAAAAAGGTATCTACCATTCAAGGATATATGGAATTGTTGAAAAGCTACTTTAGCTATATACAAGCCTCACCCTGAGAAAATGTTATTTTTGCATATGCCAAAAGGCGCGGATAAGCATTGTAAATACATTGCAAGATCAGGGCCTATGTTTCTTTGCTATACTGATTGAAAATTTTCCTTCACTGATTGAAAAATCTCCAAAGATTCTTTATCTAAAACTAGAAATTGTGTTAATGAAACGCTATGCCCCCAATTATAAGCCTGTCTACCATCCTGTTCCCCAGGTAATCTATTCACCATCCTCCGTCAGCTGACCAAATCTGAGGCTACTAGCTGTAATAGTTTTTAAGATATCTTTATTGGAAGTTTTTGATGTCCAAATTTCCAAAGGGCATTAACTTAAAAAATTGCAAAGGCGATAACTAAAAAAGAAATATATTTTTATCAATTTTCACCAGTCAATCTACTCATTTCCCTCTATCAGCTGTCCAGATTTAGAGCTCCTAGCTGTAACGGTTTTTGAGATATCAAGTTTTCTATGTCAAAAATTTGCAAATTGCAATAACTCAAAAACGCTTTTTGAGATATTAAGTTTTTTATGTCCAAATTCGCAAAGGGCAATAACTAAAAAAATAAAATGATTTTTATAATGTTTCACCAGATAATCCACTCATTATTTTCTATAAGCTGACGATGTTTGAAGCTACTAGCTGTTATCGTTTATAAAATATCCTGATAAAAATTCATTATGACCCTTTAAAAGTTTAATCTGTTTGAACCACGTTATAAAATGTGAAGAATTGGAATCAATTGCAAAATGCAGCAGATTTGGGGTGTTTTTTTATCGATGTGAAGATTGCGCATGTATGCTACATATAATTTCACTACGTGCGCAAATTTCACAAAATGCAAAATATTGGTATAAAATATGTGACGTATTGGTACCAATTCTTAACGCGCTGTGAAGAATTGGTACCAATTCTTCACAGTGTGAAATTTGCGAAATGTGAAATTTGCGGTTCAACAGTGCTTTCGACGTTGTCTAAACGGCAGTGTTTTTTTTCCTTTGTTTAAAGATGCATACTCTGTAACTATGAACATTTTTCGAAATTTTTTATTTTCTTTTTAAATCATTTGTAAAAGTAGAATTAAGCTATGTTTTCACAATAAAAATGTTCAGTACAGCTGAAAACTGCATGGAAAAGTGAATTATCTTATCAAATAGGTGTATTTTTTCTCTTGTTGGTAATTATTTGCGTCCCTCCAATAATTCTAGACCGTTGAATTTTAACAGAAATGCAGTTGTTTTGATAGTGATAGCTGGTTAAGATTTACGAAAATGGCAAAAATGTTTACCTGAATTTGAGTATTTTTATTGTGTTCTTGAAAATAAAAACATTATTTTTAAAATTAGAAGACCAAAAGTTACAGACTATGCAGCTTTAAGCAATTTCTAGGAACTGAAATGACTTGGAGTCAAACAAACATTGTGAGAGAATGCATTTTCAAGAATCAGAACTTACATTTCGCGTCACGTTAAAGGGTAAAAGCGAAATAAACCAAATTTAACGTCAATTAAGAAACAACGTAAACTATGGTTGATAACCGTTTTTTTCTTTGTAAACGTATGTCGCCGTTTAGTGTACACTGTCTACTTTGTTATAGTGCCAATTGGCTTCGTGTATGAATTTTAAGCTTTGCAGTATACACATATCAGCATGTTATTGTAACGCTTGACGTCGCTAAATGGACGTAGACGGCAGCTACTGAGTTCAAAATACTTGAACCATTGTCAAAATGCATTCCAAACATCATACAAAGTGAAACAAAAGCTGATAAATTGGCCGTCCTTTTCGTAAAGCTCATAAAACGTTGATAACGTAAAATTGATGTTAAGAAAATAAAAATATGCTTTTTGGTTGAAAAATGGATGCATTTTTTTTTTTTGAATGCCCAGAAGATGTCAATGAAATAACAAAGAATCACCTTAAAGCGGGTTTGTGGTGAATTTTGCGTGATTTCAGGTTTCTTTAGTAGTTAAGTATATCATTTTGCGAAAAAAACAGCTGAGCACACAGTATGCTTATTTGGTCTAATACAGTTTATTTGGTACATTCAAGTAGAGGTTTAACAGCCCAATCAACATTATTTCAAGCATATCTCATCTTGAGAGCGATCTTATAAGGGTTCATAATGTTTGCTTCCATGAAAAACCCAGTCTGAAATGCACTTGAATGTATGCAGGAGACATTCAAGACAAATAACAATTATAGCATGCGCGGATCCGGAAAATCTTGTCAGAGATGGCCCAACTCTGACAATGTTTTTTTTTCATATGATGAGGAGCTAGAGGATCCAAATACCACTAAAAGCGGACCATCATCGCCCCGCCAGCGGAACGCCATTTAAATGACATTTCGCTGGCGAGCCGTAAGGTGGCCCAACATTGAATGCTGGCTTGGTAGCCTTGTGATATTACAGGGGATCCAGACCAGTATTGCTAAGAAACCCTATATTTTTGTGATTCTTCGTGAAGGCTCCGGACCCCCAGCCACCCCCCCCCCCCCCTCTTGATCCGGCCATGTTCAGGACAAAAATAGTATTTGGATAAGTGTCAAATGCTCAAATGTCAACCATTGCCCAATCTTCCTGACTGGAAAGAATTTTTTTTTTTTTGGTCATGATAACACATTAATGCGAACCATGAGGTGCAGTTTTGCGCCCATGTCTATCAGTCTTTGCCTTCTAGCGCCGTCTGCGGATAATCTGTGCAAAAAGTACGGACCCAGATGAGACCCGACAAAATTTCGGGCCTGATCTTGTCCAAACTGTTTGACATTCTGATTATAGATGGTATTCCCGAGAGAATTTTATGAAAATGTGGATTTTTTAAAAAAAACGGTAGGAGACAAAAAAACGTGTAAAAATTACTAAGTAGGCGAAGCGATAATTGCGCACGGGTTCATATGTATCACCCAAAACATATTTGTGAGTGCAAAAAAGAATATTATCCCAGTGAGACAGTTTGTTCAAGATCTAAAGCTATGTTTATATGTGCCTCAAAGAGAGTACACCTGCATTTGTTGCATATGAACCTCAAAGGCACAGGCCAGCATGTGCCTCTGGGCTATATGAACAGCACCTTTGTTATTAATCATCTGGACAATATTATAGTCAAACTTGATCCGTGTAAAATCTTAATGTTCTAATTAGTCTCTGAAGCTGAGCCGACTGGTTCGAACTTATATTGGTCAGAAACCTCGAAGACACGTTTTCTTGTGCTGTGGCCCATATAGTCAGACTATAAGAATTTATCATGAGTGTGAGGGTAGGATAGAAAAATCCGTCCCGATGACCACCGTTTGGCATCACGAGGCTTGCCGAGTGATTACAAACGGTGATCTCGAGGGACGGATTATTCTATCCTACCCTCACACGAATAATGGATTCTTTTTCTTGCTCACCACTGTTTTTATCTAAAAAATAAGCTTCCAAAAGTCACTGAATAAGCTCAGATGTAATTTTACATGATAACGTCACTTTAACATAACAATGACGCCACTTGACGACCATGTGCGTGAGTTCCAATGCAACCAATGTATAAAGTCCTCACGTGACAGCCTGGTTAAGATAGCATGGGTAAGATAAGATTTTCTTTCCAAGGGTAAAATCTCAGATATACTTATCCGGTGTGCAAGAAAAATAACCCCATGAACGATGATCCCAGCAATACAGGAAATGATAGTACAACAACGTGCAAAGTGTTCGTAGCTACTTACTAAAGTGACTCTTAATATATCATCAACAGCATTTTAGAACATATGGTAGGGGAGGTAACTCTAAGACTTGCAAATTATTTGAAAGTATTCATGTGATATACTCTTCTTGTAGAACAGACTCACTTGTTCAGCTGAAAAGTTTGAAGAAAACAATATCAAAGCACAACTCCAACAGAGAATTTCACGGTAAGTACCTTAACCCTTAAAGCGCCACCTATAATTTGCAGCAGACGACAATTTCAAATTTTGCCACTTCTTCAAAAATAACCAATAAGGCATGATATTTCATGAGAATCGTCTGCTGGCAGACGATTCTCATGTTATATCATACCTTATTTTTGTCGAAAATTGGGGGAAAATGTCGCAAAATTTGTCGTCTGCTGCAGTCGTGACTGGCGCTTTAAGGGTTAATAATTCATTGATACCTGAAGGTGTTAAGATCATCTGGGGAGCTAAATTAGATGCAGATGCGGGATTCCAAGTTGAAAGGTTGTTTCTTATATCCTGAAGAAGCCCATGGCAGAAAATTTGATAAAGAGTTGATGTAATTAAATGACTTTATAGTTTATTATTCCCCTTGGAGTTATTATTTGAAAGTATGAACTTTTAAGAGCAATTCTCTGTAACCACCAAAAAATCTAAATAGGGGTCCGGCACGCATAGTCTCAGATTAACTTGATTTTTTTTGTATGTTGTACATATAACCAAAAACCACCAAAAATAAAGTAATTTTTTACTTGTTACCCTTGGTTGCTATGGAAACCATGATTGTTCATTTTGGGCAAATTTCGTAGATTCTGTATTTTGAAATTATGAAAAAACACTAATTTGAAAGTATTTGCAGTCATTCAAAAAACATTCTGTAACCAAATGGTTTCGGCCAAACTACAATATTGTATCAACTCTAACTCTTGATATATGTAGTTTGGTTCTATCATGCACGTGCTGGTTGCAGTAGGGTCCTAAAATATACCAAAATTGGCAAAATTCCAAAATGTGAAAAAATGGTTTTTTGGCAATTTTTAGGGATATTTTTCAAAAAAACGCAGCAATACTGGTATTCAACTGCAATTGATTCTGACAACCCAACCTTAGGTCATAAAATATTTGCAATAAAATCTATGGGAGTATTTGAAGTTTTTTTTGGTAATTCTGGTTAAATTGGACCAACAAATTGATTTCTCTAAATAAAGCTGTTTTGTACATGTGACTTAACTGAGATGATTTTGGCAATATAAGACAATGAAAATTGTGTTATTTGTTACAAAACTATTTTATTTCAATAGAAGTTATTCATTCTATCATTAATCATCAGTTACTGCCTGGAAATATGTGACAAATGTCTTTTTGTCCTAATGATCACACAGTACCAGTTTTTGGAATTTTGGATAATGTGCATTTTTAGGCCAAATTAAGATAAGATAACCATTGGTTTTTGTAGGGATTTACTTTATCATGTCAGAAATCATCAGTAAAATAGAAATTGCTGTAAAATTTTAAGAAAATAGCAATAATTGTACAAATAATCAGACGGTACCAAATAACGGAAAATTGAATTTTTAAGCAGCTTTATGCAGAATGAAGTTATTTAGAAAAGATAAGTTTGTATACAAATGATTTTTTCTATAAGATCTCATTATAATACAATTTTTATCTGTGTAAAATCAAAAAATGCCATTAACGCTCTAATAATCAAGCGGTACTAGTTTTCGGAATATTGGCCTTTTGAGCAATTTCAGGAGGAAAAAGTGATTTTATTCACTTTTATTTGCAAGAAAATTATTCATATTTTTTTTAAACAAAAGCCTGTCATTAAACAATCCTTGCCAGCAAATGTACAGAAAAAGTAGATAATATTGTTCCAATTATCAATTAGAAGCAGTTTCCCAAATGTTGACATTTTAAGCATTTTCATGAGGAACGGGATATATGATTGTAATCTACTGATTATAAAGTCTCCCAAACCACAACAATGCCTGTGGGACATCACTATCAGTGAAATTGAATGTATCTTATCACCAGAAACATCATTATATAGATTTAGGGATGAAAATCTGAACAATTTCCCAGATATTAAGCCTTTAATGAAGTAAATGGGGTGGAGAATTGCTGAGCATGCCCTGGAGGGACTTTTCAGTAAGTGCTTATGAATACTTTCTTCTCATAAGAAACATGAAAATTTATGTTTTTTGGTAGTGATCTGAGCAGTTCCAAGATAGTAAGCCTTTTATGAAGAAAATGAGGTGGGCCATGTGTTGGCACACCCTGGGGTCTCACAGGTCATTATAACTGAATGCTTGGTATCATAAGAAATATGAATAATCATGGCATGCCCTGGAGGGACTTCTCAGAAAGTGCTTTTGAATGCCTCAACAGTGGGTACACCTGGGGGACTTCCTGATCAATATTACTGGATACTTTGTGTCATAAGAAATATGAGTATATATGGTTCAGGGGTGAAAATCTGAATGGTTTCTGAGATATAAGGACTTTTAAAAAATAGTTGGACCTGGGCATGCCTTCTGGTCAGCCCTTGAGCCCAGGTTTTCATATTTCAAACTTTCTTTAAAAAAATCTATATATCAAAATTTATCATATAAAAAAAAAAAAAAAAACCCTTGAATGGTTGCAATTGGTGAGAAATAGTCTGGACAAATTTTGGCAGTTTGTTCTACACTTTTCCCTTAATGCCACATTATGATCAGAAAAAATGTTTTGACCTTTTTGACAGGGTTGAGGGTGAGTTAAGGAAGGAAATACATGTACCTTGGCTCTTTACTCTCTTATTTGTGGTATTTTCTTGTGTTTTGGTCTCTTTCCCTTATGGTGTCCTGGGCTTGATTGTATTTATTCCCGTTCTTTGCTTTGCCTCCATTCTTACTTTATAGTCCACAGACTTGCATCTAAGTCAGTATATTGATTCTATGCTAGAATGATACATGTACATTTATGTGTGGTAAATAGCTTCTCAAGTCTTGTTTAGTTCTTGTACATGTAATTTCTTGATATTTTTGATGGATTAGTCTTTTTTTTTGTTTTTTTTTTTGAAAGCTTAAATATTAGAGGTCCAAATTCACCAATTTACTTTTTTTGTCTACTGGTCAGGCTTTATGGGACTGTTGAACTGTGAGTATGAATGCCGGAATGAAAACATAGATAAACAATAAAGATGAGATGCCATAGAAATACAGCATCTCATCTGGTAAAACAATATGAGAAAAAATCATTAAATATAGCATTTCATTCATATACATATGTATATAGGGGTATTTCTACCCTATGATCCCTAAAAATATTAATGATGCATCAATTTAGTCTATTTTGGTTCCAACTTGATTGGAGATCTTATCAATCAAGAAAGGCTTTATAAAAATGGCTAAAATTTATATGTATTTTTTTGCCCCAAACCTACATGAGCTTTCCCTTGTTAAACATCCATTTTAAGAACTTTTTTTCAAAGTCCATCAAAAGAATATGCTCTTACTCTATTCAACAATTTGAACATAGAGGCCGGCAGGCCTCCAGATGAGCATGTACTGGAATAATATTTTTCTTACTTCTCATCCACAATATATCTAGTGGGTACTCAAAAGAACCATCTCAATGAGATGGTTCTTTTGCACATCCAAAACACCCACTTAAATTCATGCGTTGTAGCAGAAGCCTGATCTTTTTCATTCAGCAGGTCTAAAAAAATACAATGTATTTTCAATTGTCAGAAGGGATGGGGATTCTTTCACACAGGTGAATGGTTGTTACATATGGTGGGGGTGGGGCTTACTTTGTTTGGAAAGAGTACCTTTCTGTAAATGAGACTGATCAGAGCAACTAAGCCTTTGATTAAACTAAAACATAGGGGCCTACTCACCAGCTATTCCAGTCTTTTCTGGTTATTATTACATGCACCATATTTCTAGCTGCCAGGCAAGGTTCCCAGAGCCATTATCCGGAGCAGAAACACACGAACAGCCCTTTTTCACATTGCAGATTATTTAATATGAAAGTATTTTGTTTTAAAAAGAAAAGAGTTAACTCACAATTGGCAGTAAACTGGTATTTCCATAAGAAAACCGATCAAATGTAGGTGCTTTTCTAAAAATCAAAACTTGTAAAGTGTAAAAATCGGTTTGACGGATATTATCCGTTTAAAACTGATCCTCAGCAAGTAGAAACTTTGATTTAACAATCAAATATTTCAACTTATGGCCATCATCGGAACAAGAACACATATGAGAAGAGATATCAACCTGTAAAAGTCTTGTTTCTTTCTCAACGTGTTTGTAATTTACATGGCTAAATGCCCCTTTATTTGAAGAGCTACAAAGGGGATGTAATTTTGACTGATGTGTTGTTGCTAGGCTGTCCCTCCCTTTAAGGTCACCAGGGTGTCTCCTGTGTCATTCAATGCCGTTTTTATGCTTTTACACCAGTGTTTACTGCAGATTTACCGTAATCATGCATAAAATAGCTAAATTTATCTACAAATGATAAAGTAAAGGCATAAAATGCATACCTCTGAGAGCAATAATTTAGGACAAAATTAAAAATCTGATTTCTTTGCAGTATTAAAAGTTCCCATGAATTTTATTTCACAATTTTACTTTTCAAAGTGTCCTTTTTCTAATAATATATGCAGTAACACACAGAACTGCTGCGATTTTGAATAGTTTGTTATCAAATTTGACCCCAAACTCGTTTTTTTTTCATCAAAAATCCAAATATTTTTGGAAATAAAATATATCTAAGATGCTCCCATCTCTAAACTTTTTTTAAAATCACAAAGCTTAATCTATCTACTTTGAAACATAAACATAAAACTACTGATAACTTTTAGCTTAATTCAATGAATAAGGAAAAGAAAATGAGGGTATGCATTTTCATGAAAGTGCCGTTTTTCGGAACTTCTCCGTCTGTTACCATGGAAACGGTTGCACTTTTTGAAAAACTAAACAAAGTTTATTATTAAAGTTGATGTATCTCTACTTGAATATAACGTTTTTATCAAAATCCCTGACTATGCGTGGCCAAAATATTTTGGTGGTTACAGAGAATTGCTCTTAACTAGTGGTAACATGAGAATTAGGGTAAAGTCAGGTAACTTCGGACATCAGGTAATTCGGACAGTGACCGTCGTTTCATATTTTAATTAATGGAATAACGAAATAAATTATCTAAGCAAACAGTGAAAATCCTGATGAGACGGCCCATAAGGAGCCGTCTCATCTGGATTTCCACTGCTTGGGAATCTATGTCCGAATTAACCGGATGTCCGAAGTTACCCGACTTTACCTTAGTAAACGTAGGAAATGAAATAAGACCACAAGATCACTGGATTTATGATAACCATTTTCTTCTAAAATACATGAAACGACGTTACATACAGATATACACTTTTACTGTGTCACTGTATATACAATTTCATAGCCCTAAAAGAATTAATATTACATACATATGGGCTAGTCTCTAGAGCTCCTGACGCCTGAATTTCTAGTTCGAAGTACTTGAAATAGTCTGTGAAGCTATTGAGACTTACTAAAATCTGGAATATTTGTATACTAAAATTTAAGATTTTAATGGTTAATCAGGTGGACCTTTTTTGTCCAAGTCTATCACTGTCAAAATGGCTTAAGCTACTGGTAAATTTGTTATGAAATATGTTTTTAAAAAGGTTATCCTTTGGGAGCAAATAATGCACTAGAAAACTGAAACTAGAGTGTGCAAGTTTTCTGGGCCAGACTAGCTAGTTTCTGCCATTTAGGCCTCATCAGTTACCCTCTAATAATTTCAGAGTTCCCAAATGAACCCCATGATCCCAAAGGACAAGAAAATAAAATCTACACTCTAGTGAAGGACCGGGAGACGTTCTAAGCTGTACGTGTATGAACGTCGTGCATGGATGACACTATTCAGTCAAATTTTAAATATTTGCATACAGAATTTATAGATTTTTAAAGTTGAATTTAACTAGTTGGAGCTCAATTGCCCACGTCAATCACTGTAAAATGGTTTTACCTACTGCTGAATTAGGTAGGAAATGAAATTAGAGTGATTATTGCCTATATCCGCGTATGCATATCGTACATAGCTGACATCCTGTCAATTATGTCAAAATTATCTCTTGATACGCCAACCATTACACTGCAGCAGATGACACATTTTGTGACATATTTCTTCATGTTTGGGATGAGGAATTTGCTCGCTTTGACTCTCTAGCAAACAGTGCACACCATGATAAAATGCCATAGAACGCATCACTCCAGTATGATCTGCACTGCTTACTATGATTAATATAAAAATATATCATGCGTGTGAGCTTAGGATAGAAAAATCCGTCCCGAGGATCGCCGTTTGGCATCACGAGGCTTGCCAAGTGATGACAAATGGTGATACCGAGGGACAGCTTTTTCTATCCTACCCTTACACGAATGTTGGATTCTTTTTCTTGCTCATCACTGTTTTTATTTATTTATTTATTTTATTATTATCTATTTATTTTAAAATAAGCTTTCAGAAGCCCCTGAATACGCTAAGATGCAATTTCACATGATGATGTTACTTGGCGTCCTGGGTAAGATAGCATGGGTAAGATAAGAATTTCTATCCCAGGGTAAAATCTCAGATACCATTATCTGGTGTGCAAGAATAAAATCAACAAGGACTGAATTATATCTTAATTTGGAAGTTTTGATCTGTATTCACTTTTTTGTACAATGACTTATCCTAAGTTCATCGTATCACACCAAATGAAATATTAAAAAAATACCCATTTGAGGTGTTTTGCCATGGCGACATCACTGTTTGAACAATCCGTGTTTTAAGCAAAGTGTAGGATAGGTTTGTGACAGACAGACAAACGGGGCCCTAGGAGCACTGATCAGGCCCAGTGTTTCAAAATCACCACCTCCAAAGTTCTTTGTATTCACCAGTTCCAGGCATCTGAACTTGAAAGACCCCAGCTGGATGTGCAACAATGGCAGAACTTTACAAGACAAGTCATTGAAGCTCTCGAAAAAGGAAGGTACAATTTCAGTAATTAGTATTACTCAAAGTATATGGGTAGGATGATTTATGACTTCCAGAATTGAACCAAACCTGAGATATACTCAATAAAACAAGTAATGGGTCACGACGTTCAGTGATACGTAAAATCTCGGTTTCCAAATTGAACGCATATCACACTCTTCAACATACACCGTATGGGTTGCATACACGGACCATGTACTGAGGGATGTACCGCAGGATGGTGTACTGAGGAATGTGCCTCCATTCCTCTACGAGAATAGGCCTTAATCCACCAGCCAGCTGTGTTCAGCCATTCTTTACCTGTGAAGATTTGCACGTTTTTCAAAGTAACCCTTTCTGTCTTCAACAGCTCATAGACAAGAGTTTTTCATGAATAGATTTTCGAAAAAATAATCCATCAGACAGTGGCTGAACATGCGGTACATGTATGCGATATGCGGTTTTTGAAAATCGATTTGTAATCTGTTTTTGCACATCATTGAAAGTCGCTCTCTGTTCCTTTTTTTACCGAGTATAGCTTATGCGCCCATGTTCGTAGACAATAAGTACAATTTTACTCCAAAATTTGCTTATCTTGACTTATATAATTAGTACTTGTGACTTACGAAAGCAATTTAGGCTCAAAAGTACATGCACAGTTGTATAATTTCATAAGGGCCTTCACTGTTTTCATATACACAGTATGGAAGTAGATAAAGTCCTATTTCTTTACTTAGTCATATTATCCCACTAGATAGCCATATAGGTCGAGATAAACAAATATTTTTATTTGAGTAAAAATGTGATTTTTTCCCTCATCCATTGGTTTTAACATATGTTTTGGTGTCACTGAGACGATTCTTTAGTGTACCACAACATGTGTTTTGGTTGAGGTATAATAAAATAAAATGTGTATTACGTACATTTATATAGGGGCCTGATAGCAGTGCATTGTAATGATTATTCACTTTGTGTAAGTATCTCATGGACTGGGCTCGAGGTAATGAACTTGAGTACAGTTTCAGACTCAAAAAAAGCGCAATGATTGGCTGCTTGCGGACACGTGTCCGCAAGCAGCCAATCATTGCGCTTTATTTTGAGTCTGAGAATGAACTCATGTTTTATAATCTCGAGGCCAGGTCTTAATATATTTTACTAATAACAACCTTGATGAATTTTCTACAAATTTGTAATAGGAGTTTTGTCATTGGCTTGTACCTTATCCATAGCAATAGTTTCTAAATTCCCATAACCACCATTTATCTTATCACTAGTTTTTCTATACTATTTCATTACCTCGTAGACCTCTTCACTCACAACAATTAGTGCCATGATATCTGCAAATATCTGGGCACCCCAGATCCAGAACGAAAGCTATGATCGGTCTTTCCATTATCCCCGAAATTATGATAGCAAACAGCATGATACAGGTAGCTCCGCCTATGTAAACAACAAGCCTAGCTTTCCTAAAAGTGCTCGCCATCTGTTCAAAGGTAGGTTTACCACTATACGTGATACCTTTTAGTTCTTCTCTGTAAATGCTCTCCCAAGGTTTAAGAGAGTGTTCAATGCTTCACATATATTGCCATTCCCGACTTTCATCAGCTATTGTCTTAATGTCATTAGTTAGAAGGGAGACGATGACACAGCCCAACAACAAAGTTTATAAATTAGCTTAACTCTTTGCAAGCTGCGTAAATTTTCATTCTTTTGTTGTCGTCTGATGAATACTTTTCAAATCAACTTTTTTTAAACAATTCTTTCAGAACCATTATCAGAGAGTGTCAAACAGTTTGTATCCAGATCAGGACCGACGCTCTGTTGGTCCTGATCTGGGTCCAAACTGTTTGCAAAGGTTATGAGAAGGCAACAAAAGTCATCGCTATCAAGGAAAGATTTAGATATGTTTTACTAATTACAACCTTATTGTTTTCTTATATATTTGTAACAGTATTTTTGTCATTGGTTTATATACCTTTATTTATCTTACACACTTGTAATAGAGGTTTTGTCATTGGTTTGTACCTTATCCATAGCAATTGTTTCTAAATTCCCATAGCCACCATTTATCTTATCACTAGTCTTTCTATACTCTTTCATTATCTTATAGACCTCCTCACTCACGGGAGCAATCACAACAATCAATGCCATGATAACTGCAAATATCTGGATGCTGCAGATCCAGAAAAAAAACTGTGCGAGGTCCATCTTGGGAAACATCGCCATTATCCCTGGAAATATGATAGCAAACAGCGTGATGCAGGTAGCTCCGCCTATGTAAGCAACAAGCTTAGCTTTCCTAAAAGTGCTCGCCAACTGTTCAAAGCCATACGTGGGACCCTAAAGATCTTCTCTGTAATTGTTTTCCCAAGGATTAAGAGGGGTTTCAATGTCATACATATTTTGCCATTCCAGATTTTTATCTTCATCTATAGTCATTATGTCATTCGTTAGAAGGGAGATGATAACACAGCCCAACAACAAAGTTTATTTGATAAATGTCATTATCTCATGAATTAACTTAACACTTTGCAAGCTGGGTAAATTTTCATTATTTTATCAACTGCAGATTTCTATCAAATTAACTTTTTAAACATTTCTTTCAGAAACATTATCAGAGAGTGTCTTTGGATCCAGATCAGGACTGATGCTTTTTCAGTCCTGATATGGGTCCAAACTGTTAACAAAAGTTATCAGCAGATAACAAGTCACCGCTTGCAATCAAAATTTAAGATATGTTTTGCTAATTACAACCTTATTGTTTTCTTTAAGATACTTTTATAATAGTATTTTGTAATTGGTTTATACCTTAAATTTTCTTATACATTTGTTATAGGAGTTTTGTCATTGGTTTGTACCTTATCCATAGCAATAGTTTCTAAATTCCCATAACCACCATTTATCTTATCACTAGTCTTTCTATACTCTTTCATTATCTTATAGACCTCTTCACTCACTGGCGCAATCACAACAATGAGTGCCATGATAACTGCAAATATCTGGGTACCCCAGATCCAGAACGAAAATTGAGTCAGGTCCATCTTGGGAAACATCGCCATTATTCCCGGAAATATGATAGCAAACAGCGTGATACACGTTGCTCCGCCTACGTAAGCAACAAGCTTAGCTTTCCTAAATGTGCTCGCCATCTGTTCAAAGGTAGGTTTGCCATCATACGTGAGACCTTTGAGTTCTTCTCTGTAATTGTTCTCCCAAGGATTAAGAGGGTTTTCAATGTCATACATCTTTTGCCATTCCAAGTTTTCATCATCTATCGTTTTGATGTCATTAGTGAGGAGGGAGACGAGGACACAGCCCAGCAGACTAGCTGCAAAGCTGCTGCACGTGCCAGCCAATATGGCGTAGTTCTCGACTGTGTTCTTGAGGAAGTTGTTCAGCCCACCATCATACATACTAGCCGCTACTAAAGTAGCTGTTATCCCACAAATGAGACCCGCAATTCCACCTGAAATAAGTTGTGATAAATAATTAACGCTTTTCATTCTGGTGAATATTCTCAAATATATTGGTACAAGAAGCATGAATTGGTCCATTCTGTATTTGAAGAGGCCACATGTCAAAATTTCTAAATTTTGATATACTTCTGTATACCAAAATTTGTGTTTTATCTTTGTAAACAGTGCAAACCCTGATGAAATGTAATAGTATGCAGCGTTTCATCTAGATCTTCAATGTTCTGCCAAAGTATCTGTTAACTAGTATATTGAATGAAAAGGATTAATATGCGATCGCTTATTTTAATACAGGTCCAGATAAGGATTGTTTGTGCAGTTCTTTTGAGTACCCACAAGATATATTTCGGTTTAGAAATAAGAAAAATGACTTTCCTGTACGTACTCTTATCTGGAGGCATATAACCCTCTATTTTATCTACAAAACTTGTATAATGGGACTAAACAAGAATTGAAGTAATAAACATCATTACGCATATGGTTATATTTTAGTTACGTTGCCTACATTTGCAGAGAATCTTGCATGTGTGCTCATAGAAATTTGAAATTTTATAAACAATTTGAGATAAAATGCGAGGCTCGACTATTTATCAGACTATTTATCACTTTTTTGCAACAGGTTTAATAAATTCAATAATACAGGAGCATGAAAGTTAGATTTAAGTTTTCATGTTGTTATGTATGGGGCAGACGCCTGTAGTATAGAAATATAATACTTGTAGCTAAAACAAGGGAGCTACTACTTTAATTTTATACAGTCTACTTGTTTACTATGGTTATCTAGTAGAGCCTGAATAAAGTTTGATAATCTCTTATAATTGAACGGACTAATTAATAATATCATTTATTCTGAAGATTGCAGAAAACTAGGTTAACACTACCAAATATTCTCGAAATTACTAGAAAGTCTCTATGATAATTATAGTTTACATGTATAGCGCTGAAGACAATCTAGAATTATTTTTTATATTTCATGACACTATTAAATGGTAATTTCCAGTCATTTCTTTGATTTATTCAAGATTGAGTCTCTGTCGCAACGCCATGTGATAAACAATTCTTTTATTAGCTGCAACTGTGGGGATCGCAGCAATAAAATTATAGTACCAATGCCTGCTAAAATATGATACAATGACAAAATTATTCCTGTCTTAAATATTCTAAATCTGTGACCTCTCGATCACTTTTCTTAATTTATACTTTAATTTAAATTAACACAAATTGCCACGTGATGGTGTGTCTGGAACATTTTGACAACATAGCCATCCTTGTTGGTCAGTCTTTGTGGGCAAATTCTATAGAAAAATATAAGGTACATTAGGTGTGTATGTAAATAAGAAATAATACCTGAAATTAACCCCTTTCCTGTAGCTTTCACCCAAATGATTGACAGGATCACAGCTGGGAAGCATGGGATCGTGACAATGGCCCCACTGTAAAATATCCAGTTAAGATCAATCCCCGTCTCAAACACGACCAGACCAATTGGTATTATAGATATAGTCACCATGACGATCGTCCAGTCTTTAAACCCAATCAAACTGTCTTGATATTCACGATATCTTCCATGTGTAGAACAGCTGAAAGTAAAAATGATGAGGCTATAATTCTTAAAGTACTATCAAGATTCCAACAATGAAATGTAAAGTTATATCCAATTATAATACGAAAAAGAACTTTATTTATCGCGCGATTAAAAGCAAGATGATACGAATGCTAATGTTGCATGAAAAGAAAAATACAACATGAATATATCGCACCCCATAGAATTGTAAATAGGTTCGTGAAAAAAAGGTGGGGAACTGATGACTAGTTGATGCCAGAATGGAGATCTGTCCTCCTCATGGATGATGAAATATTCAAATCGCAGACCGCCTTTCCAACCAACATTGCATGTTTTGTACATAGAAATAAATGTCCAAAATGTTTAAACGCTGGCATCCGTTATATTGGTAGATCTCCGATTCTATATTTAACTGTTTAGCGGAGATCAAGATGCATTAACCAATACGTTCACTGATGAGCTGACAACATGTCGTAATGAATAAATTTCTTAAAAGGCATGCAATAGGTCTGTTTTGCGGTCAGAGTCGCGAAACAGTCATATAAAATGGTCAAAATAAATTAAGCCCCACCTAAAATTTTCACATAGACTTAATGTAAATACATTCATTTTTGATTTATCAAAACATTTTACTGAATTAAGGGTTTTCCATAAAATTTTCAGCGAAGTAGCAGCAATGTTTCCTCTCAACATGTGCTAGGTTTCATTTTTGTTGATAAATTTCCATGGAGCTCCACACATTCCAGTAAGTGTCCCGTTTCATTCCCTATCATTCCTATAGTAGAATTGGCACAAATTCGGATACTCTTGGAAAATGTAGCACATACCCAAAGAAAATTGGTATTTTCAATTGAAACTTTGTGTAATCACACCCAAGATATTGTCGTCTAACTTGGGTTGAGTTAGAGTTTTCACCTGCTTTCGATGTGTTTTAAAGAAACAACTTAACTTTGAGATTTTAACATTATAACTATGGAAAAAAGTGACTGGGGGCTTGAACTATTTTGGCCAGTTTAGTTAAACCTGTCTTAAGCGGCTACTCAAAAATAGACAAAAAGATCTTAATGACAAATGGTAGCTTGGTGAAGGTCGAAAGTATTGTAGAATGCTCCCCTTGTAGCATTCTGCAATACTTTTGACCTGCATTAAACGATAATTAGTCTTGAAAACCATTTTTTACTCTTTTTGGGAGTAGCCGGTCTAGACAGGTTTTACTGCATACTATGAAACCTGTGCAAACATGCACAGATTTGATATTTTGTATACTTCAAACGGTTTTCACATTTCATATGACCGCTTACGTTGCATTTATGAATGCTTTATGGTAAGAATGACAGAATCTTCGGGGGCGGATCCAGGATTTCTGGAAAGGGGGCTCGTGGGGTTCGTTTTGCTAATTTTATCTCAGTTTTCTTAAATTTCCCATGAAAATGAAATAATTTGGTCTCACTGAGACCAAATTATTTCATTTTCATAGGATATTTTAAAAACGGGTGGGAGGGGGCGGGGGTTCAAACCCCTTTAGACCCACCACTGATTCTTACCCGTATGGTAATTTGATTTCGTTTGATTTAGTTTCACTCCTCACTTTCATGTCATCTTTGCAAGGCTGGCAGTAAGAGACATCCGGGCATTCACAACGTACATTAGAACTGTTCTCATTGTTTTTACTTTTACGTTTTACCACGTCCTTCTTTCTCTTGCCACATAGAACACAGTCTATCTCCGTCAGTCCAGGCCTGAAATGAATATAATGCATTCACAATAACTCTGATTCTTTATGCTTAAAGAGACTAAGTCTGCAACTATGAACATTTTTCGAAAATTTTTATTTTCTTTTTAAATCATATGTAAAAGTAGAATTAAGCTATGTTTTCACAATAAAAATGTTGAGTACAGCTGAAAACTGCATGGAAAAGTGAATTATCTTATAAAATAGGTGTTTTTTCTCTTGTTGGTAATTATTTACGTCCCTCTAATAATTCTAGACCGTTGAATTCTAGCATAAATGCAGTTGTTTTGATAGTGATAACTTGTTAAGATTTACGAAAATTGTAAAATGTCTACCTGAATTTGAGTATTTTAACTGTGTTCTTGAAAAATAAAAACATTATTTTTAAAATAAGAAGATCAAAAATTACAGACTATGCCGCTTTAAAGCTGCATAGTCTGTAACTTTTGATCTCTTAATTCTTGAAATAATGTTTCTATTTTTCAAGACACAGTAAAAACTAACATTACAGGTATACATTTTACCAATTTCGCAAATCTTTACAAATTATCAGTATCAAAACAACAGCATTTATGTTAAAAATGACTGTCTCTATAATTATTGGAGGGACACAAATAATTACCAACAAGAGAAAAAACACCTGTTTTTATAAGATAATTCACTTTTCCATGCAGTTTTCAGCTATAGTGAACAGATTCATTGTGAAAACTTAACCTAATTCTGCTTTTACAAATGATTTAAAAATATTTTTTTTTTCGAAAAATGTTCATAGTTGCAGACTTAGTCTCTTTAAATCATGCTAATTTCACAATTTGGTTTCTTGTTTCCTGTCATAGCCTATATCGCAAACAATACTGACCCATAACAGATTGTAAACTTAGAAGCAAACTGGTCAGGGTTCATATTGTTTGCTTCCATGAAAAATCTAGTCTGCAGGGCACTTGAGTATATGCAGCAAACGTAAAAAGCAGAGAACATTTGCAAGCCTCAAAATATAGCGGTGGGATAAGCGTTAAGGTTTGATAATTTAACGGTTTTGTTGGATTGTAAAATGAGACAGCGGAACAGTCAATGTCACCCCAGGCAACCAATGAGCATGTTTTTTTTTGTTTGATTTGATTCTTTTACGTCCACTCAACAATCTTTCAGTTATGCGGGACGGGTCTTCCTGGGTTGAACCAGTACTAAGCTAGGATATCATGAGCATGTGATGCAGTGATTGGTTTTGTCTTTTTTCACGACTACACAGTAAAATATGTGCAAGTTAGCACCAAATTCGGTGGCTGCTCAACTGCCACCCTTTTTGGTGTAAATTTACATTTGTTTTAAACTTACACAACTTGAGACCAACAATTCTCTGGACTGATAGGGTAAAGTCAGGTAACTTCGGACACCAGGTAAATTCGGACACACATTTGCAAACAGTGGAAATCCAGATGAGACGGCTACTTATGAGCCGTCTCATCAGGATTGTCCCTGTTTTCTAAGTTAATATATTTTTTATCAATTAGTGAATTATGAATTAAACAAGGTCGCTGTCCGAATTTACCTGATGTCCGGAGTTACCTGACTTTACCCTAAATCATGTTTAACATTTTACCTGTTACTGTTTTTGCTATTCTCTGGATCAATACAATCGAACACAGCTTTTACAGCAGGGGAAAGGTTACACCTAAATCAGTGGCAGTTCAGCTGCCACCGAATTTGGTATACAGTTACACTTATTTGGGCCCCAAAAATTTGACGTTTTGACAAGTGTATACTCAGACGAGCCTTTGCAGCCTCCTTTAAAGCTTAGAAACTCCAAATGGAGTTCAGTCAGTAGCTTAACAATCATAGAATACTCAAGCGACTAGCAAAGGCTCTGATCAGACTGTGCGTATGCGCAGGCTGATCTGAGGCTTTGCTAGTCGCACATATCGAATTGTTGGATATCTCATGAACTGGCTCATTTTTTACATTGTACACTACTGGCGAATAAATTCGCTTGTTGAAACAGCTACCTGAATGGTTTGATGTAAGTCTGGTAAATATCATAGACAATTATAGACGACATTGCCATCACCTCTCCGGAACCAGTTGACATCAGTGCCATTGCGCCCATGGTTAACACCAGAATTCCGCCAGCTGAACCGAGGACAGTCTCGGCAATTAGTGGCGTCACAAGACCTGGAATTAATTAGGAAATATATCAGTGTGCCAGCGCGCCCATGGTTAATGCCAGAATTCCACCGGCTGAACCAAGGACAATCTCGGCAATTAGTGGCGTCACAAGACCTGCAATGAAAGATATCAGTGTGCCATCGTCTCCATTGGTAATACCAGAATTCCACCAGCTGAACAAAGGACGATCTCGCTAATTACTAGCAGCGGCGTCACAATACCAGCAATGAATTAGGAGAGATATCAGTGCCATCGCATCCATGGTTAATACCAGAATTCCGCCAGCTGAACCAAGGACAGTCTCAGCAATCAGTGGCGTCACCAGACCTGCAATGAATTAGCTTAGATGGGTTTTCGTTTTCCGTTAACTTCTTTTCATTATTGATACTGGTAAACAGGTGCATTGGCAAACAGCGTAGACCTAGATGAAATGTCGCACTAGGGTATGCATTGTTTGCTTAGATAAACACAATTTTCAAGGAAGAAATAAATCATGTGATAGAAAGTTTGACTGGCAACCCCTTAAATACAAATTGGACAATTATATACTTATTGTATCAATTTGTAGGGGATTATCCTTTAGAACGAAAGGGTCAACGCCTGAGACAGGGGCAATCATTTGACTCAAAAAGTTTCATTAATTTTTCAACATACATGTACATATGTCTAGATGAGCTTAAATGTTTAAAATAACATTCTGGGTATGTTTGGGTTGAGAAATTTAATTACGCATTCTTATCCGAAGGCCTGGACATATGAGCCACGACATGAGATTTCCAACAATGAAGTATGCACGACCAGCATAGGCTTAGACCAGCCTGAGCATACGCACAGTCTGATCGGAGCCTTTGCTAGTCGCTTGAATATTTTATGACTGTTGAGCTACTGACCGAACATCATTTGTAGTTTCTTAGCTTAACAGGAGGCTGCACAGGCTCGTCTGAGTCAATTCATGTCAAAATGCCTCATTGTTGGAAATCACATCACATGTCGCGGATCATACACCCCCCAAGTTTACACACTTTGTCCAATGACGCTTGAAGTGTCTGAATACCATCCCTGTATAAGGTGGCATCTTGGACCTTAAGAAAAGCGTCAACAGTTTTATGATATCATTCTTTTATTAACTGAGGCTTCTGAGTATCGTTTGCATATTTTTAAACACAGAGTAATCAGGGGCAACCAACTTTCATGGATATCAGGTAATGCAATAGCGGAGTTGTGAGCTGTAGCATTGCCCTGGTAGTGCAACAGACCTACTGTCAGCTTTCAAAGCATTGCCTCTCACATAATTGTTGATGAAATTGACTCAGAATGTCAGCATGACACCTCCCAGTTATAGTTTGACCTCCTTTGATGTAGTCCTCAAGCAGCACAGTCGTTTGACTCCCAGAGTAGGTTTATTTGATTCTTTGTTGTTGTTGTCGGTGGTGGTGGTGTGGTGTCATTTCTCTTATTTTATTTATCTTATTTTATTTTTTTATTATTATATTTTGGAGGGGGGATCCTGGACATTTAAAGCGCCTTTTTATTTTGTCAGAGGTTCGAAGTAATGAACCCATGTTTGATGCTCAAAGCTATTTTTTGGTCGGGCCAATGATGTTTTGGGATCCTCCGGACTGAAACCTTAATGGTAAGTGATCTTTAATTGTGACATGCCCTGGTCATACTCACTTTTTTATCTACATATGCGCTACATGGGAAAAACGCAGACTCGAAATATAATGGAAAATAAACCTTGATAAGAACATGAAAATTTAGCAATAATCACGCGTTGATAATTGCTTTAGGCAAGAAATCCATATCAGCTATTTCAACAAGTGACTTCCCAGTTGTGTCATCAACTAGATAGCCACATTTTCACATAACTGACGTAAACATTCCGGAAATCCTGAAACAGACACTAATCCCTAGGCTGATAAGGCCAACATGAATGTTAGCTGTGGAAAAGTATAGTTATTATTTCTTTGAATTGATACAATTAGGCGATCAAACTTTTTTCAAACGCAATTCAGTTTGCCAGGTCTTCGACCTTGGTCCGGTCGCAACGAACGTTAATGCATGAAACACTATATTTGATCTCAACATTATGCAGTGACCTATACTGTATGAGACATTGTATACTATTGGACCTTAGTATGGCAGCAATGGGAACACTTTATGGACAAATTATGAAAGTAATGCATGTTCCTTTGGGTTTTAGAATCATGTTTTTCAGACGTTTTGAATTAGTAGTTTGAACAAGTGATTTAAATAATTGGTGTTTATCTTTCATTTCCCCATTTGTCAGAGCTGCATAGTCACTGGTACAGTATGACCGTTCCAAGGCGGTACTTCGTATGTGGATCAATTGTGTTTTTGTGTCTTGTGTTTCTCATGCTTTCGGATCTGTTAATTGCTGCCTTGTGGTAACTTGCTGGGGAAAAGTTGACCTCTTGGCTCTTGTTGGTGATGCTTATTGTATTTTTGTTACTTTTCCATGTGGTATCCTGGGTAAGGTGTAATACTTGATTGTATCGTTTCCTGATCTTTGCCGTCTCTCTTACTTTTATTCAAAATAAGAATAGTCACCAAATATGTAGCAGAAACGAATGCTACTTGGATAAGATATGTTGTCTTTCAATAAAACTGTTTATACTGGCTAGAAAAGAATAGCAAACTCTAAGACTTTCATAATATATCTGAGAGTCAAACAAGAAAAATGCTGTGGTATGAGAATGCTTTATAAAATGGCAAAGTCAAGCTTGCCCAAGAAAAAAGTGTGTTTAGGTGAACTGACCCTCCTGTAATGACCATAGCTGTTGACTGGGACGTAAAGCATCAAACCAGACTAGCAAATGCCACTAATATCATACGTTGAGCATAGGTTCAGATAATAGGCGCGTTGCTGAATTTTATATAGGGCTTACTTTTTGAGAAAACTTACCTCATCGTCATAAAGGATGAAACTGGTCTCAAATTGAAGCTAAATGCCTGTTCTTTAATTTTGATTGGGTCGTACGCCAAAAAAATGGTAGCGTCATATTCAAAAAAGGGGAGATAACTCTATTTTTGAAAATAACGGTAGTGTGAAGTACGAATTTCAAAATGATTTTTATAAGATTAGGAACCTTTTTTTTTCGTAAATTATTTTTGCTTTCTAAATAAAACTCTGTTATATTTATATTTGTACCAAGGTTGGCCATTTTCTTGTCTATGTACATAGTAATTTGGGGGGATAACTCTTACTACCCTATAAAATAGAATATTTGCCCCTATATCGATTGTTATTTTACTGTTATTTTTGACAAAAAAACCGGTAAAACTTGACAATTTTTAAAACTATATTTATTTCGCTTTTCGAAAATATCAATTACTGCTTTCTGACATGATTGGCGGCTCAGAAAATCATTTGCAAAGTCACGACCCCTATATGAATAAAACACTGTTTTAATGCATTTTATCAGTACGCTTGTTATAGGCGCGATTGTTGAATTCCATAAAAAAGGTTTTCTTTTTAGAAACCCTACGTTATCGGCCTAAAGGGTGAACTTGGTCTTAAATTAAAGAAAAATATCTGGACTTTTATTTTGTTGGTTTCATTTGTTAAAAATCGGGACGCGGTAATCGTTAAAGGGGGATAACTCTTGTACTAGAAATATAGAAAACCAAGCCTAAATACCTCGTTAAAGTATTACTCCTCTATTTTTTATGTATATACACAAATGTTTGTATATATCGAAATTTCTATTCTTTCTCTCTTAAACACGCTTGTATAAATTACAAGATCATGCAGTTTCAGGGAGTTGTCACCCATGAAAATACGTTGTTTTTGCCTCAAAAATCATACCTCAAAACTCAGTTAAACGGCACCACAGTTGCTAAACAAATAATGTTCCAGTATCGCCAAACAACAGCTCTTATTTGTTTTTCTAAATTGTTTCGCTTAAACTTAATCATGAGTCGGTTTATACATTTCTGCATTCTAAAGAAACCGTTTCAAGGAGTCCAATTACCCCACCCACTAGTAGTAAATTAGGAGATTGTCAGAAATTACAGAATAGACTGGGTCTGTTCGTATAGATAACCAGTTATAACTTAATTAATCTTATCATTTGTATATATCTGAGTGTTTATTGTTCGGTTGACGTCCCTATACCACCAATGGTTATTTGGGATGGCCAGGGAACCAAAACCCCTTTTTTCCTGGACAAGCTTAGACATTGCTTGGCAGTAACTGCTATCTGTATATTATATCAAGTTACCCCTTCGAAGTTATTTTAGTGGTTGGTTACATCAATAGTCTGTCAATCAGATATTATAAAAAAAGTTTACTACTCATAATTACACGACGGGGGTCAGGCCTCAGACTCAATGTAGTACCTGACGTAAAGCGTTCGTCCGTTGGTGTCTGATACTTATCTTAGGCTGGACCCACCGAGGCTCTATTTGGTGTGTTTTGTTTTGCTCTGAGACTATGGGAGTTGTGATCAGATCGTTGTTAAACCAAAGAGTGTTAATCTGGCTTTTCTGTGATGATACATTGCATAAGTTATGAAGCCTACAGTATGGAATATTTGGTACCAGTAAAGTGCATTTAAACCACCCGTCCCTAGTGGCTTAAGATCCAGTCCGTTCTAAGGCGGTGTGTATGTTGTTATTGATTCATTGTTTAATAATGTCCCATTGAATGGGGGTTCTGTGTTTGGTTTTTGTTTTGCTATGCAGTGTTTTTGCAATCGTCTTAATGTGGAAAAGAGATCTTGTTGTTTACTTTGTTCGCAGTCTCCGTGTCTTGTGACTGTGCACGTGTTCTGTGGTTCCTCCTCACGGTGCTTTGGGTTGGTCTGCATTGTGAATTTTCTAACCTTTACCAACGGTGGGTTGCCTTTAGCTCTGACTGTCTGACTTGATAGAACTGTTCTTTGTTTCATCACAGTTTATTAATTGATTTGATTGTTTCCATATGATGATGCAATGGAAACGTTAGGAAGTCTTCACGCCAGCTTAGCAGATTTAGCAGAATCTAGGGCAAAGTTTTTGCAAATAATATTATCTAAGCCGCATTCCCCAATTTTATTTTTGCAAACGTCTTACTGGGTAAGATACAGCTGATTTCTTACTTTAATTGCCTTAAATGTCATGTGACTTTTAGAGTTCTGCCTCTTCCCCACTGTGTCGCGAGTTTGTCTGCAGTGTGAAATTGTGGCATTTTCTGAACATATTCTTATACTTTTTCCACACATAATGACCCCAAAACAAGAGGATTTTATAATTGATTTTAGTTTTTTGGGGGCTGGTAGATACAGATTAAATAAGACCACAGGAATCTCTAAATATCATATAAAATACACCAACATAAAGTTTTTTCCTAAATCTAACATAAAAAACGTAACATAGATGTAAAAATAGTCTTTATCTGCGAATACAGACTACAGGAAAGAAAAAAAATAAACGAAACACTTTCGTCTATAGTTCATTGAGATTGACAAAAGTCTTCTTTTGCACGCTACCCAAATAAAGATTTATAAAATATACTTTAAACTTAAAATATAGTACTTTCTAAAGCTATAATACAGTTTATTTTTCTTCTTCCTGATTTTGGATATTGGTATGTTGCATAAATTAGGGATATGGTAACTCATAACTGCTTATTTATAAGATGTTTTCCTTTCTAACAGTGTTCAAAAATCGCCTTAACCTTATAGTAGGCATAGTCTTGTTTGTCATTTTATTTCACTATGCCATAGTGACTGCATTGTGCATGTACAAAAATAAAAAATACACCATACATAGTGCACCATACATAGTGGTCTCCTGACCACATCTTATCCACCATGGTTTGGCAATACGGTGCAATAACCAACAGACCCTCAGGTAGGTAGTTTGAATCAACCAAAGAATTTTAGATTTCCAGAAGGGACGTTAATATAATTGTGCTACATATGCTTTCCTAAATAAATAGCGATTGCACTTTGCAAACTATTCATAAAACTAAAATTGAAAAAACAAACAAAAAACGTTAAAACAAAACAACAGACAAAAAGAATCAAGATTAATTACTGAACTTTTAATCAGCTTCATTCTCAATTTCATCTGCCTCATCATCTGTTTCGTCATCATCACCTATGATGGTGGTTTTGCAAGGGTTTTTGCAGCCTTCAGAAGCACCACATTTACAGGAGTCGATGCATGGCAGACCTTCTTTCTGGCACGAGCATCGCAGTGTGCACTCTGATTTGATACAACCACAGGACACTACCACAAGTAATGATTTTGGAGCGCAAGCGTTCGTCATAAGTGTGGGCTTAAGTGCATCTCCATCGATTTCCCATCCATGACCTATAGGATCGTCAATAGACATTTTTGCTTGAAGAGCTCTTTTCCATATCATACTCTGGTAGTTAGCTCTCATAACATGTAACGTTAAACTGTCTTGTGTTGGTGGGAGCTCCTCTGTTTTGGTGAAGCGTTTACAAAACATTTCATGGCGCACCTTGTTAATGCTGTCAAGCTTACTTCCAAATGCTTCACAGAAGAATTTCTCAACGCAAAACAATGTGCCCTCCATCATCTCCAAAGTATTTCCAATACCTGTTATAGGAATGAAGTCGGCATACTTCTCACGTATTAGTTTCCATGGCTTTACCTTACCCAGTTTCCCTACTGCACTAGTAGTATCACACCCTGTCAGTGCATGAAGTGGCAAAATTAGATCTGACATTGGCTTACCTATAGCTTGACAAATGTCATGTAAAGGTATGAATCTCTTTTTGTCGCCTGTACCAGTGTAGAAGTACATTTCTTTGATGCCATTGATGTAAGAGAAGTGATACACACATATCACAGCAACATCTGTATCTGGAGAATCTATAACTATTCTAGGGCACGTTGCAGAAGCATGAGCTGCGTGAAGAAGCATCCTTGTATCAGCTTCCTCATGATCTGAAAACATATATTCAATTTCTTCTACACAGTTGGCTACAATACGTTTTGCCATCAAACCATCAACGAATCCTCCTCCAAGATACAGGCTTTTACCTTCTAGTATTCTGGCAGGCGCCACTTTGCACCAATGTGTACACAGAAAGGATGTCAAATTAGATTTGCTCCTTGGATCGTCCATAAATTTTGACCATTGTCTTGGCAGTTGTGTCTGTGGTCCATGAATATTAATGTGAAGACCTCTAGTGTTCTGTCTCCGTTGTCTTTCAGAGCTCTTGATTGATACTGGTTTGTCATACCTGTCAAACACAACATCAACTCTTTCGCAGTTTGCTATGTTGAAAGTCTTTAAGATGATATCTAGGAGCAAATCTGCGAAGTCAGCAAACGTGGCCAGCATTGTTGTTTTTGTTTTCTGAACAAGTGCCATGCCATCATATATCCACGTGCAACTGTTACCTGTTTCTGGCAGCATATCACACGAGGACGCTTCTGCTTCCAAAAGGTGCAGTAATTTGCTCTTTTGTCCTTTTCGCAGGGAACTGTCAGGATATGCCAGAGAATAAGGTACAGAAGATAGCTCATGGGCAAGAATGGCATGGAGATCAACTGATCTTGATTTTGCAACGACTATAAGTCTACTGAAGAATGTTCTGTCTGCATTGATTGTTGTGTTTGATAGGTTTTTTGCAGGGGACAGTTTGACAGGGGTCCTATGAAAAGCTAAGGTTTTGAGTTTGTTTTTCTTCATAGGCTCCATCACACTTTTCTCACGACCTTGAACTAAACGGGACTTTACAAACTTTTCAAAACAAGCTTTCCCAACATTGCTGGCAGTCCTCAAATCTTTTGATACCTCATCTGTTGATGTTACACCTGTTGCCAGGTTCATTATCAAATCAGTCTTATGCTGGTCTGTATCAAAAGGGTTAAGCATTTGTTCAGTCAGGACCCCGAGTAATTTTTGTACGTCATCCTCATCTCTCCCAAGTCGTGCGTTCCCACATTCTTTAATATTGGTCCCGTTTTCTCTGTCTGACACACAGTCATTCGTTTCACACATCGTCTTAACTGACGATACAATGTTAGCACGTTTGTGTGCTGTGAGAAGCCAGCGATTTACAGTATCTTTCTGTTGTGTGAAACCGACGATGCCACCTTTCACTTTGCTGTCCCTGTTTACTGATTGTTCTAAAGCTAAGTCTGTCCACACCTGATTGAAAGTACCAGCAGCTCTTTTAATGGGATGACTTCCATTGATGAATTCATTGTAAACATTGCCCGCTGTTATAGGCAGTGATTTCATGTCTGATAAGTAAACTGATGCCCATCGTGCATAGTTTATGCGATCATAGGCAAAAAAGTAAAAAAGAAGCATATCAGACAGTGCATTAATATGTAGTGACCAGATAGCGTTCCTTTCTGCCCTTATAAATCGCAATAATATTTCAACCATTTCAAGAAACTCATCCCAATAGGCAAATGTACTTGATTCTGCTTTGCACGTTTCCCGGATTTCTCTTATCCCGTCATCAATAGCCTTTCCCTTGCTTTGGATATCCTGCATAACGAGATCATACTCTTGATCTTCTGGATTGGTAATTGAATCTCTCAGTGCAGAAATAGAATCTATGTAAATATTATATTCCTCCTTTTTAGTCAGTTTTGAAACTAGTGAATGAATCATAAGGCGAGAAAATGCTTCAATGAGCAGTTTTAAAGCACGAACACTTTTGTTGTAAGTCTTGTCATTCATGATTCTAACAACAGAATTCAATCCATACACCCCAGATTCAATCAGAAGGTCTTCAAGTCCGCTCTCTTCATATCGCTTTCCTATCACTGAAATGAAAGCTAGTGCTGTGTGAAAACCTCCTAATCTCAAAACTGTGTCTTTGAACTGATCAGGACAGCGCCATTGGATTTCTTTAGCTTTGCAATAGATGGCTTCATCAAATGTTATGACTGAATGTTGCTGCTCAAGGGTTTTCATCATATTCTGTACCGTTTTCATGACTGTGTACACAGTGCTATATTCTGTTGGAGATGCGGGTATCATAGGACAATACCCTACAGATGTCACTTCTGACTTGCTTGTTGTCACTATAGCATTGAATGCAGTCCAACTTGGTATTGTCTGGGAAGTAACTTTCTCTAAAGATACTTGGAAGTCTTTTGATGGACAAAGACGTGCAAATATCCATGCCATGTCAATATACTTTGCCACTGATCTGCTTTGGCAATTTACATCCGTAAATTCTTCTTCTCGTAGCACACATTCTGGCAATTGTAGCCTATGGCATTGCTTCACGAAGTTCATATTATTCATAGACAATTTCAGATCTGAGAGTGGCTTGCGCTCTTTTCCTGCTTTTGTGTTCACTTCAGCGCCGAATCTACCATTTCCTGCTCTCTGGTACAAAACTAATGTCGTGGCATGCGTTGTCTGTTTTCCATCTAATGTCTCTTCATTAAAGTCTAAATTATCTGCTGCTGCCTGTACGAATTTACCCTTGGATATATTGGAAGGTATTGCAACATCTGTGTCCTTGTTGTCTCTAAATTCCTGCTGCATGAATCCATTTTCAAGTCGAATAACAGCGTCATAACTAATGCAATGCCCGAATCTATTCATCATTCTTATCAGCTCTTTTGATCCTGTTAAATGTTTTATTACTATTCCAATACCTATATGCTTTGGTGGTAAGACGCTTCTGTTACAGGCAAAAATAAGGTCTTGAGACAGAGACAATATCAACCTGTGTACATCTGGTTTTAAGCTTTTTTCTTTCTGCTCAGAAATAGGATGCTTACCAGATTCATCTTCTAAAAGCCATCTAAGGAACATATATAGAGAATCTGGTACAAGACTCTCAGCATGTTCGTTGCTGATGACCTGACTGTTTTGTACATTTTCCTTTTCCTTTACTTTCTGCAATTCTGATCTCAAGTATTTCGCAGAGTGATATAATGTGTTGACTCTGTCTTCATTATTTACAGTGGAATACTCTGGCTTATGTTGGTTTTCTCCGCATTCTGATAGAAGTGTTATTGATTCTTGCAATGCAGCAACCGCTGTGATTGCTTGTCCAACAATTATTGCACTACTAAACATTATGTTGGACCTAGACCGGCCACCCTGGACTTGTATAATGACTCGATCTCCATAATGAGACTTGAGCCTGTATTGAAGATTCTTTGTATGATAATTTGTTTGTTCAGTTTTTGTCTCTGCAAGCAATTCGGTATACCTCTGTAACAAATATTTGAGCGTAAACGCTTTGCCTTGCACAAACAGATCGTCATCTATTTCATCTGTTAACATAATGAATGCTTTCATAAATGGGTCTTTTACAGGGGTCTCCACTTTGTCTGTAGACTGTTGCGTTCTGTTAGTTTTATACATGTACTCACGATAGCATCTACCGTGATATTTCAGCCTGGATCTTGCAGTCTTCATCTCTGATAAGCTTATAACCAACCCTTGATCATTCAAACACCTAGCAGCTTCTTTTATTGTCTCAACTGCTGATTTATCATCTTGAATAGTATGCAATTTCTTATCCTTCATACAGTAAACCTTCTGACAAAATAAACATAGAGACAAATCAAGTCTTGAAACACCAGAACGTAACAATAATGGAACTGTACTCAAGCCAGTCGTCTGGGATGATGATTCTGTGTCAGTCTTATTCTCTGAGGGTATGTTTCTCTTACTTGTATACGTCTTATAACACGACCAGTGCCAAACCAACGGTTGATTCTCAATCTCCGCTAGAACATTTTCTATTCTTAAGAAAACGTCGTCCCTTCTTTCTTTTGCAGCATCTACGAAGCTAGTCAAGCTTTTACCTGCAGCATCTCGCAACGTCTCTGTGCTATTTGTCTGGCAAATAATACATTTTTCCCAGTCATCGCAAAGCTTCTGTCTCTTAGGATTTAAGATTCCTAGTGCGCTGACGCTTTCTGCCATTCTGTCTTCTGACATGCGCGAAAACTGCTTAATTTATTCAATCTTCAGAATCAGCAGAGATACAAAAAATTGTTTCTTGAAGGAATATTAATTAAATGATGATTTATTTGAAACCATTACATATACACAAGAAAATTGAAATGAAAATTTGTGTTTACATACTTCTGAGTTGATAAGTACAAAATAAAATTCAAAATGTTCAAGCTGGTTCTGTACGAAAAGAATGCGACAGAGAAAGCGGGGGGGGGGGGGGGGGATAAGAGAAACAATGGTAAACTTTTCAGAAAATTGTTTTCTAAAGCTTTTTTAGATATAAAGCTAACAACTTTACGAATTCATGGAAAGAACTTCACTAATGAACACGTGGTGGCAGATGAAATATGTAATATGTATTACATGTAACCTGCAAAGATAGCTCGTGCGCTCTCCTTATATACGCGGGAGTTTGACTCGCCATGTGTAAAAACGGTTCACAGAGCCACTTTGATGCGAATACTTTGACGAAATTTGTCTCCTCATACTGATCATGACCAAAAGGTTTGCAAAATTTCATCTTGGGTTTTTTACTTTTCTCCTCGGTATACCATAAGCAGGAAAGCTTCCACCAATATAAATGCTCAATGACATTTTTCTCATTCCGCATAGTCGTTTTCTGTATTTTAACACTTTTTCGCGTGACTTGGCTCTATGTAATTGCTTAATTAAAGTTCAATGAAGCATACCAATCAGAAATTTACAACGGTTCCAAAATTCGTACGTTGTATTTTACAATTAACCTTTAACTACTTTAATGTTGTTGTCTTTAACTTTTTTCTAATAGGGGAAGTGTCCTTTAAAAAGGAATTATGCAAAAAGTGGGAGCCTTATCACAGGAAAACAATCATTTATTGCATATGCAAACATTAAATGCACAGGCGAGACTGCGCATTCTGGCATGAACCTTTGCTGTTCCGTCAAATAATCACTTATCACTTAACGAAACGGAATCTAAAAATATTGCCTCAGAGTTGGATTGCTGAAGGACTGGATTGCTGATTTCTTTGTGTAGTCAGTGGAGACCGAGATGAGACACCGCATTATTCAGGATAATTATGACTGAAAGACTTTTCTGTGTTGCAGTCAGTGCAGACCCTGATGAGAGGTCGCATAAAATGCAGGATGTCAGCGTTTTGAAAACAAGCACCATTCATATTCGGAACGAAATACTGCACCCATGCCAAACCATATTCGCAGTACACGCATGGGGCTTGACTGGGTTTGTGGTGGATAGGGGTGGGGGTGGAAGGAAAAAAAATAATTGTGCACATCATTAAATATAAAATTAAAATCGATAACACGGCTTAATTTCAAATTAATATGGTATTTGAACATCACGAGTATCCTGATTCGCGCTACCTTAAGTTGTTATCAATTATATTGGAAAAAATGCATAAAAACAGTGTTTTTTCGATACAGGGGTGACAGCTTTGGAAGCAGATTTCTGAGTCGTCAAGCGTATCAGGATGCCGTAAATCATGTTTTTGAAAAGCGAAATGACTATTGTTTTAGAAATTATCAGGTTTTACGGGTTTTTATTAAACATAACGGCATTACAAGGAACAATATAGAGGCAAATACCCTATTTTATAGGGTAGTAAGAGTTATCCCTCAAAAATACCATGTTTAAATTGATAAAAATCGTCAATATTGATATGAATATAAATTACAGTAAACTTATTTTTAGAAAATAAAATAATTTGTGAAAAAATAATGTTCTTAGACTATAAAAAATCATATTAAAAACCGTACTTCACGATTTCGTTTTTTGCGAATATTGAGTTATCTCCCCATTTTTAAATATGATGCTACCAATTTTTGAGCGTACGACCCAATCAGAAAACAAGTTTAGACATTTATCTTTAATTTGAGACCGGTTTTATCCTTTATGACGATGAGGTAGGTTTTTTTCGAAAATTTGAGTTTCAGCAACGCGCCTATAAGCACATTTTTAACGTGAAATTATTTTTATTTTCTTACCCATCAGTTTAAACATTTGTTTTGGGTGCTCAGAAGAACCGTCTTATTGAGACGAATTTTCTGAGTACCCACACCATATGTTTTTGTTGAGAAATAAGAAAAATAGCTTTCAAATACGCACTCATATCTGGAGGCATGGTTACGTTCACTTTGGAGATGTCCTGGTTATGCGTAAAATCTCCCTAAAATTCCTATTTTCAAACTATAATAATAGCAGTAATTTCCGTGCTTATGAATGGACATAAATATAAATAATTCAATTTTCGGAGTAGTAATGTTAAGCCGTATTTATCTCCCCTTTACCCTCGGCTTGAACATCATCATATGTTTCTGAATAATTTTATGCTTGTCCGTTTATCGTCACGGAAATTATTGCAAAACTCACAGTTTAAAAAATCAACTTTTTCACAAATGACCTTTAGGGACACTTCACGCCTTAACAAGACATCTCCTTTGTATCTGGTGCCAAATAAAGTCAAACAACTAAACCAACCTTCATCTATTTGGTTATGTGTCAACATATGCGTATTATTCTCTGTGCTCAATGCCAAATAAGCAAGCCCAGTCGTTGTTGCCATAGTTGATGGAATGGCAAACCAGATAAGTCCTCCAAGTAGAAAACCGAACACACCCTGGATTGGTTTGGCTGCTATGCGGCTCTGCCATGAAGCCTGGTCACAATATGTAACAGCGGAGGATACAAATACCTGCAAAATTTCAAAAACATAAAAAATATAAATAAAACCAACAACAAAAATACGCATATAATACAATTGGTTAAATGATAATATATTAGTATTGCCAATAAAATATTCATCTATTGTACTTTTGTTATTTATAGGCAAATATTTGAGTTTACATAAAGCATGAAAATGTTGTTCTCAAAGTCTATCTTAAATGCCATGGATGCTGATAGAATCATCAGCAAATGGTATTTGTGTGCAGTGCCTTTCATTGCTTGTTTTACACATAAAATGTAAAGATTATGTGCCTTGGTAGCAGTTTGAGGTATCGCAGTTTCGCACTTATTGATGGTTTAAGCATCCAAACCTTACTTTCAGTAATGTCTCCAAAACCAGTTTCAAATAACAACAAGTCAATTATGTATGCTTATTTCAGACACTCTAAATTACATTTGGTCACTAAGACACCGATTTTGAAAAGATAATGACAATTAAAAGTGATAACATCCGATTTATTCTATTACCATTTCATAAGATTTATCTTAAGTATGTAATCAATTGTATTGAAGACAGTCCATTCATCTGTTTGCTGTTTGTTTTGATACAATATTGGAATCTTTAGTACTTCATGATCATGAATAGACATATTTAACCCAAGAGTATTTAAAACATTGGCGTAGCGCACCCATTACGCACATTATTCATCTGCGTAATGAAATGTTTACACATTCAAGAGAGATCACCCAATGTGGAGTTACTGTTTTCCCATAACGTAATAGACTTCTCTTAAAGGAAAGAATTCGCTCCCTTAGGGAGCGAATTCTTTTCTTTATGGGTAGTCCCCATTTTGAGAAGGGACTCAGTTGAAGAAAACAATTTCGCGTTTCGCTTTGGTGACACACAAATAAAACATGAGTGAGTGTCTTCTATATCACCACAAGCACAATGGGGACTATAAGCGAGGCTGGTTGTGCATTATTTAAAGGCTGTGTTTGTATTTGTTGATACTTTACGTCCCATTGAACAATTTCTAGAGAGGTTGGGACGACTTCATGTCTTCCTGAGTTGAACAAGTACTATGCAGAGGATAAAGTGTCTTGCTCAAGGACACAATACAATGTCTTCGGCGAATCTCGGACCAGCGACCATTCGATCTCTCAAGTCTAACACTCTATCATTTTACCACCGCGCTATATATATGAGCCATGACATGAGATTTCCAACATTGTGGTATGTGCGACCAGCAAAGGCTCAGACCAGCCTGCGCATACGCGCAGACTGATCAAAGCCTTTGCTGGTCGCTTTAATATTCTATGACTGTTGAGCTACTGACCGAACAAACTTTGGAGTTTCTAAGCTTAACAACAGGCTGCAAAGGCTCGTCTGAGTCTACACTTGTCAAAATGCCACATTGTTGGAAATCACATGTCGCGGCTCATATACTATATACATTACCTCTAGTATGCCATACAATAGTGCGACCCCAGAACGGAAGGTAAGATAACTGTAATCGTAGTTCTCTTCTGGACCATGTATACACGTGATTGAATGATACATTTTCTCCACATTACCTATTGTCTCATGTTCATCATCAGTAGTGTGCCAAATCTTGATGACAAACACAATCAGCAAAACAAACACTAAACACGCGTTAAAATAAGACACATAGAAAGTAGTTCCAAGCCCACCAATGAGAGAGTAGGAGCCGAATAACACAGCCATTGTCAGCAAAGTGAACTCGTCTGAGGCGTCTTTGGTTAGTGATTGTATAGTAGCACGACCTGCCAGTAAGATCCCTATGGTGATCACCAAGTTTGTAAGTAAAGCGAAACAACAGAACACGATGTGGGCTGTTTTACCAAATCTAGCGTGGATCACCTGCAACGAAAAATGAAATAAACTCTTGAAAAACTTAAAGTAAGGAAGGCAGGTCAGCAGTTAAATGTAATGAATAAACAGCTTAACTTGGCAAACTGACAATAACTCATACTTTTGTGTGTGTTTTTCTAATTTAAGGGGATATATCTTTCAAAAGCTCTTACTTGCATGAAATTTTTCCTGTATAAACAAAAAAGCTTTTTTATCAATGAGACGGATGCTTTTGGTCATACTGTTGTATATAAACAATTTATAAATCTCACATAGATCACTTTACGCCCCAACATACAGTTTTTGAGCAATCCACAGCATGCTTATCAGTCTTTTTAGAGTCACTTCCTAGTTCGATACCGTTTACAATATTGTCACACGCTGGGTGAACTTTAGAAAAAAACAGTTGCATGAACATGAACTACAATTATCTGACTACACTATTTAGAAGTATTTTCGCCCAAAATGTACAAAATTTTGGTAGAAAAATTTATATTTACAATTTTTGCTTATAGATTTTTCAAGGTCAAATGAAAAATTGTAAATAATACCAGAAATACATATATTTTGGGTCGAAATGCTTCTACATATCGAAGACAGATAAGTGTAGTTCATGTTCATGCAAAAAAAATGCCGTTGCGCCCCCATTCATGTGAGTAACTTACACACCAAATTGGTTGAATTTCCTCAAATGGTTTAGGAGGAGATAGCATGACGAGTGGACGGACGCTCTTACATTTGGATTCTTGCTGGGTACTAGTTGCCAAGAAAGCGTAAGTACCCAACAAATCCCAGATATTTTTTATGGAATAAACCTCATTTAGAGTTAATTAGCTTTCATTATAATTCGGAAATTTAAAGTACCCAACAAGGGTCCATTCGCGAGTACGGACAGACGGGCGGACGGAGGCAATTGCAATATCCCTTTCCCTTTTTTTATATAAAAAAGTGTTGGGATAAAATCCTGTATTTAATGGTGATCAAGAAAAGAACACATTATTTATGTGAGGATGGGATAGAAATGGCATCAAGAGGCTTGTCGAGTGATGCCTAACGGTGATCCCGAGGAACGGGTATTTCTACCCTACCCTTCATACTCATGCTGAAAGCTGTCTCCGGCAATACACCGTCATATCTTTCATCGGAACTCGTCTCAAAGATGTTTAATTGGCTTAAGTTCTGCATTGAGAAATGGCTAACTAGTTTGAACATGTTGAATGTGTGTTTTTTTCAGTTGCCATGCAGTGTCATATTTTTTTCTTCATCTCGTGTCATACCGTCAGTTTAGCCCATGATACATGCTACATGTATTTTGTGACATTGGCTATTCATGTACCAGAATTAATAGGAAAAAGGCTGTATATATGAAAATTTGGGGATGATAAAAAATGATTTTAGTAATGGAAAAGTAATGGCATCAAAACCAAATAAAACCTTTAACAGTTTATACTATACTGTCGTCATACTACATGTACTATGTACTATTTGGCAATGATTGTGCAATACAAAACACTGTACAATTGTACAATATAGCTTGACTTCATGTTATAAGCTTCAATCGAGCTATTTGCCTGAGTCTCAAGTACTTATAATAAATACTTGATATTTCTTGTTGTTTAGAACTTCTCTTGTTGTTTAGAGATTCTCTTCTTGTTTAGATCTTCTCTTGTTGTTTACCTATGTTGTAAACCTGAGACTAGATGAAATAAAACTTGTGGTACTTAATTGTATCGATTCCTGATCTTTGCATCCTTACTTACTTTGAAATAATTTGAATGGTATTTGTTCTTCTTTTAAACTACTTTTATAATTTTCTAAAGGAATGAAATAAGTGAACTTTATTCAGTTGAAACCAATGAAGCATAACTGCCTAACCTGTAAGTACGTCTTGGCTCCAGGTGCTCTGGTCTTAAACTGGACGGAAAATATAGGGAATATAAAAATGTTGAATATAATGCCAACTCCATACCAAAATGGTCCTGCCACCCCACTCTGAAAATAAAATACGTAAAAGTTGAAGTATCTATATATGTAAAGATCTGGCATTGGAGTCAACTGATGTTTGTGTCACATCTTGAATGAACTGACATTGATTTAATATTAAATTAAAATATCAGGTTGGATGAATAAATAGATTGACAAACAATCTAAAAAAAATGCTAATAATGATGTGAGCACTTGTTTTAGCAGAAATATAATCATCTACAAACTGGCTTTGCCGTTACAACTGTTGGGATGATTGCAAATATTATGAGACATGTTCAATACCATACTCCATATCAACCAGATACTCTTCCATATATCGGTCCGAGGGTGATATCATTTTAAGGATAATATGGAGCATGGAATGAAACCCGTTCACACAAGGCATTTATAATACATGAGAAAGCTTAATTATATAGACAATACTAGGTGAGTATCTTTTGATATCAGGTTCACCAGGCAATGCTTTAAGAACACTTGTTGAATCGCCAGGCATACCGAGCGATTCAACATTCGTTCTCAAAGCCGAGCCTGGTAAACTTGATATCAAAAGACGCGAACCTGGTAATTCTATTAATCAGTTGACAAGCTGGTTCACTCATCAATCTAGCGATTATGACGTCGATTCAACGTCATGGACGACGTCTTTCAAAAAGTGCAACGTCATGATGACCTGATAAAGGCACATGTCATGAGATAGGCAACGTTTATCAGGTCAACGTGTAGCAATGGAGTTAATATGCGAGGTAACTGATGAAGTGTGTTACAATTATAGTGCATAACTCCATGGATGCATATCAAGGCCCAAAACTATGATGCCCCTTAACCTCGGGGTGTAGCTTAGAAGTCATATTGGTACGGATGAGCGGTCTGGAATTTCAAAACCCACCCTAGTCATATATTAGTTATTTCAGATCCACCCTAGTTATATATTTAGATGTTAAAAAATAGGACCAATTCATATATCGACCTCATTAAATTTGGACCTATTCATATATTGCCCTTCGAATTTCCATACCTATTCATAGGCACATTTTCTCAAATATTTGTTGAAAGAGAACTCAGATTTTAGACCAACAAAAAAGATTGAAAAAATATTTAAAAATAGGAACATTAAAATGACGATATATAGATAAGGAACGTTACAAGAGCTTGAGATACGAAAAGAGGGCCATTCATATATTGACCAAGTAAAAAGTGGGCTATTCATATATATTTTGACAAAAAAAACGGGGCCATTCATATATGTGGCAGAGCTGAAAAGGGGGGCTATTCGGACCGCACATCCGTAGCCTACTATACCATATATAGGAAGTGATCCCCGCCCCCAAGAGCCCTTAACGTTTAGTACTTTCTTAGCTAAGTATTGCTATTTCAACACGATAATTTAATGTTTAATACATTGCCAGGCTTGGTGCATATGGTCAAAGATGGCAATGTAATCTATAGAATACATGGAACAATTTTGATTTTAAAAAGTTTGAAACGTTATTTTTATATCCTAAAATTCAAGTACTTAACTTTAAGGGGTCATTGTAACTTTGGGCCCAGAAGGTTAAAAGATACATGTATTTGGTATTAGCTGTTGAATAATCGTGCTGATATCACTACCTTTCTGCATTGCTCACTCAATATCACATATCTACTCAGATATCTACGCATGAGTTTATTTAGATAATGCCAATCGTTCATTTCGTCGAGCAAAAAATCTGGCGTGTTGACGCTTTTTACATAATAAAAACTCCATAAGCAGGCAATCGATCAAACAATCCAAGGTGGCAGGAAATGATTATTATAAAGCTACATGTATATGATAATAGGTTAACAAATATATATCAATGAATGGTGTCTCTCTAGTTTTGATCTTGAAAGACATTCTGTGATACTAAAACTTAGGCTAATGCTCGCTACAGTCATTACAAAACGTTCTTTAGTTATCATGTTACCTTAGCCGTTAGCGTTGCGCTATGTAGAATATCCCCCGGCCATATCAACTGGGATGCCACCGTCACTGCCGTCAAGCTCAGCGTCACGTTACCGCCGGCGTCGAAAGTCGTATCGAGATTGTGTTCGTCGTGAAAGATGTGTTTCCTGACAGCATTGTGTATGAGGGCTAGTATTATGGAAAACCCTCCAAAGCCCAAGATCATCAGCAATGCAGACTCATACTTCTCTAGAACTGGGCTCACCCTGCAAGATGAAACAAATGATTTGAATACTTATTTGGTTGATCTGATTCTTTACGTTCCAGTCAACATTTTTTCAGTCATGTCTGGATGGGTTACTTCCTGGGTTTAACCAGACTGAGTACTAGTTTGTTGCTCAATGACACGACGCAGTGCCTCCTGTGAGGCTCGAACCATCACCCTTCGACCTCGAGTCAAGCACTCTACCACTAAGCCACCGCGCTCCCCTTTTGGGTACTTATGGTATTTGCAATTTAGTTGCACACACGAGTTTTAAGAACGGCTTTTCTACGAAATGTCATTCTTTAAAACATGCATGGCAGCATTTTCATAATAGTTTCAAAAGTTTTCAACACTTTACTTAAATGTTTCTTGAATGTTTTAAATGTGGTCTAAGAATAGAAAATGATGTCATGATCTAAAAAACCATATGGAGTAAAGGGTTAATATCTCTGCTTGAAATTGTATTTTCTGTGGATAAAAACGTGTGCTTTCCCCAAAAGTTGCTTCAGCCAGCTCTCATTCATCTTGCGATTTTTTTGATAGACAAATTTAGATTTAACAGCTTTTCATTTAGAGTACAATTGGTTATCATTACATTTTTATTGACTAGCAATGATCAAAATATCATCTTTCAATTCTGTCAGCTGTCGTGCCAGTATTTTGCCAATAATTCCTAAATACCATACTAAATAAAGCAAAATTAATTGAAAAACAAATCTATACGTTCTAAGTATGATAAATAACCGCTCTCTGTGTCGGAAACCATCATGAAGTGTCTTATTCGGATTACTTCAAAACTTATCGCACGATGTCACGCGAGGTTTAAGCTTTAACGAGACTTTACAGCCAATCAAATTCTCGTCAGTCCTGATACGGGCGGAATATTTTTCTTATATCCATACGCACTCGCCAGCTGGATGTATAGAACGTTGGCAACTGCCGATATCTGCTTTTCCATAATCGCTCAGAAATTTCCCAACTGGGTTCGCTCTATTAGAATTTTGAGGAATCCATTTTAGTTTAATTGACACTAATACTACTTAATGTGTCTATGTCGTCTGCCACACTTCACTGACAACAAAACAACACACCGACTCATATAAAATCAGCACTTGTTACAAGCCTTCCAGCAAAATGATATATTAAGGACCCATCATGAGCGTGGGGGTAGGATAAAAAAGTTCGTTCGAGGCTTGCCGAGTGATGACAAACGGTAATCCCGAGGGACGGATTTTTATATTCCATCCTCACACAAATAATGGAATGATTCTTAGGCTTACTGACATATTATCTTTAAAAAAAAACTCCCAGAAGTTCAGGAATACGCTGCAATGACATATAATATGATGACGTCTCTATAACGTGACAGCCCAAGATGACATGGGTAAGATAAGAATTTCTATCCCAGGATAAAATTTCAGAAATGTACGTATCCGGTGTGCAAGAAAAGACTTGTTTCCATTTTACGGAATAATTGCAAGAAGCAGACCAACCCATGGCACCTTGAGGTAGCGCCACTGAATACTTACAGTCACAAGACATCAGGACGACAATTAAGTAAAACTTCCTCAGCATGATGATTGCAAAACTAGAAAGGACACTTCTGGTACTTCATAACAAAACAAGGGTCAGACAAAGAACCAACACGAACAATTGGAGTAACACTAAACCATGGATAAACAACAACAACAGAACAACCGCCTTAGAATGGACAGCAGCCGATTCCACTGGGGGGGGGAGGCTTAAATGGATTTTACTGGGACCAGTTCTACACCATATATTCTACTGTTGTTAAAAATCAAATATTGTTATCTCTCATGTATGCCTCCTAACGTATGCAATGCATCATCACAGAGAAACAATCTAATCAAATTAACACACTATGAGAAAGCTCTTAAAAGGCTCATGACTCACAGACAGCCAGAACAAAAGACAACCTTAAAGTGAGCCACGGTGGGCCCAGCCAAAGACAAACATCAGGCACCAACCCACCGATGAAGTCTTTACGTCAGTGCCGTTATTGAGTCAGAGATCTGACTTTCAGTCGTGCAATTAAAGAGGAAATCATAGCTGTAAACCGTGATTTTCAACCAGGCATGCAGGCTGTCGTACGATATATCCACGTTACTATGTAAGGTTTTCTAACAGTAATGAACGGAAATTTCAGGATATGTGAATATAATTTTGTTTTACAAACAAATCATAGTACATCTACAACTAGCATACGCATGGCATTTACAAATTATATGTTAGCTTAGTAGATCCAATGTTTCAAACATTAAAATTTTACATACAGTAAAACGGCCACTCTTAAAAGGGCCGAAAATTGGTTTTCAAGACCATTTATCGCTTAATGCAGGACGAAGGTATTGCAGAATGCTCCAAGGGAAGCATTATGCAATACTTTCGACCTTTAATAGGCTACCATTTGCCATTAAGATCATTGTTTTGTCTATTTTTGAGTGGCCGTTTTACACAGGTTTACTGTAATATGTAATAAGCAAATGGTCTATGCAGTTGTTAAAGTGTATGAATAGTTGTTATTTTGAGGGGTGCTCCGTATAGATGAACTTGTTTTTATAATACAATTATGGTTACTGAAGCAGTTATCATTTGTGGTATTTTTTCTGGGTTTCCACATTTTATTTACGTACCCCTTTATCAGACAAAAATCGTGCTGAATGTAAAGCCATTATTTAGTAATAAAGTAGTAGTAGTAGTAGTAGTAGTAGTAGTAGTAGTAGTAGTAGTAGTAGTAGTTGAAGTAGTAGTAGTAGTAGTAGTAGTAGTAGTAGTAGTAGTAGTAGTAGTAGTAGTAGTAGTAGTTGAAGTAGTAGTAGTAGTAGTAGAAGTATTGTTGTTGTTGTTGTTGTTGTTGTTGTTGTTGTTGTTGTTGTTGTTGTTGTTGTTGTTGTTGTTGTTGTTGTTGTTGTTGTTAAAACTGTTGAATATTCATCTTCATAGTTAACTCTATCGCACTCATTCTTATGTAATGCTTATATGAAAGTAGTTTCTTCTAGATGTATGCCATGCGAATAGACAATGGCGCCAAAGAAAATCATGCATTGCAAATTACGATCTATATCTTGCGGAATTTGATTAATTTATCTTGCCTAAACACATTATGTATTTTCTTCAAAGTAAATCCGTAAATGAGGTCTTTATGAGAGGTAAAGAACAAAATAAAATTTTGCACTCTTGTGTAGCAGATAGATATTTACTTTGCTGTAAAATTATCGCTGCGAGAAAAGAGAATCTTGAGCAAAATGCGAGCAGACCTAGCGTCATATCGGTTCTCTACTTTTATGCATCCATCATGCAGTTTGATTGAGTTGAGATAATTCAAGAAGGATTGTTGTCAGTTGCAAGCGAAAGTATGTGCACGGAGTACTGGTTAACTGCTTGTTCAAGCTTGCCCCGGAAAAAGGTGAGGTTATGTGAACTGACCGTCCCGCCATGACCATAGCTGTTGACTTGGGACGTTAAGCAACACAACAACCAAACCAAACAATGAGTTGAGATAAACTTCAATTTACTGGAGCCATTGCACAAATTTTCTTAGAACAATAATTACTTTAATCCAATGATTATGTACCGGTATTTTATGCTAGATCTACTAGTAAAGGTCTCTCATTTAGTTGTGTGCTTCAGCCAGAAGGGGTAACCTACTAGTGTACCTTTACCATGTACCCTGTGGTCATGAGTTCGATTCCCGTCTCCTCTACTCTGTCGGATGAGACTCTATGCCGTGGTCCCGTCTCCATGTGACCTTAACTGCTGGTGGGACGTTAAATACAAACACACTCACTCATAAATAAAATGAGTTTGATATAAACTGCAAGCTGCGGTCCTTATAATAAAATTAATAATAAACCATCATGACGAACTTCATAAACATATGGATTTAATGTACTTAACACCAACTAGATGTTACAGTCTTTCAGTTCTGTGATTGAGCTGCGATAAAATTGCATTTTTAATAACTGGGCTCTCTAAGTCTGATGATAAGACTTTATCAACCTTATTAGAGATTACTTTTTATCATCCAGTCGAGAGTAGAATTGGTGCCTCCAAAATGATAGGTTATTAAACTTTTTGTGCTCAAACGTCAACTTAGCATACAATTTATCCTACTCAAAACTGTGAAAATGCCAACAAGCTCAAATTGTTAAAATGCCTGGAGCTAGGTGAGGTATTCTAAGAATCAGTTCGACAAGTACCTAGACCTCGTACATATAATATTTTGAATCTGATAGTGGATTGTGTAGCGGTCTAACAGGTACCCGTGTGTTGTAGACTGGGGTGGACTTGATTTTAAATTAGCTGTTCTCTTTACTCCTTCCACTCTGAACAGGCGGAACAGAAATCAAGTGCGCTGGACCACCTGTGCTGTCGTACGCTGGACAAGGTGGTGTAGACAAAACAGTCACGTGACCTAATCCAAAATAAGATGGCGGAGCACTGCCTTCAATGTACTGAGATATTTTTCTGTCTTTCCCGAAAGGCTCTGATGATTATTTACATTGAAAAATTATGGTCACTAGTAAAAGGGATTGAAAGCACATGTATTTTTTCATTCTTGGTTGTTCTTCTTGTCAATCAGGTTGTGTTATTTTTTAACAATTCATATAGCAATCGCTTGATTTAGTCAGGAGTACTCTAAAGTGCCCAGTTTTGCTTGTTTTAGATGGCTGGTCCGGCGTACTCCGCGTACTCTAAAATTACTAAATCAAGTCCGCCCCTGGTCTCCCAGCATTAAGACAGGTATCGAGTAGTAGCCATTGCGTCTATTAATAGCATACACGGTGACGTAGTATTGGAAAATATATGTAACATCAAACAACCCGTTTTTTACAGTCGGCCGTGGCCGGCCGTATATATAATCTTTGTGCAGATCACACATCAAATTCAGGTTTTGACCGAACCTTTATGTCGTGCTCAGGCTATTCTTTATGCGCTGCCGAACAACGAGCGGGGTACCAAATATCGTGGGTTAACCTACAGCGCGAGGCAAAACTGTCCGTGAATCTGTTGGGCTACCTATAGCGCGATGCAAACTCGTTTGCGAATTTAATCTGTTAGCATAACCGTCGTGCGGTCCATTGAAACACCCCAAACCACCCTAAAACACCCCAAACCACCCCAAACTCCACCAAACCATTACCGCACATATAATGCGCGAAAAAAAAATCTTTTTAGGGAACTCACGTCCTCCTCGGGGGGGGGGGGGGGGGGGGGGGGGGGCCTGGTTCCAGCACTGGCATTATGCAAGAATACATACAGTGATAGCGCTAAACGACCGCCAGCTTTTTGGAAAAGCTAATACTTGTAAAAGCCAGTGTATGTTATTGTATGGTTTGCGGACTTGATTTAGCAATTTTAGAGTACGCAGAGTACGCCAGAACAGCCATCTAAAACAAGCAAAACTGAGCACTTTGGAGTATTCCAGAGTAAATCAAGCGTTAAATGTTTGAATTGTGAAAAAAATATAACACAATCCGATTGCCAAGAAGAGAAAAAAAGAATGACAAAATACATGTGCTTTCAATCCATTTTACTAACGACCATATTTTTTCAATATGAATAATTATCAGAACCTATCTGGAAAGACAGAAAAATATCTCAGTACAGTGTAGACAGTGCTCCGCCATCTTGTTTGGAACAGGTCACGTGACTGTTCTGTCTACACCACCTCGGAAGATGGAGTACTACGGCGTACGCCAGCACAGGTGTTCCAGCGCACTTGATTTATGTTCTGCCTGTTCGGAGTAGAAGGAGTAAAGGAAACAGCTTAAATAAGTCCGCATGTCTTATTCTTTGTGACTATGATTTGGCTTACTGCTGAAAATATCGTTTTTCAAAACTTTGCTTAGAAATTGTTCATTTTAATTTGCTTGCAAAAAATTTGGACTCTGATAGGGCGCATTGCATTTGCACACTTTTAGCAATTAGCGATGATATCTTTTGCGCACTTTTGGCGATTTTATTTGCGCACTATGTTCACACGAAACGAGGACTTGTACAGGTAACCGTTCAGGTAACCATACGGGTGAGATGCGTACTTAACCTTAGTTGTTGTTTTTTTTCTTTCTTAACATAACATAAATTATGATACCTGTATGCACTCACAAACAATGCATTTTTAGCTTACATCTGTTTTGTAGTCAATTTTATATTTGCTTTTAAACACCAAACATGGATTTTAAATTGACAGAAACAAAGAAGAGCAGACTTTATAACAGTGTCCATACGCAATCGGAAAATCTCTGCCCACTCCACGGAATTGGCCGAGATAGTTCCGATTGTGTCCATACGTTCTTGCCTTAGGCTTAAATGAAATGTATGTGTGGTTCCTGTTGGCCTACCTACCCTAATTTTTTTAACCCTACCTTAAACATTAAAATGGTCTTTGGAGAAAAAATATTTAAAATGGGCACTTTTTCAGATTTTGTCACTATTTTCTTTGTTAAATGTTATAGCAAAGTTTAATAGTTTCCCTACCTACCTACCCTAAATTATTTTGGTATGCAACAGGAACCACACATATATTTCATAGAGGACAACTGACGACAAGGTATGCGTCTATAGTCGCCAATGGCATCGAACGTGTTCAAGTTTAATTTGCGAGCTTGTGACACAGTATTGGACGATAGCTCGTCTTGCCTGGCTCATTATTTTATGCATGCGGATTAGTACAAGCATACGTTTCAGAGTCTGTAGATGCTATGCATGGATCCAGAGGGGGGATCCCCACTGAAAAATCACATTGATATATGTTTTTTTAGCAATACTGGTTCCGATCCCCTAACAAATCACAAAACTACCAAGTCAGCATTCAATGTTTGGCCATCATCGGTTCGCCAGCGAAACGCCATGGCGTTTTGGTGGCGAGGCGATGATGTCCCGCTTATAGTGGTATTTGGATCTACCCTCCCCTTATCAACTAAAAAAGAAGTCAAAGTTGGACCCCCTCTGACCAAACTTTCTGGATCCGCGCATGGATGCGTAGATCCCGCTGACTTAGTGTGGAGCACACCACCCAGCAACTAATACACAGTGTGGGAACGCGCGTCGCCATGTACATTTTGTCTAGACCTGTACACTGAGGCTCAATGTGTAAATAAACCAGTGGGCAGCCGCTGATCTAGCAATCCAGTCAGCCTCTATCTGCAGCCAACGATACGCCATTAGAATGGCTTTTTTGCTGGCGGGCCGAAAGTGGCCAGAGAGTGTATGAAGGCTGAAAACCCCAGGGGGGACCTTCATTTTTTCTTCATATGTAGGCACGGGCCCAGCATCTAACGTTCACCCCAAAAAAGTATCAGGAATTTCAAGCACCCCAAAAAACATTTGAAATTTTAGCAACCCATAAAATATCCCCCTTTCTGTACCTTGACCTTAAAAAGATCCTAAAATGCATAGAAATGACCCTAAATATAGTCCAATTTTGTGATGACCCCCCCCCCCCAAAAAAAAAAAAAAAAAAAAAAATCTTCATGCTCTAAAGATATTCATTTTTCTGAAAAACCAAAAAAACAGTGAAATTCAAAATGCTGTACCCCAAAAAATGGCCCGAGCTTACGTTTGTATAAACATATCAGAGTACACCCACCCTGGGCTGGGAACATGTACTAAACCAGTTTTAGAAGTACGCTTTTCACAGGCGATGATTCTTAGGCCCTGGATATTATTTTTTTTCTCGGAAGAAGTGATAGATCACCTGAGAACTATCTCTACGCACAGCTGTATCTTGTCATAGCTTCTGCTTCTGGTGATAAATCATGGCCTAGTTTATAGATGTATACAAATGCGAGTGGATTCACCTAGTTTACGGCAGAAAATCGTCAGTAAACATTTTGTTTTAAAATGTTTACAACCACGTGAAATGTATATATTGCACTGGTCCCGGGGTTATGCTCAACTCAACCGAGCACGAAATTTCAACTGTTCATAAAAACTAAAATACCGACACATAAAGAAACGTTTTGCTTTAAGTCTCTCAAATGGTGTATTTATCATGCTAATAAATGTTAAAATGCCAACAATTGTTGGCATTTAACATTTATGAGCAGGATAAATTTCGTGCTCAGCTGAGTTGAGCATGAAAAAAGTCTTATGATCTCGGGGCCTGGTTTCATATTTTCTATACCTCCCCGCAAGTGTAACGCCAACAAAGCACTAACCAATGTTTCTAAGAAGTTTTTTTCAAACATGTTTTCATCTACTTCTTGAAAGTATTGGTTGTTTCCCTGTGGTCATACATTGCATAAGTTAGGAAGCCGTCATGCGAGCTAAACATAGCTTTTGTTTTTACAATAGCAGAATCTAGGGTGAAGATTTGGCCATTAATAAATTGATTTAAGCCCCCTGTGGATTCGGCTGCTGTTGTCTGTTCTAAGGCGGGGGGTCTGCTATTGTTTGTTCTTTGTTTGTTGTTGCTCCCACTGTTTGTGGGGGTTTAGTGTTAAATCTTTGTTTTGTTTTGCAGTACTTTGTGTCTTTTCTAGTTTTGCAATCATCTCGCTGGGGAGCACCTCTTATTATCAAATCTGAAGTGAATCTCAGGCTCCATTATTTTACGGTGACGCTGTTGGAGGGCATTCCGCCCGCGCATCGAATACATTAAACATACTACTCCATGACACAAAGCGGAGCAAAACGGTCAACTTCTCCCAATATGTTATCCAACTTAGAAAGTCTGATGAGATCTCGAATAAAAATGTACATATTGCCGTACTGATGCTCGCACGCGGTGTTTCATTTGAGCACCAACAACTTGCTGGTTTTGGACGGGATGGCAAAATTGTCTTCATCATTACTTGGTTATCTGGGGCTAAACTCTCACAGCTTATTAACAAATTGCTGATGTCTTGGAATGTGATGTTCTCACAACAATCAGGCATCTGTAATGTTTTCCTTGGTTTGCCTCCCAGGTTTATTAGTGTTGCATACCCTGTGTGCACAATAATTCTTCTTGACAGATTGAGGCTGAAAACCTGTCGGTTGGTGTCACTCAGTACAGAAGAATAAACAAGCTGTAAAAAAATACTTTTTGTAAGCAGACTAAACAGCATCTTACCTAGAGATGCAGAATTTGAAAGAAACGATAGGCAGTACATTGTATTAATGAGAGGAATTAAAAAAAAAACGCTGAACATCCGTCAAATGGACAGTCTAAAATTATGGGCGATTGTACATAGTCCTCAGTCAAAACATTACAGTAACACTCGATATATCGAACTTCGACATTTTATACACGCTGATTCGAATTAGATTTGGATAAAAGAGGCGTATTTATGAACAGAATGTTCTGTTCGTATTTAAGCTACATTATCTACGTTTCTATAGCTTGGTAGCATCCATGCGAGCTAAACAATTTTTGCGCTTTAATAAAAAACAGAATCTAGAATGTATGCTTGGTACCAGTAAAATGCATTTAAGCCCCCTAGTGGCTAAGGCTGCTGTCTATTCTAAGGAGATGGTTATGTTGTTATGATTCATTGTATATTATATTATGTTCTTTATGTCCTTCTAGTTTTGCAATCATCTTTATTGGGAAGCGACAGCTGGTTGCTTTACTTTAATTGTCTTCCTGATGTCTTGTGACTGTTAATGTTCTGTAGCTCTTTCTCGCGGTGCCGTGGGTTGGTCTGCAGTGTGTGACTGTCTTGCTGTTTTGATCATTTTATCAAAAACATGTGTGTTGCGTGCTTAAAAACGTCTCATAGTTACAAAGAATAATGTTATCGACCGTAATGATCATAAAAAATCTAAAAAATGAAATTTATATTAATTCTGACGCAAACAACTATGGCCATGTTTTTGCGAGTTTTCTATGAATTCATGACGGCAGTTCTTAGATCACACAGATTAAGACAATAAAGAAGTTGTTTATTGAAATATGATCATCAGAGAATAATAAATCTACAATTTTTACGAGGTCAGAGCTGTTTGTAGGCCATATTCTCTTGAAACAATTATCTTTTTTATGACACGCCAATATTGAGTCGTCGCTTCAAGCTTTATTTTTCTATGTTAACCTACATGTAGTCAGAGGGAGAGTTTGTAGTTGTTTTTGTTATTGTTATTACTGCTGATCGAAACATTCGTCAAAAAAAATGCTGTCATTATTTCATATTGCGATTCCGTAAAACTTTCAGCAAAAACGGATTGAAAATTATTTTTAAACGGTAATATACGAGAGATAAAGAACGAAGTGGAGTATTGGCCACTTCAGCATAGAGCCCCACGAATGTTGGACCAGAAAATAGTGCAAACCCAGATATGATGTCACATAAAGTTGCATCTCATCAGATCCTGCCAAACTGAGCAAATGATATTTTGAAATTTCCGCCAGCAAGACGCCACAAAATGCTCCATACACAATATGCTCTCTCGAGGTGCATATTGTGTACCCTGCATACACAATATGCTCCCCCTTAAATCGGGAGCATATTGTGTAGGACATGTATCATACCTACACAATATGCTCCCTAGCTGAGGAGCGCAGTCGTGGTAGAGTGCTTGACCCGATATCGATGGGTTGCGGGTGTGAGCCTCACCTGGAGCACTGCGTTGTGTTCTTGAACATGACACTAAATATCCTGTGCTCAGTACTGGTTTCCCCCCCCCGATGAAGTCGGAGGGATATTGTTTTGGCGTCGGCCGTCTGTGCACCCGTCTGTCTGTCTGTCTGTCCACCTGTCCTTCCAAAACATATCTAAGTACCTATTAGTCAGATTTGATGCATTCTCTGCATGAATGGATAGTACCATGGACAGTCCCAAGTGCGGATCCAGAGGGGGGGGGGGGCAGGGGGGTCCGGACCTCCCCCGGAAAATCACAAGTTATATATTTTCTATAGGAATAAGCAATTGTAACCCCCCACCCCGGAAAAAGTTGGACCCCCTCAGGAACCTTGAAAAATGATAGTTTTCTTTGAAATTAACCATTTGCGACTGTAAAATAAGCTGAGAACTAAAAGAAAGTTTGTCAGAGCTTTTTTGTCAGATTGACCTGGACTTCCCCCCTGACGAAAATTCCTGGATCCGCGCATGACAGTCCTATATCGTATAAGTTTCGTCAAAATCAACTGATAAACTCATTATTGCTCTGGCACTTATAATGCAAAAGTTGTAATGGCTTTTTTAGAGTAATGATCTAAACATTTCCCCAAAGCTATTATGTATAAAAAGCCTGTAGATAAGTCTGACGGTGTAAAATGTAAAAATAAATACCCCGCCCACTTGAATCTTTAGGCAGGGTCAAAGGTCAAATACATTAATTTGGCAATAATTTAGTCAATTTTCAATATTATTACCGAAACTTTGTATGCAGGCAGATAAAAAAAAACAATAGATATGAAATATATCAGACTGGATTTTTGATTGGATGCCTGGGTCCGATCCCCTGGGTAGATTTAGGGGATGGGGCGAGTCCAAAATGAAACTTATTCTGAATGTTGTCATGCTGCATATAAAATTAAGGGAACAGCACATAACAGCATCATGATAGCAGTTATTTAGCACGCAGGGACACCATTGACCACTGAGGAAGGGGGTCAAAAGGTCAACGCATTTTCACCTTGAAATGAGTCATGTTTCGTAGAGCACCTTGAAAACAAGCATTCTGTCCTTACGTACACCCTAACCCCTTGGGAAGTGGCAAAAGGTCAAATATTCATTTATTGAATATGGTCATGCTGCATATCAAATAGAAGGGACTTACACATGCAGCAACATGGTAACAAGTATTGTTCCAGAAGACACACCGCGACTTCGGGGGTGGGTCAAAAGATCAAAACATTTTTTTCTGAAATCAATCATGTTGAAGATCAGAATGGAGTGTATAGCACACTGAAAGTACAAATGTCAAAGATCACCCACACTAGATCAAATTAAAGGGGGAAAAGTGTAGATTTACTTTAAGGTGGCCAATCACGTGGTCTGACTATTGGGTTCACGGACTGCACAAATAGGCGCGTTGCTGAAATTCAAATTTTCGAAAAAACTTACCTTATCGTCATAAAGGATGAAACAGGTCTTAAATTGAAGATGAATGACTCTACTTTATTTCTGATTGGGTCGTATGCTCAAAAATTGGTAGCATCAAATTAAAAAATGGGGAGATAACTCAATGTTTGCAAAAACGGAAACGTAAAGTACGGTTTTTAAACCGATTTTGTATTGACAAAAAGACGTTCTTTTTCGCAAATTATTTTATTTTCTAAAAGTAAGTTTACTGTCATTTATATTTGTATGAGTTTGATTGATTTTCATAAATTTAAACATAGTTTTTTGGGGGGATAACTCTTACTACCCTATAAAATTTAATATTTTCCTCTATATTATTCCTTGTAATACCGTTATATTTAATCAGAACCCGCAAAACTTCATAATTTCTAAAACAATTGTCTTTTCGCTTTTCAAAAACATGATTTGCCGCATCCTGATATGCCTGACGGCTCAGAAATTTGCTTCTTAAGTTGCCACCCCTGTGTGGAAAAACAGCGTTTTAATGCATTTTTCCAATACACTTGATACGAGCATAGGAGATTCGCTGATTTACTTTTGGAGAAAACTTACATTAGCGTCCTAAATGATGATACATGGCTCAATTAAAGATAAATATATCTGTGCTATCAATTTGTGAGGATTGTACGTTAAAATCGAGTATCGTCATTCATAAAATGGGGAAGTAACTCTGGTACTAGAAATAATGTAAAACCAGCATAGATGAGCGTCGTTAAGTACCTCCCTGAAATATTGCTTCTCTGCTTTTTTTTTTACTTTTACTCACACAAAAGTATATCTGTTTGAAATGTCTAGTCTTTCTTTCTTAGATAGATAAAATAGAATTTCAGAAACAGCAATATGACGCTCTTATTAGATATTAATATTATCTAATTTGCATATTCTAGAACATTAATGAAAACGTAAGTAATGAGAAAAAATGTAGATTAAATTAAGGGGTGTCACCTACAAAATTACCTATATGTCGCTGTTTATCATTCCACACTTAGAATTGTGGTACCAAATTAAAGTTGAGACATTAGCAAAATGACCAACTGAATAGATATACGAATTATCTAATTTGCATACTCATGAATATTAATGAAAACATACGAAATGAGAGAAAATTGGCCGAAAAATTAAGGGGTATATCTACAAAATTACCACTATACCAGCTGCTAAATATCTCATCCTACAAGATTTGGTACCTAATAAAAGTTGAGACAAAGCCACTTGACTAAAATGATTAAATATACGAATTATCTCATTTAAATATTCATGAATATTAATGTAAACGTAAGAAATAAGAAAATAATTGGTAGAATAGTTAAGGGGGTATACCTACAAAATGTCCTATATGTCTGCTGCGTACTAGCCTAGACTACAAAACTTGGTACCAAATAAAAGTTGAGACATTGCCATTTGACTAAAAAGATTAAATATGCGAATTATCTAATTTAAATATTCAAGAATATTAATGTAAACATAAGACATAAAACAAAATTTGTAGAAAAATAAAGGTGGTATACTTTAATAATTACCAGTACGCTAGCTGCTAAATATCCTATCTTACAAAACCTGGTACCAAATAAAAGATGAGACATAGCCATTTGATCAAAATGATGAAATATACGAATTATCTAATTTAAATAGTCATGAATATTAATGAAAGCATAAAAGACAAGAGAAAATTGGTAGAAAAATTAAGGTGGTATACTTTCAAAATTACCTATATATCTACTGCTAACTATCGTAGACTACAAAACTTGGTACCAAATTAAAGCTGAGGCATTGTTTTTTGACCAAAATGATTAAAAAATACGAAGAATCTTATTTGAATATTCATGAATATTAATGTAAAAAGTATAAATAAGGGAAAATGGTAGACAAATGAGGGTGGTATACCTACAAAATGTCCTATATGTCTGCTGTTTATTAGACTAGACTATAAAATGTTGTACCAAATAAAAGTTGAGACTTTGCCATTTAACCAAAATGATTAAATATGCGAAATATCTTATTTAAATATTCATTAATATTAATGTAAACATAAGAAATAAGACTAAATTAGTAGAAATATAAAGGGGGTATACCTACAAAATTACATGTACTCCAGCTGAAAACTATCCTAGACTATAAAAATTGGTACCCAATAACAGTTGAGACATAATCATTTCACTAAAATGATTAAATATACGAATTATTTAATTTAAATATTCATGAATATTAATGTAAACATAAGAAACAAGACAAAATTGGTAAAAAAAATTAAGGTGGTATACCTACAAAATTAACATGACGCTAGCTGATAATTATCCTATCTTACAAAACTTGCTATTAAATAAAAGTTGAGACATAGCCATTTGGTCAAAATGATAAAATATACGAATTTTATAATTTAAATATTCACGAATATGAATGACAGCATAAGAAATAAGATAAAATAGATAGAAAAAATAAGGGGGTATAGCTACAAAATTACCTATATTTCTACTGCCAACTATCGTAGACTACAAAACTTAGTACCAAATTCAAGTTGAGACATTGCATTTTGACCAAAATGATTAAATTTACCAATTATCTAACTTGAATATATTCATGAATATTAATGAATACTTAAGAAATAAGAGGAAATTTGTAAAAAATTAGATGATTTACGTTCAAAATAATCACTAAGTCAGCCGCTTACTATGTTTAACTTCAAAACTAGGTACTAAATAAAAGTTGAGACATTTTCATTTGATGAAAATGATTAAATATACAAATGATCTAATTCAAATACCCATAAATATTAATTTAAACATAAGAAATAAGACAAAATTGGTAGATTAATTAAGGTGGTATCTCTTCAAAATTACCTCTACACCAGCTGCTTACTATCCTAGACTGCAAAACTTGGTATCAAATAATAGTTGAGATACAGGTATGTGACCCTATGACTATAGGTATTCGAAATATCTAATTTTTATATTCACGAATATTAATGAACACATAAAAAGAATAAGTCAAAAATAGTAGAAAACTAAAGTGGTTTGACCTACAAAATAACCTATATTTCAGCTGCCATATATCCTGGACTACCAACCATGGTACCAAATAAAAGTTGAGACATATGATGAATATACAAATGATCTCATTTGCTTGTCTCATGAATGTATAAGAAAACATTAAAAAGAAAGAAGAACACAGAATGATAAGATTAAGTTCTAGGCTTTAATTTGAGAATAGGATAACTAGCGACTGACATATGCGTAATTTTTTAAGTACACCCCTTTAATTTTTCCAAAATTTTCTCTTATTTCTTATATTTTGATTAATATTTATGAGTGAGAATGTTAGAAAATTTGTTAAATGGACAATTTGGTAAAAGTGCAGTGATTTGGCATTATTTGGTACCAAGAGTGGTTGCCTAAAATAATTCGCAGCTGAGTTGTAAGTATCTTTGTGGGTAAACCTTTTTATTTTTTTTATGATTTCCTAACGTATTCATAAATTTTCATGAATATGCAAATTTGCTCACTAGCATACTTTACCGCTGAATGATGCTGCTATGTCTTACTTTTGTTTTTATCGAGTTAGTACTTTAGGATGAGTTTCTGCCGAGATATAAGTAATTTGTAGGTACATACCCAACTATTTTGAAGCGCATTGTTTGTTGCCATGGAAACCACACAATTTCACATAGCTCAAATGGGGTTATTTTGAGGGCAATACTTTAACCTATTGAAGGCGGTCCCACAAAACAATTTGACGCCCATGAGAAGTTGTCCTGAGGACGCAAGGCTGGTCTAATTCGACCATTGGGTACTAAGGAATTTAAATGCTTTTACTTTTGATATATAGATAGTGTAACACATTTTGTGGGTATTGCTAGGAAGAATGGACATTATGACGACAGTTAAAATCAAAGTTACTTGTTGATTCTCAAAACTCATTTCTCGTTTATCACTTTAAAAGCTTGAACCTAGTCCAAAATAGTGCTATGAATGAAACATTCATTACAATAGGTGGACACTAGATACGCAAAAAGTAAGTGAGTATAAACAGGAAAAAACACAATCACTCCTGCAGATCAACCCACGGCATCGTGAGGAAGAGGAACAGAACACTTACAGTCACAAGACACCAGGAAGACAATTAAAGAAAAGCAACTATCATTCTCTTCCTCGTCAAGGTGTTAACAAAAATAGAAAGAACACAAATAGATGCATAATAAAACAAAGACCAACACAGAACCCCCACAAATATTCCGAGGTACATTAAACAATGAATCAACAACAATGTAAGATTCTGTATGATTTTGGCGGCCATCTTGAAAACATGCAAATAAGCTCAATAAGACGCCTTTTCTCAGCTTGCAAACATTGGTTTTCGGATTTAGCATACCAAATTACCTTGAAGAAATGTGTCAGACCCTTTGTCTTCAGAAATAAGCCCATACTTGATACTTTTAAAATTCGTATTTCGTGATTCTGTTTTCTGCGAGTATAAAGTTATCTCCCCTTTTTCCAATATGGCGCTACCAATTTCTGAGTGTGCGACCCTAAAAAAATTAAGTGTAGACATTTATCTTCAATTGAAGACTAGTTTCATCCTTTAGGACGATGAGGTAAATTCTCTCAAAAGCATTCAGAGACTGCGCCTAATAGTATATCAAGTGTATTGGTGAAATGCTTGAAAACAGAGTATTTTTCACACGGGGGTAGCAACTTTGCAAGCGATTTTCCGAGCCGTCAAGCATGTCAGAATGCTGTTAATCATGTTTTTGAATAGCAAATTTATATGTTTCGTCGAATTGATCAAGTTTTACGCATTTTTACCAAAAATAACGGTATTATCAGAAACGATATCGAGGGAAATGTTCTATTTTATAGGGTAGTAAGAGTTATCCCTCATTAGCTATATCTGCAAATGAAGAAAATGAGCCAAATTTGATTTAAAAATAAATAAAAGTTAAATTGATTTTAGAAAATAAAATAATTTACGAAAAAATAATGTTTTAACACTGCAAAAAATCGATTCGAAATTCGTACTTCACAATTCCCTTTTTTGCAAGGATAGAGTTATCTCCCCCTTTTTAGATATGACGCTACCAAACCAATCAAAATTAAAGTAGAGGCATTTAGTTTTGATTTGAGATCGGTTTCATCCTTTATGACGATGAGGTAAGTTTTCTCAAAAAGTAAGCCTCATATGAAATTCAGCAACGCGCCTAAAACCAGTAATCAGACATCAAAAGTAAGGAGAATCTGCCATTGTGCGTTATATGCTCGCAGCAAATTGTGTACCTTACCTACATAATTTGCTTACATTTTCATACTACCAAGGTAGCATATTGTGTACCTTAACCTACACAATATGCTCAAATTCTCATAATACTATTCCATTTTCATAATACTACCAAGGTAGCAAGCATATTGTGTACCTTACCTACACAATATTCTCCCATTATCATAAAAAAAAACCTAGGTAGCATATTGTGTACCTTATCTACACAATATGCTCCAAATATCATTATACTACCGAGGTAGCATATTGTGTCCCTTACCTACACAATATGCTCCAAATATCATAATACTACAAAGGTAGCATTTTACGTATCTTACCTCCACAATATGCTCCAAATATCATAAAACTACTTAGGTAGCATATTGTGTGACTAACTTACACAATATGCTCCCATTATCATAATACTACCAAGGTAGCATATCGTGTACCATACCTACACAATATGCTCCCATTATCATAATACTACCGAGGTATCATATTGTGTACCATACCTACACAATATGCTCCCATTATCATACTACAACCAAAGAAGCATATTGTGTACTTACCTACACAATATGCGCTAATTATCATAATACTACCAAGGGAGCATATTGTGTACCTTACCTACACAATTCGCTCCAAATATCATAATACTACTAAGGTAGCATATTGTGTGACTTACCTACATAATATGCTCCCATTATCATAATACTACCTACATGTAGTAGCATATTGTGTACCTTACCTACACAATATGCTCCAAATGTCATAATACCACCGAGGTAGCATATTGTGTACCTTAGCTACACAATATGCTCAAAATATCATAATAATACTAAGGTAGCATATTGTGTGCATTACATATTGTGTGCTAATTATGATAATATGGTAGTATTGTGATAATGGGAGCATATTGTGTAGGTAAGGTACACAATATGCACCCTTGGTAGTATTATGATAATGGGAGCATATTATGTAAGTAAGATACACAATATGCTACCTTGGTAGTATTATGATAATGGGAGCATATTGTGTAGGTAAGGTACACAATATGTTACCTCAGTAGTATTATGATATTTGGAGCATATTTATTAGGTAAGGCACACAATATGCTACCTCAGTACTATTGTCATAATTGGAGCATATTGTGTAGGTAGGGTACAAAATATGCTACCTTGGTAGTATTATACTATGCACAATAAGTTTAGCAATTTCTTATGTTTCGCATCTTTTTTGTGCTCATCTTCGTGCAGTGACGATCAATTTCAATTGCAATGACGAGAACTGGATCTTAGGCAAATAAAACCACGAAATTTCAGACGCCATCCTTTAAATAGGCATTTGGGGAGAGCAAGAAATGCAGAAGGGGTCAGTAAGCAAAAATCACACATGTTGTAAGTAATGCTAAAATGATAAGCATGTGATTTTTCGTTTGGTGGTCTTCCATCTTCCTCATGCATCATACGCCTATAAAAACTATTGGCTATGTGACAATTGTGATAGAGATTTCATGCTGAAAAAATCAGCTGCCATCAATGACGTCAAAACGTAGTCATCATTTGATTAAACTTCTTATGTTAATTGTCATTTCAATTCAACAGAGTATCAGTTTACAAAGATATCATAGGCTTAAAATGTAACTCATCTTATGGTTGATTAAAACCTTAAGTTACTGAAAAATGGTGCGACGCATTTGCGAGATAACGGTGACGTTAGATTTGATCATTCGGCTCGTGCACTGTAGTAGTGAAGATGTTTCATTCAACAGTGTTTGTCTGAATATGTTGGAAGGCATCAAGTAGTTTAACTTGTTGATGTGGTTCAAGAAAACCCGACTAGAAACACCGTTTAGAGGCGATAACGTAAAAGCATTAGTAAAAACCGTCAAATTGTGAAAACTTGGTCCTTTATTTCTCTGAGAAAGTTCAGAAAATTGCAGCAATTGTTATGCTTTTTTGGTTTTCAGTGACAAAACAATCGTTTGAAAATGGTTTTGGCTTCCCCCAATGATCAGAAATACCCACGTTACCCGCTAGTCATAAAATTAAACGTCACTTTAGCACGGCCGCTGCGTTTGGTAATTCTGTATTTTTTTTAATGGAAAATCTTGTCAGATGATCGGCGCTTGTACCTTCATGAAAGCGAATGAAACTCGAGATCTGATGTGGATGGGCTCGTCCATACAAAACAATTGCTAAAGTTATTGTGCATAGTATATATGATAATGGGGAAGTAATATGATAATGGGGGTATAATGTGTAGGTAAGGTATACAAAATGTTACCTCAGTAGTATTATGATATTTGGAGCATATTGTGTAGGTAAGGTACACAATATACTACCTCAGTAGTATAATGATAATTGGAGCATATTGTGTAGGTAAGGTACACAATATGCTACCTCGGTTGTATTATGATAATGGGAGCATATTGTGTAGGTAAGGTACACAATATGCTACCTCGGTAGTATTATGATAATTGGAGCATAATGTGTAGGTAAGGTACACAATATGCTACCTCGGTAGTATTATGATATTCGGAGCATATTGTGTAGGTAAGATACACAATATGCTACCTCGGTAGTATATGATAATCGGAGCATATTGTGCAGTAAGGTTCACAATATGATACCTCAGTAGTATTATGATAATGGGAGCATATTGTGTAGGTAAGGTATACAAAATGTTAACTCAGTAGTATTATGATATTTGGAGCATATTGTGTAGGTAAGGCACACAATATGCTACCTCAGTACTATTATTATAATTGGAACATATTGTGTAGGTAGGGTACAAAATATGCTACCTTGGTGGTATTACATGATAATGGGGTAGTAATATGATAATGGGGGTATATTGTGTAGGTAAGGTTTACAAAATGTTACCTCAGTAGTATTATGATATTTGGAGCATATTGTGTAGGTAAGGTACACAATATGCTACCTTAGTAGTATAATGATAATTGGAGCATATTGTGTATGCTTGGTACACAATACGCTACCTTAGTAGTTTTATTTTATTGGAAGCGTATTGTGTAGGTACGGTTCAGTATAATGGTACTTAGGTAGAATCGTTGTGATGGTATACTATTCAAAGTTAGATAACGCTATATGTTTAGAATTTGTAGAGCAAGAAACTACTGCGCCGAAGGATATGAAGTAAGTGCATACATTAAATCATCACCATAAAACGGTCAGTAGCAAGCAAATTTTCAAAATTCATTATTCAAGTTTACTCAGTATTGGTTCTGATCATAATCTTAAAACATACATACAATAATTGATTCGTCACCTTTATAATGAATGCGAGCGCCCGCTTACTAGTAAGTGTCAATGAACATTGTATGTTTCTGTGGTCAATACCTGAATTAACCGCGTTCAGAAAGTCTCTATTCCCATGTTAGCCCCATGCCTTCCAACATGTTTCAGTATGACCTGAAATACATGTATGGTTTGGAGAGCTATGCCTTTTGAAAACAATTAAAATTGTTGCCATGGGAGCCAATTTGGATATCAGAATCGAATGATTCAAGCAATTCTGAATGTCCATGTTGCCCCTATCCCTCAAACAAAGTTTAGATTTAATCTGACGTAGGGATGGGAAAAGATGGTCTTTGAAGGATATCAAGATGGCTACAATGGTAGTCATATTATATATTCCAATGGAACAGGTATAGCATTTATGAATCTCCATGGTGTCCTCGACTCATACAGGTTCATTACATTTCTACATTTAACCCCGGCGTTTCCCCATTTTTCCTTACTACGGTTTCCAAAGGTTGATTTCATGTCAGAAAAGAAGCCAAATTTGGAGACAACGTCTCCAAAATGTTGTTGATGGGGATTAAGGACCACTATAATACAATTATGATGCGGGCATGGCTTTAGATATAAGGTTCGTAAGATAGACAGATGGATGTCGAGAGGACAGTTAGAAAAAAGGCAAACATACCAAGAGACATGTTTTCAAGAAGAGCATATTGTGTACCCTCGGACGACCACTGAAATAACATATGTACCGACACCACACAATATGCTCCTCTGGTAGCATATTGTGTATGCAGGGTACACAAAATGCTCCAGCGGAGCATATTGTGTATGCAGGGTACACAATATGCTACTAAAAGGAGCATATTGTGTAGGGGAGCATTTTGTGGACCCACAGGTGTGCACGAATTACTGGTTAACCGCTTGTTCAAGCCTACCCAGGAAAAAGTGTTGTTAGGTGAACTAACCGTCCCGCAATGACCATAGCTGTTGACTTGGGACGTAAAGCAACAAACAAACAAACAAATGTCCGACAAAACGTCGGGCCTGATCTGGATCCAACCTGTTTGACACCTTGATGGTATTGAAAAAATCCAGCATCCAAAGAGTAATATGGCACAATAATAAAGAGTGATGGAATAATAAAAGCAATATTGGAAAATCAGCTAATCAAAATACACTTTTTCGCAAATATGTAATTTTTGAACCACCTAGCCAATGACTTATATTTGTAGCCACTCTGCATTTTAAGTAGCAAATGGCTACAATGGCTAATGGCAGGGTGAGCCCTGCTTTCTTGTATATTGCAGCCATTATTTCTATATGCTCTTAGCTGTCAACAGGCTAAATATGGCCTCTAAATATTTCACCAGGTCATATACGACATATTCCTTTCAAAAAGGCTTAAAACTAAAAGTTCGAAAAAACGTTTACCACTAAAACACAATGTGGGTCGCTAGTTCGAGACTCAACGGAGGTCACAGGTTTATATATAAACAAAAAAAATCAATGCAAAATTGTAAATATTTTGAGACGGTTCTTATATATGTTTTGGTTGAGAAATATAAAAAAAATATGTTACGCACTCTTAACTAAAGGCCTGGGAGACACTCGGCCTGTCCTTGAGCAAGACTCTGTTTCGTATGCTTAATACAGGTTCAGCCCAAGAAGACATTGAATCGTCACGACATGACTGAGACGTCATAAACGTAATAGTAATTATGTACAGGTTATTGCCTCTATAATACTTGTAACATCAGTTTTAATAAGGCAATCTGGTTTAGATTGAAGTGGCATTATAGAACAAATGCCTATCAATTAGCCTTTAAACTGTTTATAGTGTCTGACACTGATGTTATTTTCTATGATAGCATAATACTATCACCTGTGTGAACACGCAAACATCGTTGCAGATACATGTAGTTAAGTTAATATTTGATTAACCCTTATTTCTGTTTTCATTTAAACAGTCTCATCGATGCAGCTATTGTTCGTACACGCAAAGTATGGAATGGGATAAAAGCTTAGATCAAAACTAGACACGAACATGCTGATATGTACGTTCAGCAGCATGTATGGTATGTTGACCAAGATTTTCTGAATGCCAAATTATTGTACGATTTGTCCAAAAAGGGAAAGGGATAAATATGATTGGTCGTTCACACAAATGGACGGAGGCTGTATATGCGCAAATAATTCATTACATTCTGTTGCTTGAAATTTACCATCGATCGTTTCCTATAAAATAATACTATACCAGTTAGTATGGGTGATGTATGGTGCAATTAGTTTCCTGTTCAGAGGACATTACTTCTGTTAGTTTAATTGCAATCTTAAGTAGACTAACTATATGCTGTTAAGCTTTAGATTTTTCCAATTTCTAATTGATGAATGAATTAAAGAAAACGACCAGGTACAGAGGTAGACACCTTAATTATTTACTGAAACTGCAGAATCTTCCATTTTTGTGATTGGTTTTGTTAAAGTTTAATTGAAGTTCAACTCAGATAAGAAAGTAGTTAGGGGTGTTTATAAAATCTATACATAGAACAGTTTGACTTATTAAGGGGTTATTTTTCAAAGTCCAAACATAATACAAAACGGTGTGTCTCGTGCAGTGAAAATTCATGAAAATTAATCACCACAGCAGCCGAGCACCTTTATGCAAAAACCGACAAATCACCGTGATTCGATGATCAAATGAACTTAAAGAATAAAACGTAAAAAAGTCAACGGTTTACATTTTTACAATTTTTTTTTTCGTTTTTATTACGAGTACATTTTAAACAATGTTAGTGGGTTTATTAACATTTGTTTTATTTACATCTTCTATGCAAATTTTAATTTAGGTTATTGCCGTAACTTGCAAGTTCTACATTACAAAATGTGACATGCCTACCCGGCGTTAGATGTCGGAATCGAAAACGTCGCAGCATATGGGAAATAACAAAAATGTCAGATAACGCCCCTTGGCAGGCTGAATGACATTTCTGAGGTTGGGTATAAAGTTATTTATCGCATCGTGACCAAGGTCAGTTGCTGCAAAAACAAGATGCATTTATCCGGATGCAAAAACATCATTAAACATCTCTGATTAATTGGATCACAAAAAATGAGAATATATTGTTTATCATATTTTATTTTATTTGCTTGCGTGTGCCATAGTTTCAATTTATATCTAATCAAACCAGTCAATATCGTCTTAACCTTTGTTCTGCTAAACTCAGATTTATCCTGTTAAAAGAAAATTAGCTCCAGATCATCTTGCTTATGTATGATCCTCTGCTTGTAAATATTTTTTTCAGTTGGAATTACGCAGGGTGGCACATTAAAATAATCCGGCAATAATAATTGCTTAAAGTGTCTACCAGCTGTCGTGTGGTTCCGTGTTCTATACTGACGGACAAATGAAGCGCTACAATAGAATTCTGTCAGGTTAGACCACGAGCTGCACGAGCTTATCATGGCCAACACCTTGAGTAAAGCATCGGGGACATTTGAATTGATCGATTTTTGTTTATCAGGAATGTTGGCTAATATACATGAATACCTTAACTGCTGCCACTAATTGTATTGTATCGAATTTTTTGCATGTCGCGTTTCTTTCGCCCGTCAGTATATGTCTGTTCCTCACGGTGCAGTAGGTTGGTCTGCAGTTTGTGATTGTGATTGTCCTGGTTATACTCACCTACATTTTAGATACAATGCGTTAAACATATTTTACAATAATGTGGTATTTTGACAATTTTTGACTCAGACGAGCGTGTGCAGCCTCCTTTTTTTAAAAGCTTCGAAGCTCCAAATGATGTTCAGTCAGTAGCTTAACACTCATAGAATATGCAAACGACTAGCAAAGGCTCTGCTCAGACTGCGCGTATGCGCAGGCTGGTCTGAGCCTTAGCGGGTAGCACATACCACATTGTTGGAATTCTCAAGTCGCTGCTCACATTTTGTTCATGTCACACGAGAGTACACTTTTAAGAAAAAAATTAACCATAAAGCAGTTTTAAATAATTTCTCCTTCCCTTTTTAAATCGGTTATGTTGTTTTTAAGAAATGAGTTGTTTACAAAGATCGGCTCAGTTTTTATGGCTACTTCTTAATGATATTCAATCAATTATCTTTTTATTTTCACCTTTGTATCTCCAAGGACCAATATCATTTGTGTGAATCTGTACTCGAGGATCTGACAGTGAGAAAATATTTGATCGTGAAGATGCGGTTTTCCCATTGGGGCTACGAAAAAAAAACACTCGAATTTGGAATTACAACCATGCAACTGCCAGCCTAGAAAAAGCATAGTTCATAAAAATCACATTTGGAGATGTATCTGTCATGTAAATACAAACAGTTTGCTATATAGTGACAGGTATTTTAATACTGAGTGGCAGTTTGGGATGTCTAAAAGATGCAAAGGCAATGGACATGATACTTGTTTAGTGTATATTTCAAAATAGGTTTCCTTAATTTCAGTAATATATGCTGTTACATGTAGTCAATGAGGCAATTCCAATGTGCACATACAACATATGTCAATTCAATAAACGAGTGTTTTTCACCATAAACTGTTTTTTCACAAACTTCTTTTAAATGTTTCAGTGTAATGAGCATGAATAAATGAAGAAGTTTTTGTGTAGTTTGACGTGCACCAGGATGACAATAATAGACAGCCAAGTTTATATTATTGACAGCTAATCTGAGATGTTCCGTTGGGATGAAATGCTAAATTGGTGGTTGCCTGGTTGTATGTGAGGCCAAACTATGATTTCAAACATCAGAGTACGAAGTTCATATTCTAAAGAAGGTCTTATTTGAGCTTTTTTGACGTGATATATGACGCCATGTCTTTAAACTAAACCTAACCCCAATTGCAGTATTAGCCTAGTTTATTCTTATAATTTATATTACACAGTTTATTCGGTTTGCGAGAGAGAAGTGACTTCAGCATTAGACGCCAAATTTTGACTGCTAAGTTTCTAAAATAAGCCTATCACAAACTTCGTCATGACAACATTTCTAAATTAAATTCTACCGCAGACGCTCAGAGTTGATCGTTAAATACAATGTGGGTTTGAAAATCCATCTGCAGCAAGGCATATCAGAGACAGTATTTAATGGCTATTTAGTTAATAAATTCAAATAAACGTTGAAAGCCAAGTATTTTCCTGATCAGTTTAAAGAGATCGAGTAGCATGGGCGTTTACGTATACAGTAAAACCTGTCTAAACCGGTCACTCTCAAAAATACCAAACAAACTGGGTTCCAAGACCAATTATCGCTTAATGCAGGTCAAAAGTATTGCAGAATGCTCTGTTGAAACCGCAAATTTCACATTTCGCAAATTTCACACTGTGAAAAATTGGTACCAATTCTTCACAGCGCGTGAAAAGTAGGTACCAATACGTCATATATTTCATACCAATATTTCACATTTTGTGAAATTTGCGCACGTAGTGAAATTATATGTAGCATACATGCGCAATCTTCACATCGATAAAATACCCCACAAATCTTCTGCATTTCGCATTCGATTCCAATTCTTCACATATATGTCTCGATTTTATAACGTGGTTCAAATAGGTTACAGATAAATTTCATATAGTTTACAGTTGAAAAATATGGGACAGATCAATTATATATGAGCCACGTCGCGAGAAAATGTTTCTTTGGAGTTCATGCTTCAGATTCGCTAGCTTGTGTCCATGTAGATACAGAAACAAACACTAGTATTTGAATTTTAGATTGAGAATCTTTGTAGATTTTTTCAATGAAACATAGGCCCTGATCCAGCTATGCATGTATTACAGAGCTTATCTGCGCCTTTTGGCATATGCAAAAAAAATATTTTCTCAGTGTGAGGCTTGTATGTAGCTAAAGGAGAGCTAGATTCAGCTTTTCCACAATTTTATTATATCTTTGAATGGTTGATCCCCTTTTAACTCGCGTTGTGGTCATAGGATGTCCACTCTGCCACCTACACACCCGTCATTCCGTCGTCCGTCAATAATAACTTCCTCCTAAACCACTGGGTGGAATCTCACCAATCTTCACTTGGTTGATCGATCCCCTTTCAAACTTGTTCAAAGATTTCAACTTTATGTAGAAATCTGGTAGCCTTGTCAACCTAAAGGAAACACTCTAAAACCTTGTCAAAAACTTCTGGTCAGATTTCAGAAGAATTTGGAATAAATGGTCCGTGGCACACCCTCTACCAATGTTATTCAAATTATTTAACTTTTAAAAATATGACCGCCAGGTGGCGTTACCAGTTTTTCTATGTCAATATTGGTGAAACTTTATTTTTTATCTGAAATAGCAAGGACGAGTAAGAAAGACAACACTTCTTGTCTGAAATCACTTGCTCTTGAGCCTTGATATTTTTGGTATGTAGCATCAGCTAGTAGTCCTCTACCATCTTTGTTCACAATATGACCGTGACCAAAAATGGCCCCGCCCAGAGTGTCAACACCCTGTGCCTTTTGTCAACATAATAAATGGACACTTTTCCATGTAAAGCTTTATAATGAAACTGCTGATTAATAAAACAACATAGCTGGGCTTTGAGAGGAGCTATGCTTGACTATTACCTCATATAAAGTCATTCTCAACAAGCAACCCCTTGCCCGAAGACTCTCTTGTTTCCATATAATGAATCGTGTTCCTGAGAGACATATTGATTTGGCCAGTGGCACCTGCAACAAAATATGTCCGCTCTATCACTCAAAACCATGAAGTGAAACACTCAAAAGTCATGTAGAATATTTCACGAAGTAGTTTCGTGGTGTTCAGGGACCTCAGCATCCAGTTATTCTTAAAAAAAAAAACAACATATTAATGTTGTTTTGAAAAAAGTTCTTACGTTTTTATTTCTAATACTTGTTTTAGAACAGTTTTACCGAAATCCTTAAGCCATCAGATTGTGTGGCTTCGACGCAAATATTTCGCTTTACTGTTTATGAAATCACTCAAATCCATTATTTCAAGCCTCTGTGCAAATAGCAACTTATTTGAGATGGCATGCAGACAGAAAAAGATCAAGGTATATACAAGAAATTTCATATAAATATTAAAACGCAACAGACATAAACCTTAGCATAAATCTATTATTACACTTTTGAGTTGTGAAGAATTGGTACCAATTATTCACATTTGTGAAAATTGAGTACCAATTCTTCACATCTGAGAAATATCGAACCAGTCCTTCGCAGATGACACGAATATGCACCAATTCTTCAGAGTTAAAAATGAGAAAGATGTGAAATTTGAGCAAAAATGTTAGACCCACAAAATTATCGAAATTGGCCATACGCAAATTTCACAATTTCCAAAAGTGACGTTTTGGTACCAATTCTTCACACGGTGTGAAATTTGCGAAATGTGAAATTTGCGGTTCAACATTGCTCAAAGGGGAGCATTCTGCAATACTTTCGACCTTCATTAAGTGTACCATATGTCATTAAAAAGTAAGTGAGTATGATCAGGAAATACCACAATCACAAACCGCAGACAACCCCGTGGCACCGCGAGGAAGAGCCGCTCAACCATCACGAGACACCAGGAAGACAAATTAAGCAAAGCAACCAGCTCTCTCTTCCCCATCAAGATGATTGCAATACTAGAATAGACATAAAGCAACGTACAACAAAACATAGAACAATTACAGACTCCCACAATGGGAGTAGCAATAAACAAAAAGTCAACAACAACAGAACCACCGCCTTAGAACGGGCAGCAGCCTAAGCCACCGGGGGGGGGGGGGGGGGGGGGCTTAAATGCATTTTACTGGTACCAAATGAGACCATTAAGATCTTTGCTTGGACTTTTAAGACAGGTTTTACTGTATGCGATAAGAACCAAAACCTTACGGGCTGCCATATATAGTCAGACATAGGTTAAGCATCATCTGAACATTATTTCAGAGACGTTTTTCGTGTACAAATTTCTTCAGAAGAACAACCACTTTGTAACATTTTGTTACCTTAGTCTTTTCTTGGTCTGCTGAACATATCAGAACGCCATTTGGTCATTTTGCTAATTTTTTTACGGTGCCCTGTATACACCAACCCCTTTTTTGGGGTATACCCATAAAAGTGTCACAGCTTAATCCAACTTCAAATAAACGCAGAAATAATCTAGACCTATTTTCAAAATAGTGCCAAACTGATGCTGTCGAACTCTAGGTTACATGTCATTTATAGAGGATCATAGAGATAGCTAATCGCGTGTTTGTAATTTTTGCATTATCACTATATAACATGCCATTCTTTACACATCCATAACTTTTATTCTTTTAGAGATATGAATCTGAAATTTTCAGACAGAACTTGTCTTTGATATTGTAACAATATGAAACTAACACTTTACATGTCTTTAGAAGCGTTTTGAAAACACCATAATGGGGTAGAGAATAGGGACAGTTTTAGGGGTAAGTGTGCATTTACCAATGTTTGCTTGTTTACCTCAATGATAATCTTATCAAAATTAGCTGTAAATTCTCACCAATTTATCTATTCTGACAAGTAAAACAAGAAAATATTCATGACTGGTAAGCTTCCTTCGTTTTTCAAGGAAAATATTGAGGCGATGCTTAACTTATGTCTGACTGTATATAATATCTCTGTCATTTTTGTCATTGCTGATATGCTGTTTCATCTTCATTAAATTTTATAGCGTGGGACATAATAATTTTAATTGCCTTTCAAACATAGAAAGCAAGATGCTAAAATTAGACAAACGTCCTCCGGTGCACCTCGGGAAGATATTAAATTGCATGCAGAACAAATTTTAACATCTATTTAAATTGTAACAATATACTTATGAAATAATGAATGGTTTGGGGGTTCTTTTAAGAATAATCTAGACGTGTGCTTTTCAGAAATACACGCCGGCATAGCCAGGCGTCTCTATATGTGTCATATACTATTGAAAATATTCTAACAGTGACCTATATTATAAGTCATTGTTCAGAAGTATGGCACAAGTAATAAAACCAGCAAACAATCTTGCATGGTTGAACCAATACCGTATATGGATATATAAGGCAGAAGGCATGCATTTCCATAAATTTAAGGGGATATATCTTTCAAAACCTCTTACTTGCATGAAAATTTTCTGTATAAACAAGAATTGCTTTTTTTTGGTCAATTAGACGGATACATTTGGCCACATTGTTGTATGAACAACTAAAATATTTAGAAGTATTTTCGCCTAAAATGTACAAATTTCTGGTAGAAAATATATATTTTCTATTTTTGCTTATGAATTTTTCAAGGTCAAATTGAAAAATTGTAAATAATACCAAAAATGCATAATATTTGGGTCAAAATACTTCTAAATATTGCAGTCGAAAAATTGTAGTTCATGTTCATGCAAATGGTTTTCTCTAAAGTTCGCCCAGCGTGTCACAACATTGTAAACGGTATCAAACCAGGAAGTGACTCTAAAAAAACTGATAAGCATGCTGCCGATTGCTCAAAAGGCTGTATGTTGGGGCGTCAAGTGATCTATGTGAGATGTATAAATTATTCATACAACAATGGACCCCCAGGGGTTTTGGGGATCTGGGCAGAATGGCTATTTATTTTCAGGGAGCTGGGGAGCAGAGGTAATTATTTAAGGGGAGCTAGGGAGCAAGCTTATAGTTTTGGGGATTTAGGGAGCCTTGCCAAAAAGCAAAAAAATAAGGAAATGCCACCATTTGTTTGATTTTTTAAAAATTTCTTCAGCTTCTGGGGGGCTAGCCCAGACCCCCCCCCCCCCTTTTAAATTCTAAATGTATTTATTTTCGTACTAACATGCTCATAAAGGTTGCTCTGGGAGAGGAATATGGCAATTATAATTTCTTGTTGACGTTTTTTTTCCCTTAAAATTGTAGATTTTTAGGTTGGTAATCACATACTTTGGGACGCCCCAGATTGCACCAGATCACACCACTTTATCAATTTTTTTCCGGGGGAGCATGCCCCCGGACCCCCCTAGCAACAGTGTTACTTCACAATGTTACGGGCCACCTACACACCTGCTATGTTCTTATCTTTTTAGGTATTTAGCCCTTTTTAAAGGACTTTTATCTGATATATACTTACTTGATTTAACTAAAGTTAAACAAGCGTATAGGCGCTAATAAGCAATTGTAGAAAATACTTTTTATTATTAAATGCTTTCTGTTTCACTAAAGTGTTAGAAAAATCTAGTTTAAGCTGTTGGTAGAAATCAGCCCCTGTTCCCACAAAGAAAACCGAATGGTATGTCTCTAAACCTCCAAGCCAACTCTACCAGGTACAGCAACAACATCATTGAAATTAATTATATGTCATGCATTCCTTGGCTTTTATATGTCATGTATTCCATGGCAGAGACCTGTCTACATGTATAAGACAAAATATTAAGTGATCATTAAGTCATGCGCTCTTATATAGCTTCATAGTTTTTAAGTATGTGATTTTAATTCTACGGAAAAATAAATACATTTTAGGGAGAAGTGGCTTATATTTTTGGGGATTCGGGGAGTATCTGAACTATTTTAGGGATTTGGGGAGCAAAGGCAAATACTTTCAGGGAGACAAGGACATTATTTGCACGGAGACGGGGAGATCAATGCATTATTTTCAGGGATCAAAGGAGCACAGACCCCCCCTGGGGGCCTCAACAATGTGGCCAAAGGTATCTGTCTCCTTGATAAAAAAGCTTTTTTTGTTTATACTGGAATAATTTCATGCAAGTAAGGGCTTTTGAAAGATATACCCCCTTAAGTAAACGCTTCTGTTCTCAGTTTCAATTTTATGGACTCGACAATGCCAGCCTAACCATTCATGTTTCTATAACTTTGAAATAAAACATTCAAGAGGAGTGAGAACTCTCGTTTTACAATAATAACTGCAACAGCAGTAAGTCTATGACAAGTGTATGCTTTCAAACATGGCGTGGTCTAATTTCATTTAGTCTGATTTAAGCAAAGGGGAATGACTGCAGCCTAAAGTTTGTTCTTAAATTAAAAAAATTAAAAAAACAAAAACGCGTTGACCATTGTAATGAGAAAATCAAAGTATACAAAATTCGTCCTTGGGGGAGGGGGTCTTACAACTTTTGTACTATCGATGCAGCGAATATCAATGCTGCTCATCAGACTAAGCTGACGTGCAATTTGATCTGTGCCTTTGCTTTTCGTATAATCAAAATTTCTCATGATTTTGGTGGATGGTTTTGTTTTGTTTGAGGATTTACGTCCCAGTCAACAGCTACGGTTGTGTCGATACGGTAAGTTCACCTAACCACACTTTTTACCTGAGCAAGCTTGACTAAGCAGTTAATCGGTACTTCGTGCACATTCTTTCGCGGTGGAAGCCCCTAAATGGGTAGTAATGCAGCAGTGACGACCCAGATGAAAAGCTGCACAGCGCAGCATTTCATCAGGGACTGCACTGTTATCTTAGACTAAATCGAAAGAAAGCATAATCTGTGACAACTAAATGTATACATTGGACCAATCCGACTTAATTGTCTCAAACTTAATGAAACCTTCTATTGGGTTGAAGACCAGTCTCTGTTGATCCATGTGCCCTACATGTACAGGTCTAACCACAAGCACAGAATTCATCCTTGGAACTAGGAAGTGTGCCCCTTGTTAAGAGCGAGTAATTGTTAATTTTCAATTACAGGAAGCTATTGAGGCTTTAAACTAACAGACCTTTGGAAGAAGAATCACAGCAGAATTATCACTGAATAAAATAATTTTATCTGCATTTTGCAGAATTTTAAAATATACCAGCTGTTTAACATCTTTTCTGGAACTTGTCAGAGCTGAAGTTGGATCTTGTGGTATAAGGTATGTAGTTACGATGTATGGACACGATACCAAACTTTAACTTGCATGCGCAGATCCAGAAAGTTTTTACAGAGGGGGTCCAACTTTGACGGTTTTTTTTTTGTTTTTGTTTTTTAGTTGATGAGTGGATCCAAATTGCACTTATTTCGGGCCATCATCGGCTCACCAGCGAAACGCCATGAAAATGGCGTTTCGCTGGCGTGCCAATGATGGCCCGTTATTGAATGCTGGATTAGCAGCTATGTGATTTTTCAGGGGATCCGGATCAGTATTGCTAAGAAACACTGTATTTTTGTGATTTTTCAGGGGGGGGGGGGTCCGGACCCCCTGCCCCCCCCCCCCCTCTGGATCCGCACATTACTTGTTTGTGTAGGAAATATATGTGATAATGTCAAAATAAATTTCAATTAAACATAGTAACTCCAGTATTTATTTGTTGTCCTTATTTGTTCTTTATCGCGTCCTAGTTTACCCAAAATAAAGCATTTAAAAGATACGCACATGTAACTGATATATACTGCACTGTAAAAAATAAGTGTAAGTTAACTCCGAAAGGGTGGCAGCTAAGCTGTCTCCTTATTGTTGGAATTAACTTAGGGTCTACTCTCACGTTCCTACTGAAACAGCTCGAGATCATCATTTCTCCAGTGATAGATACAGCATCCGAAATTTCGGCTAGACAGCGGTGGTCTAAACCATAGCCACCATAGCATGTACAAATTTCACTCAAAAAAAGAAGATAGAACTAAAAAATGTACGATCACGTAAAATGTACAAAACCAGAAACCTCTTCACTATTTTACGGGTATTTTCAGCGAGTGACATATTCATTTTTCAATGGCTGACTGTAGCACAAAAAGCAAAAATTGTAAATTTAATTTCTTCCCAACTACCCTTAAACACAAATTGGATTCGTCCAATTTATAATGGCGGGGCGTACGTGGGTTAAAGCTCCTTGCGCATTTTTTTGTAATTGGATGTAAAACAAAACAAATAACTATTATACAACCGTATAGTTTTGTGCTTGGAGTCCTAAGGAAGTCATTTAAGAAACAAACATATCACTTAACTGACTGCACTAATCGAAATGAATGAATGAATACAAGACAATTTAATTAAAATCTAAAGACGTCAATCAACTAATGAAAAAATCAGGAACTTACCCAGAGTGTCCCGAGGGTGGTTGAAGGATGGCAGGACAATCCGTCACATTTGACACGTTCATTGTAATATTCATTCTTCTTTCTATCTATGACATCCTCTCCCTATCTTTTAGTTCAGTTTCAAAGATCTAATTTGTTAATTCCATCCATTCTTCTTATCCATCTTCCACCGAAAACGAGAATAAAAAAAATGCTACTCGTGTTGTTTGTTACCGATTTACCGTAGTTTACGTATCAACTCACTCAAGACGGTGTCAGTTTCTTTGCGTTCTTAGATCAGCCTATTAGACAGTATAGATACTCAGTGCGCTGTAGAAACAGCTGGGCGTTGCAAACAGTGTAGACATAGATCAGACTGCTCATAGAGCAGTCTGATCTATGCCCACACTGTTTGCCAATTCAACATCTTTTTCATTCTTTGTTTGCTTGTTGTTGTTTTCTTATAGAGCATTCTGATCTGTTTCTTCACTGTTTGCAATTTCATTTTTTTTTTAAAAAAAATTCCCTTTTTTTACATTTTTAAGAGCTCAGCTATAAATGGTTCATTGCTATTTCTGCCATTTATGAAGTAGTGTACCTCAGGTGCTTAGAATATTGGAAGTGCCCACGTTTGTAGAAAAAGGAAGATACTCTCATTCTTATTGGGTGAAAGAAAAAGCCCCCTAAATAGTCAACATGACCATTTATCTCCAGAAAAAAACAGTGCTATTTAACTCCAAAGCACAAACTAAAATGATAAGTACACTGACCGGAATAGCCCGATTTTCAATTGCTATTTGGTCATGCAGCGCCCCGCCTCTTGTCGTGCCTGCCTGACAATAATGACTGAGCTGTAATCCTAAACGTACCACAATACGAAGTTTATTGCAGAGCCTGCTACGTAAGCAATTGTATGATCTTATTAAAGAATTTTAGTCTCGGAAACAGATATAAGATATCTACATTTATTTGATTATTTTTACTCTTCAATTATATTAAATGAAAATAAAATATCTCGCGTGGTGTATTTCATTCTCAACCCTTTGAATGTTTTACCCATATATATCGAGTGAGATCTGTCAGCCTGCTTATTTCCTTTACACTAGAGAGGATCATTATCCGTTAGGGCAGCAAAATACAGTAACACCTGTCTTAAGCGGTCACTCAAAATAAGACCAAAATTGTTTTTAAGACCGATTATCGCTTAATGCAGGTCAAAAGTATTGCAGAATTAAATAATTTCGATCTGCATTAAGCTACCATCTGTCTTTAAAACCTTTGTTTTTTCCTATTTTAATTGGCCGCTTCAGACAGGTTTTACTGTAAACGAAGAATAAGCTCTTTACCGGAAAAACTGATTAAAAAAAAGACAAAACTGCAGACACTGATAAGACACCGCGTTTTGTGGCGTTTTGTTTCAGTCGACATTAAGTTCCACCATCTTTTTGGGGAAACACAAGGCGTGATGGGTTAATGATCTCATTTAGATATAACACAACCATACTAATTATTTATGCCAAAAACAAATTTATATCACTGATCAAACTTCACGGCTCAAATGGTCTCAGTCGACATTGTTTTCCGCCATCTTTTTGGGGAAGCACAAGGCGTATACTTATTAGCTAATTCTGGTGCACTTGCTTTTGTAACGCGACTTCTGATTGGACGTCAAACATTTGCGACAGTATATCCTGCGATATACTGCAGGAAACAATTTGACGTCATTAATTACGTCACATTTCGTTGGATGACGTGCGGCATTATGCTGTTTGCAACCCTCCAATTTGAGACGAAACTGCAGAAGTACATTAGAATGGGGATAACCATATTCAAAATTTACATTTGGGGAGGTATATCGTCGGATATACGCTCGGAAATCATGTTTTACGGCTCCGCTCCCGTGTCGTCGTAAAACTAAATTTCCGACCGTATATCCGACGGCATACCTCCCCAATTGAAAATTTTGAATACAGTTATCCCCTAAATGGGGTTAATACTCTCATCAAGATAAAACAACCATAATAACTATTTAATGCCAAAAGCAAAATTATATCCCTGATTTGGCCAGACTTTGATCTGAACCTATTTTGCTATCAGAGAAAATCGGTTCTAGTTCACATCGTTAAGATACAGCCAGGTACTGTTTACAATAATCTCCTCGAGTCTTTATACAAATATCAGCATTTTTTCTTATCCACACATTGACCTGCCAATAGGAAGGTATCAAAGAAAGCACTATCTTGAAAGAACAGTTTGCGCCAGTTTATGCATACACGAGCATGGCGAGGGCTGATTAAAAAGTTCTCGGCATCGTCTTAAATTACATACCTGACGCTGCTGTGTTGCTTTGAATCCATTTTAAGCCGAATAGGATTTCCCACTACTATCAATTGGAGCAGTCTAGTTGTTGGGTGGTATTTTTTTCATTGGTATTCAAATTTTAATTGAATATTATGTAAGCAAATAGTGGATACCCTGATCAGACGCCGCATTCTGCGGCGTCTGATCTGGGTCTGCATTGTTTGACTATGTCCCAGACTTGATAAGGACGCTAGAATTACATGTATATAAGTGACATGGCCCAGCGAGTCGTGAAAGGGGTACTTACATCTGTGCCCACGCATGGATTTTCTTTAAACTTTGCATATTAATTACTCATATATACAAACTATGAAAATGTTTTATCGAGTTAGATAGTTAAGAATAAGGACTGACTTACTCCACCTTTGAGGTGGTACCAGTCTCTAAATTTTTATTTCCTTAATCTATAGTTTTGTTTATTTCTATGATTTTTCTTCAAGATTGACTCCAAAATAAATTAGTACCACGAAACCATTTGGATAAATTTTGGTTTACGTTTTCTGAAAAAGTAATTATAGAATTTTAATATTTTTTGTCAAAATTGACAAAACATTCAACATTCAATTCAAACGATAGATATGTTCTAGTCTTTGTCAAGATATCATATTATCACAAAAACATGACATATATATCCTGCGGATCTGAGCCGAATTTCATGGAAATCCAAAACCGGTAACTTTGTCATTTCCTTCCTCTTATGGGTATAGGTTAGTTTTAGCAAAATTAATTATTTACTAGTTGAAATGAATTAATAACTCGACAGAAGGAGGTTGTTTTTAAATCTACTTCCACCTTTTTTTATAGAAAGACATGTTTAGCTTATTTCAAATGATTCGATGGTAGGAAATGCCAAAGGTCATGGCCTCATGTCATGGCTCTATGGGGCCAAGACAATGTGTATTACTTCCTCAAGTCCTGCATGATATTGTTTAAGAAACATAATATCATAACAATTAATGTGTGAAAACAAGAAGACCAAATATTTCCTTTACACCACAACTGAACTAGAGTAACCACATTTTGTAGACGGATGGCTGAGAATGGGTTTGCCCCCCCCCCCTCCCCCCGCTAGGGAATTTTGCAGACATATCCTATCTTGTAGAGAATTGAAAGCTGAGTCTTTTAAGAGATGTTTGCACTCTGTGCTCCGGGGCGTTAGTCTGTAAGAGCCTGTAACATACGTTACTTAATCAAACTAAGAAAAAGTAAATTGAAAGTTTGGGCTACAAATTAAAGACATTAAAATATTTATTTTTAAAAATCATTCATATAGTCTGCATACTGGATATCTTAAATACATATGACAGGCGTTTGAACAAAATTGCGGCTTCCTAAGGTGTCATATGCGTTACATAAATCAGATAACCCATTAAAATTTGCAAGTGTAGCTAACATCATTTACATTCACAATCTCTCTGTGTGTTATGCAAAATGTTTTTAACCATGTCTGACTAGCTTATGCAATTGGCTAACAGAAAAATTAAAGTTTGTTTCCCTAGCTTCAATATTTTTTCTGAAATAAGCAATTAAACAACCCTACCCCTACCCAGTTTTAAGGTGAAATGTTTGGTATTAAAACTAAAGTAAAAATAGTTAAAAAAATATTTGCAGTCGATAAATGTGTTTCATTGTTTGGGATTTATTTGCTTATATGAAAAGACTCATAAATCTGCAAGTTTGTTGCAAAATTATTAATATCAGAGGCTGTAACATATGTTACCTGATGTAATAAATGGGCAAGCTCATTGTATTTACGTAAGATATGCCTAAAAATGTTTTAATCTCCTCGAGGGAATTTTGCAGACATATTCCTTCTTATAGTACAACTCAAGCTGCATCGAATAAGGGATATTTGCACTCTCTATGTTGGGGCGTTAGTCTGAAACAGCGTGTTACATGTGTTACTATATCAAATTAAGGAAATGTAGTTTGAAAGTTTGAGCTAAAATTTTGAAAAAACTCGCAGCTGTTGGATATCTTACATTGTTTAAGGATTTTAAACTGGCTCCTATGACAAAGACTTATAGATCTGCTAGTTGTCATCAAGTTTTAAAGATCAGAGAGTGTTACATTTGTTAGCGTGATAAGTTAAATCATCAAACAGTATTTTGACATCAAGCTGAGTAAGGGCCTGCTCCATCCTAATCCCCTTTGGAATTCTGCAGACAAATTACATCTTATGTAACCATTCAAGGTGCATTTAATAAGAAATGTTTGCACTCTGTAAGTTGGGGCGTTAGCCTGTAACAGCTTGTTACATATGTTACTATATCAATTTGGGAATAAGAAATTTGAATGTTTGAGCTACCAAAAGAAGACATTAAAATTATCTAATAAATTGACATTCTTATAGTCTTTATACTGGATGCCTTTACTACATATGGAAGCTGTTTAACATTAATATGGCTAACTGTGGTGTTATGTGCGTTACATGAACCTAATTATAATTTAAAAGCTTTAATTGTGGCTATCATCATGTAGTTAAACAACTACTATGACTTGGTTTTAAACTGTTTTATTAGATTTTACAAACATATTCTTAATTGATGAATAGGAAAAACCAAGTTTGCTTTTCTATCTTAAATATATTGTCTTATAGGAGCTAATACACAGCCCTACTCCCAGTTTTACAGAGAAGCAAATTTTGTTATTACCGTTTAAGTAAAACACATGAAAGCGATTAAAGCGTGTGGATATTTTTCATTTTCTTAGTCTGTCTTGCTCATATACCTACAAGATGTCATTAAGTTAAAGATTAGGACACTTAATGTGTACTTATAAGTCTTTGGTGCCAAAACACTAGAAATTATATTCATTTCTGATTATCAAGCCCATGGACTGGTGTTACAGATGTTATCAATGACATTTTGGACACATTTCCTAATACTGTGCATATAATGCTAGATATAGAGCCACAAATAGAAAAGATAGTTTTACATTTTTACAAGAAAATACAATAAATGAAATGGTCCAAACTATTTCTCATCGATTTAACACTCATGTTAAACGTTTGTCGTTTTCTGCTTCTGTGGTAATCTTTATTATCACACGCCTCCTTGCAACTAGTAGAATCATCACACAATATTTCAATCAATTACTGTTATTCAATTTTACCACCAGTCCACTCAAAATTGATGAGCCATTATCAACTTTCCAATTTTGCCATTTATGGCTTGGAACATTCGGAAACTGATATGAATTCCTAATAGTTGGCTCTTTGAGTATGTGTTTCAAGTGATACTCTGCAAGTAGGAGAAAGACTAAAGCTTTACAAGGAGGAAAACTATGCCATTAAGAGCAATGAGTACCTGGACTGATGTACCTTGATATTTCTGTGATAAAGAATCATATCTTAGCTGGTTAACTTTTATAATTGTAGCCTTTCCATACATGCAACCCACATATTTTCATCTAATAATGTCTCTGCACTTATTATCTTTCCCCAAGCATTCAAAAACTTATTTGAAGTCTTAGTACTTCTGAAGTGCTGAAACCGAGGTAACTCTTTCCCTTCAGATAAACGAACTAGATGCATCATAGCAGGTAAAGCAATGAAATTCAGGATGAGCAGAGTGCAAATTAGACCCTTTCAATTCAATGATTCAATAAGTTTCTGAGATAAGAGCGCTTATTAAAGGATGTAACATATATAACTCGTCATAATAAATGAGCAAGGGCATTGTCGTGACATCCTTTTTGATTACACAGTCAGAGGCAAGTGTTTTCAATTTCAGTGTTTTCAATGGATCATGAAATGAGGCACCTTATCAACTTGTTTACTCTGTATAAATCTTCCATAGAGCATAATATAGAACTACTGGTTATCCAATTCTACCTATAGTCCACTTTCCTTCTTTTGAATGCAACAGCTAATGATATGGCTGCAAAACTGAGAAATCATAGGTTTTACATTATTTTAAGACATGCTTCAATGTACTGACATAAAAAAACAACCAACTGCAAACATAATTGATGGCAATGTCCAACTTCATATTCTTTCTCTTATACCAGATAACTTTCAAGGTGTAACAGAAAATGTTTCAGACGGTCTGCCAAAACCATCAAGAGTCAACATTGTAACTAAAGAAAACTTATAAAGTTCTTTGGGCACAGCAAAATACTATTGATCTAAGACCTGAGGACTTAAGCACCAAAAGACTGGATAGGTTCCATGGCAAATGATGCAAAAAAGCAGCCTATCAAATTTCTGTTTGACCAATGTCAGAAAATTTAAAGTATTCTTAGAGGTACACGGTAGAGACATAGATTTTGCGAAATCAGAGCAAAGTTATCATTTGACTAGCACGGATGCAGAGGCAGCTGCAGTTAGATTGCTCTTGCCACTTCACAGGAAGAGATATATACCAGAGTCATACTCCATTGTATGCGTATATGTGAAATGGCATTAAACCTATATTTAATCAGGTGTTTGATCCCATGACACTGACATGCTGTTTCTGCTTTTGAAGAATGCTAAGGATTCAAGTTTGGCTAAGTCAAGTTGTTTGACGCTGGCACTTGCCACACATACAAAGAAAATTAAGTCTTTTGATGGCTAAAGAGGAGGATCACACGAAATGCTTATAAGTGATGTTTGTCACAATTACCAATTTTAAAAGTAATCTTAATTAATGTAACACATTTAACACCATAGGAAGCTGTATATTTGTTAAAAAATCTTTTCTTATGTATCGAAGGTATTCAGCATGCAAACTAAATGAATAATTCAAATAAATAGATAGTTTTATGTCTTCTTTCTGTTTCTCAGACTTTCAATTCATTTATTCTTAAATTGATATGGTAACATATGTATCATACCATTACAGGCTAACCTCCTAGTTAATAGAGTGCAAACATCTCTTATTTGATGCAGCTTGAATTGTTCTTTAAGGTAGGATATGTCTGCACAATTCCCAAAGGGGTGGAGAGGAACAGGATTGTACTCAGTTTGCAGTCCTAATACATTGCCATGATTCTACTGGTTGTGATAAAATGGGTCATTATTTTCCAATAGAAGCAGACACAATGATAGATATTGTGAGGGTGACTTGAATAAAGATTGTTTTTGAATAATTTTATTTAAAAGGAGTATTTATTAAATTGTGTCATTTAAATGAGAACTATTATCTTCTATCTATATGTCTATATATTTTAATATTATAGGCTTTAGGAAATATGTGATTAAAAAGGTTATATATAACATAGGTAACACAATTCCATGGGCTTGTTATCAGCAATGACTGTAATTACTAAGACTAAGGCACCAGAGGCTAGAGATTAATAGGAAAACATGTGAAAAACGGTTTTTTTCTGAAATATCATCTCTTACTTCAAAGAAAATTTCCTAGCTCATTCATTAAGCCATGTAACATACGTTACATACTTTAATAAGTGCTCTGATCCTGATGTCAAACTTGCAAATGTATGATTCTTTAATGCATTATCAAGACAGTGCCAAAAATGTAAGATATCCACGAGCGTCAAATATTTTCATATAATTTTCTTCAGTAATAGATACCAAAATTGGATACTTAAAATTGGGGGTAGGGTTGTTTAATAGCTCATATAAAACAATGTATTTGAGATAGAAAAGCAAACTTTAATTTTTCTATTAGTCAAATGAGTATTTTAGTAAACTAAGATCAAAAACACTTGTAAAAATGCACAAATCGTCTGTAAAATGAATGATGTTAGTCACAATTTCAACTTTCAAAGGGAAATTTAATCTATGTAACGCATATAACACCATTGAAGGCTGTAATTTTGTTTAAAATGCTGCTTTTATGTAGCTTAGGCATCCAGCTTGCAAACTACATAAGAAATTTGAATAATTAGATGGTTTAATGTCTTCTTTCTGTAACCCAAACTTTCATTTTGATTTTTTCCTTAGTTTGTTACAGTAACATATGTAACAGGCTGTCAGAGACTAACGCCCCGGAGCACAGAGTGCAAACATCTCTTAAAAGATGCGGCTTGAAACTTTCTTTAAGATAGGATATGTCTGCAAAATTCCCTAGGGGCGGGGGGGGGGGGGAGCAGGACCTTTTTTAGCTCGAAGTCTATTGGTGCCGTGACTAGGATAAAGTGTAACAGAGTTTTATCAAAGGTACCATAGGACAGTGTTCTACATGAATAAGTGAGGTCCAGAAACGAAGCTGTATGCCTAGATTAGACAGCCAGCTAAAGTATAAATGTTGCTATTTGATGGAAATCAGCTTCAGTTTTACAGAGCAGAATGAACAGAGAAGATTTAAGCATTAGATTAGCAATACCTTTGGGGCCAAGAGTTCTCTGTGACCAAAATAGTTAATTTTAACCAATAGGCTCAACAGGGGGTTATTCTTGTGAACTGGGTTTTTAATGAGGCTTACAATTATAAAATCATAGATATAAGCTTCTTCTCCTGTATGAATTGACTTGTCATAAGGTTTATCTTCTGTATGAATTAACATTCTTATTAATGTTACATATTAAGTGTAACATTGGCTAGATGTAGTTTTTAACGTTAGAAACTAGATGTTGTAAGTACAGATGTCACCATATTGTATCATTTTGGGTAATGTTATTGTGTAAGCACTTCATTAAATAAGAATCACGTGACTTAATATCAAAGATTAGTGTGTTTTTTCTGTGCCAATCCATAATAGGGAAACACACTGAACATATCAACTACCAATAAACATACTAGCATGGTGATTCAAACTACGCAAGTATTCAAGTATGTTTTACACTGAAACATGATCATTGTATTTTTTACAATTCGATGAATTAGGGCCATGTGTTTACATCAAAATGAAAAAAATATGTTACTGGTCCTTGAATTTCATAAAATCTGGTCAACATATTTTTAACATATATGGATAGTTTTTATGTTGAAATGGTATCTTGACAAAGACCGCAACGTGTTAAAATTTTAATTCCAAATTTGACTAAATGCAAAACATACAGTTGAAAATTGGGGTACCATGTCATAAAAATGAATGCCTGCCCACTGTCCTAATACATACAACGCCATTTATAGTATCAACGAACTTATCAATGATATAGTTATTTCATAAAACATTTCTGCGTCATTTACATGATATGTCAATTACTTTAGAAATGATTATAAATGGGTACCCTAATATATGGTAGTGGTATCATACAGACGTCATAAATTAGCAACGGAATTGCATACAAATCAAATGCACCATAAATATAAAAGCCATAACCCAGGCAATTAATAAACATAATTATCAAATTCCAAGCGTGGGCAGACTCCCACGTTAGTTTCCCATACCTTGTAAGAGCCCCTTTGGTGCTTATCTCATATGCGCAAACGCCTACTTTAATCGCCTATGCTGAAGTATCCAAAGGGGCTTGAGGGCTAAATTTCGACCAGACAACTGAGACTTCATCTACATTCATACTTTGAGTATGCGAGAAGTGAAGGCTCTGGCGAGTCTGTGCAGGTTTGCCTGAGCCTTCGTTGCTCGGAAATGTGATAAATGTTCGAGGTGGGGGGAGCACGTGCTCAGCCTCGCTCAACTTTATTGCTATTCATTTATTTATTCATATACACATGTATTTGCATACAACTACAAAACAAGATTCCATAACTTTATCCGCAAAATCTGATTTAACTGCTGTGTTAACATAGGCAGATCATACATATTTGATAGTACAGGGTAGCAATAGTCTGTAAAATGGAGTTGTATACTTCATATAAAAGGAATGAACTCCATTATATGCATTCTTTTTCATATTTCATTGTAAAGATGTGGAGTTCTGATTTCATGTGTGGCAAGGAGAGCGCTGCTGATGATTCATGTTCAGGTCACCTGTTGTGTGTGACCGCACAATTCACCGACAGGTGTGAGGCAGTCAAACAAATTTAACCATCGTTGGCATCGGTGTTGGCACTGATGGTATCAGTACTCAGTGGCTCTGTCCTTGCTGCTGTGATCGACATACTGGAGATGAGCTTAAACTTATCAGAGTTTTCCAAGCCTGCCTTGAAATCTACAATTATAACCGAGGGTCGAGCTTGGGGGTGGGGGGGTAACTACCAATATAAGACATAGTACGAATGTGCGTGCCGAATAGCCCCCTTTTACAGCGCTGCCAGGTAAACGATACGCCCCTTCTTTTAAGAAAAAGTATATGACTGACCTAGTTTTTCATCATTGTTATATGAATGGTCCCATTTTCTGACATCCCTGTATGAAAATACCCATGTTTTTGCTCAGCTATTCAGCTCAGAAACCAAAATTGTAATGTTTATTTGTTAACACTGTTTACAGACAGCAAAGAGGATATGTAAAAATCAAAGAACAGTATATGAATATGTAAACATTTTGTTCAATCAAGTATATGAATAGGTCATTTTGTTCGAAGACCAAGTATATGATTGGGGTAGGTTTAAAACAAACTGACTCGCACACCCGTACCAAAATTACCCCTAAGTTACTCCCCCCCCGGGGGGTATCGAGCCCGCAACCCCTTGTTTACAAGGCAACACTATCCGCTACACCACATCGGCTTCTAAGGCTGTATATATTTGTTTGTTTTGATTCTTTACGTCCCATCAGCAATTTTTCAGTTATATAGGGACGGGTCTTCCTGGGTTTAACCAGTACTAAGCTAGGATTAATGTTCTTGCTCAAGGATACAACGCAATGACGCTGGTGAGGCTCGAACCCGCGGCCCTTCGGTCTCGAGTCAAGCACTCTACCACAGAGCCACTGCTCTCCCTAAGGCTGTATATGTATCTTACGTGTATATACATGTTCATTGTACCTGTGGCACCCATTGCCACTACACCTATCCCTCTCCTTTTCCTTAAAGAAGCGGAGTTATTCCTAAAAGGGCTCGTCAACCATTTTCAGCACCATCGTTGTAACCACACTATGAGAGCTGGCATAAATGTCACCCCTGTTCTAATCCTTGGGCCAACCATCGAGCTACGAACCGAGCTCACCGTACACTACGCATCACTGTAAAAGCTAGTTCATACGACAAGGCTGTACACGAGTATCTTATATACCCATTGCCACTACACCTACAAAAAAATGGTATACCCTTTTTATTCTGGTTGCGTGTATGAAAGCATTATTAGCGTCTTCCAAATGGTTAATGTTAATGGGTACTTAAATGGATACTTTCACAACCTGCCTGGAGACAAATGTTCTAAACCAAACTCTGAAAGTCACCCTTCAACTTCAGCTACAGGTTTGGCTTACTTTCTTAAATTCTCAGTAAACAAAGGGCAGAGGTTGCCATCATTTGGAGTTTATCAATATCGGAGATAGGTACTAGATGATGTCAACGACATCGTGCCATAGCCTCAAGTTAATGATTTACCTAAAGCTGGTTAAATTTAACACAAATCAATTGAAACGTACTAGAAAATTGAAAAGCATGCGCTTTCCTCTTTTATTTTTCCTCGACGTGGAAATTGGTTTTCACTGGGAAAGAATTTACATTCAAGATAAATCATTCTGAACATATCAGTGCCAAGGGATAGTGTCAGATAAAGTAAACTTATGAGACGAGAAACTGCATTTGAAACCGCAATATATACCAGGTTCTGCAGTCTTTTAGTCTGTTTTACGTTCAATTGCAGTAACTAACTTGCACCTCTTTGTAGCTGTACGAATGCTCTGTTTCTAGTGAAAACATCATCGATGATTTATAACAGCTTTCTCTCTTATTTTCTTTTTTTTCTAGAAGTACATTTGAAATAGAACACCACTCCTGCTTCTGGTATATACTGACCGACTTTAAAAACAAAACATTTGGATAGCAGCTGAAAAAGAATGCGAAACGATAATTTTGATTGTGATTTAAAGAGTATTCAGTTGTAAGTAACACCTGACAATTTGCCGAGGAAAAATCCTTTATTTAGCTTGTAGTATGGCGCAGACGCAAATAAACATGTTACTGACACCTGACGAAATTTACATTAGCTCCTCCCTGCATCCGGCCGAAGCTGTCAATTATATTACATTTACCTATAGGTTAATTTGTAGCTATTTAGGAAGTTCCCGCCTTCATCGCTGTTTTACTAAAATTGGATGTTAGATTACGGTTTTAAGCTCCTCATTCGTCGTTATTCTAGGGTGTTTGATTTAAACATCAGCAAAGATCAAAGAAAAAAGCATCGGCCATACTACAAGACAAATTTTAAGTATTAAAATGTATACTTCTAGATAAGGGCCAACTGTTGTAAGTGACACAATGTTATCAGTGAAAGATTCCCTATTCCTTCAAACCAATAAACACGACAAGTATCAATTGCGTGACATGGACTTCGTTAGTCATCGGGGAATCACTCCCATATTGATTGACAGGTCTGTGATACAGCTTGTTTGCTTATTTGATATTTATCTGTTGGTACCCGTTCATTCGATGTCAGGCCTCCAGATAAAATTGCGTAATTTGAAAATTATCTTTTTATTATTTCTCAACCCAAAAATATAGTTGTGTGTACTCAATGAAACGGTTCTTTTGAGCACACAGAACACATGTTTACATTGACGGGTAAGAAAATAGTCACAATTTTACATTCAGTCAATCAAAATCAAGCCTCACAGCATTCTTTAACGTATGCCACGCATTTGGCCAGATAAATACTGTTTATACTAAAATTAACTACATTCATTACATTTTTTAACGTTTTAAAAGTGAGAACCACGAATCTGGGATATCATTGTTGTGAAACTGGGTAGAAGTGAAACGATGCAAGATACTGTTAGAAATAGTAGACATGGAACGAAAAGCATCATAATTCAAAGCCACATTTTCAGCTTCTTTGCAAAACAAAATCAATATCTTATGTTTGCTTGTTTCGAAAATGTAAACATTGGGTCAAGAAGATATAACGATATATGGTTTGCAACAGATCGGAATATGATTTTTTTCGACCAGATATTCTTTGCAGTATAAGTACCAACATTTTCATACATAAACGATTGCTAAAAATAATAATAATTCATGCCTTTTTGGAGTTGTTCTCTGAAATTTTACTAATATTATATAAAACTGTAAGTAAGACGTGTTGAAACGTACAGACAGTAAACTGGTCATATACCTGTAATTGTAAAAAGGGCTGTGATTGGCTCAAAAGGTGGGTCTGGCCCTGGTGGAAGGTTAGCACTATTTAAGTTGTAAAATGTTCCGTGATTGGTCAATAGTAAAAATACGACAAAAAAATCGTATTTATTAGACGGAAATATATTTTGCTGCATTTTTTGAAACAACATCTCACTGCTTTGTTGATTTAGTTTACAGGTGTGGCTGTTTTAGTTGCCTTGTGGTCACCTCCTGGGAAAGGGCTGACCTCTTGGCTCTCGTTTGTGATGTCTAAGTGAGTTTGTTACTTTCCAATTGGTGTTCTGGGTCAGGTGTGGTACTTGACCAAATCGATTCCTGATATTTGCCCTCTTTCTTACTTAGAAAAAAAGACATTGCATTTTGATATTTTTCAATGAAATGTTCTTCTCATGTAGGGTGCTCACCTTTAGGGGCCAAAAAGTGCCAAAACATGACGGTCACCTGGGTATCTCAGTCTTGTCTATTGATTGATTTGGGTCCAATATGTAATTCTATATTTACTTAATAGGTTAATAGGTAAAATGGAGGTCTACGGAGAACATTTACAGGTCTGTGCCCAAAAGAGGGATCACAGGCCTATTATGATGGATTTCTTGACTGTTATGTATTTGACCTATTATATGTTTTTGATACTTTGTGTAGATTTTAGTAAGTCCTTAAATGATTTCAGCTTCCCAAAAGTCCACCTTTTTAAAACAAAAATCATTAAGATGCAGAAAAAGAGCCTGCTTAGTAGGTAGTGGGTGATAATTGGCTCAGTTTGCACTATATATTGGGCTGTGAAGCATGTTTGTTGCACTTGTGCACTACGAGGCTATATATGTACTTTAAGCATCGTTTCATTTATCAAAAACCTCACTGGTTCCCATATCAGAATATTAGTAATATTCATTGTGCTGAATATGATACAATAAATGCCCTTTCGTAAGTTTTCGTAAACCGTAGTAGTGGTTACTTGATTGAGTGATATGCAACTGAGTTGAAAAGTTTTACATGTGGTAAACCCACATTTGCATGCTTCTTTATTGTCGTGTGTCTTAGTTAAACTTGGAGATAGCACAATATGACATTCACCTTTGACAAATTGAGCTTTCAATTGATCAAACAGCAAATGTGAGGAGCAACTTGGAAACATGTCTGATCTTGCACAGCACAATTTGTTAAGTTATTAAGTTGGGTCATATCTGGTTGATTTTCTGTCCAAATTGACCCTTGACCTTGTGATGACCTTGACAAGAGGAGCAATTTCAGATAGATACATGTATGCATATGTCAGTTTTAATCTTTCTTTTAAATCCGGCAATACCAAAATCCCTTTGGTATATTACAATTATATAAAACTTAAGTGGTTCACTCGCTGCGCTCGTTCCCACTTAATTCCCTTATAAGTGTAATATATGATAATATACCTATAACCTATACATAAACCCTGCCACTTATAAAATGAGTGCGGTGGGCTAGTATTTTTGTTTTAAAGTTTGATGCTTTTCTCGGACCATTTGACTTTAGTTTTAGACAAATATGCCATAAATTGTAGAAATTGTACCGTTTTGGCCAATACAATTACAAGGACCTCGATCTTCGACCTCTATGACCTTGATATTTCACAATGCCATGTAGGCGACCATAGCCCCTTAATAACAAAAAATGCTCTCTTTTTGCACATATGAAATTTTATAGGATAAGAAGTTGATTTAATTTGTAAATAAAGGATTCTTTGTCCAATAGCTAGGGGCAAGTAATGTTGGCCTTGTCAAGTAGGTGGGGTAAATCCACATTAGACTGAGAATGGTAACACGCATGCATCCTCTAGATATTGTATAGTGTAAAATGGTGTAATGCGCATATACGAGTGAAGTTTAAGTCATTTCTGATATAAAAACAAATATAAGAATATGAATTATTTCACTTTTCCATTTCCTTTATTTTGCTGTACCATGACTTTACCAGTAGTATGGGTAGGGGGTAGGGTTGTTAAAAGAAATCTCTAGAAAAACTATCGTGTAAATAATGTAAACTCGTAAATGTGATTTAAAATGTTTATTGGTTTGAATATGCCATAAATTGTAGAAATTGCACCTTTCTTTGGTCATTTATATAAAAAGGGTTAGTTCTTAAGGCCACAGACCTGTAATTGTAAAAAGGACAGTGATTGGCTCAAAATGTGGGTGGAAGCTCAGGACTATATTTAGGTTGTAAAGTGTATCGTGATCGGTCAATAATAAACATACAGGAAAGAAAACATATATATTAGGCGGACCTATATTTGCTGCAGTTTTTCGACATCTCATTGCTTTTGTTGATTTAGTTTACAGGTGTGGCTTGGAAAAAAGACATTGCATTTTGGTTTTGTTTTCAATGAAATGTTCCTTCCATGTAGGGTGCTCACCTTCAGGGGCCAAAAAGTGGTAAAGCATGGCGGTCACCGATGTGTCTCATTCTTGTTATTGATTGAACAAGGTCTAGTCTGTAATTATATGGCAGCCTCATTGTTATTAAAGAGTTTAGAGGACCACCGATTACTTAAAAGCTGTAATGGAGGTCTATGGAAAATATTTACAGGCCTGGGTCCAATGGGATGAAATGCTCTAATATGTATTTCATAACAATGTTTATAATTTACACGAGACTTTGAATTAAGAGATATTGTTGAAGACTACAATAATTTTTTTGAACCTCGATATCAGTTTATATCGACAATCATACTATTTAAGTTCAATGGGCTATTGACTATGATAAGAACACATGTTTTGTTTAGTGTGTCAAAGTAATACTATTGTACTGCCCTACGCATCTACACAGGCTGATCAATGCGGGTGACGTTCGCTGTTTATATAGTATCATAGCTACACTTAGGCATCAAAGTTGAAAGTTAATTTCTAGTTCTTGTTGCTGGGGAGTTAACTTTTATAAATTCCTTGTGGGAAGACCCGAGGGCATGTTTTCTCGAGAAATAGCACCTATGATTAGGCTACAATATTCAATGAACTTGCACAGGAAACGTGGCCTTTGAGTGCATTTTAATAGATTAAACAAGAATGCGGATCAAGCCTTTCTTAAAAATTCACTTCTGTTCAGACTATGTTCATAGAATGCAGATTATTATTATTATTATTATTATTATTATTATTATTATTATTATTATTATTATTATTATTATTATTATTATATAGGTCAATATTATCAATATAATGGGCGTATAATTGTGAATATTTTCTTATCCAATTGTTTAAAAATTTGATTTTGGGTGCTCAATATGTTTGCTCGAGAATAAAAAATAAAATCAATTGCACACTCTTATCTAAAGTCCTGCCAGATACCTACCTGCCAGTAGGCAAAAATCGGACAAGTTTAATATCACACTGGTAAATGTATACGTCGATTTGGTGGTATTTACGCGTATTGCCGGTACTTCATAGACCGGAAGTGGTAGATATTGGTGTTAATACTATATAGAAAAACATGTCATATGCCACAAGGACTATAGAATTAGATCATTTTTAAGTATTCGCCATGCACATGGCGATTTATGTAAGCACTTAGGAATAGATTCGAGTACCCATCTGAATGATCGGCACTCGAATCTATTACTTAATGCTTACATAAATCGCCATGCACATACTGAATACTTAAAAATGATCTAATTCTATAGTCCTTTAGACATATGGCATGTTTTTCTATATAGTGTTAACACCAATATCTACCACTTCCGGTCTATGAAGTACCGGCAATACGCGTAAATACCACCAAATCGACGTATACATTTACCAGTGTGAATATGCAGGTCATGCAGGCGTTCGATATTGAATAAGATCCCATTCGCCACAAGTGTTGTTTAATCTTGACAAATTACCAATTTGTTGGTTTAGTAGTATTTGTAACACTTGTACTGATTTCAGCTTTTGATTTCACTGGTGTACCGTACATTATTACAACATTAAGTTCTTCGAACGTCGACAATTTGGCAGACATCGATTGTCCTGAAAAAAGTAAGTACAACTGCTGAATAAAAACGCTTACAATGAAGCTGTCACCTACTGTACAAGAGGTGAAAAATAACGTTTCCAAAGTAATAATACTAAAGGCCATGTATTATTGTACAGGATGTTATATAAACACCAGAACAGGCAAAGCACCCATACCAATAAGAGAAACAGTTGTATATAAAATGGAAGAACAGCCAGCGTAGAAATACATATGCACTGCTAGCTAAATTGGGCAAATACATGAGATTTTGGTACTTCTCAGCAAGGCAATCAGCGAACGATTAGATGAGTCTGTGCAGTCTCGCCAGAGCAATGAAGACATGCCTACAGATAAGAGTGCGTATTGGAAAAAAAATTTTTGTTTCTCACAAATGTTGTCAATGAGACGGTTCTCTTGAGCGCCCAAAACACATGTTTAAGTTGATAGGTAAGCAGATAATAGCAATATTACGCTAACAAAAATTGCTTAGCTGGCCCTATGAATTTATTGAAGCTTTCACTGCCCACTTTGAAAAGGTAAGGTAGATGAAGGTTCATGCCTACAACTACGTAGGCCACTAGCCCCACAAGGTAGCAGTGTGCGTAAGCAATAAAGTGCCAAATTCCCACTTATTTGCCCATATAGAGAGCACAGTGGAACTATCACGGTAATAACACCAAAAGAGTTTGCAACTGCGCTGTCACCAAGACGGTGTAACCTCTACTAACTTTCCCACGAAAACAATTCGAAGACAAAATCTCCCATGATAAACGTTATACCTTCCAATATGTTATCGTTTTTTTAGTGATTCTCTGGGTCAATACAAATGGGTGAAGGTTCAAAATTTCCAAAATCCTGAACTCTAGAGATTTAATATTTTAAACTTGCAGGATGCCTACAAAAGTAAATAAGTTCATGTTTAAATGGTTAAAAGTGTTTAGATACTCTGAAAATTAATCAGCGAAGCTATTATAAACTCCCTATTTCAGCATTTTGATGCTGACTTTCTATGGAAAGCCAGCCTCAAAACCCTGAATTCAGGATTATTTATTGATTCTGAAAACTTTCAACCATGAATACAGCCAAACAAACCAAAATTTTAAAGAAGTTGAAAGGATACATCAAGACACGTGGCAGTTCAGCTGTCATAAAATTTAGTATAAACTTTTTTATGTTTACAGTTTGATATATGAGCTATACGGAGGCAGCAATAAAAGCAAACCTCTTGGTTGGCCATGTTTCTACTTTTGGGTTCCTGTATCTGATAACGTTGACAAGGGCTGCAATTTCTAAAACGCAAGCACGATCCCATATCATCAGATAGTGAATGGTATGGTAGAATAGTTTAAATATTGTGGTAGGTATATTGCCATTCATATTGGACGCTTTGGTGGCCCATCGGAACACCCCAAGTATGTTAATGTTCATTCACGATACTAGAACACCAAATGACTTGATTTTTATTAGATGCTCCAAAAGCAAATCCATTATCAGTAATGAGTGAGATATCTTTTTAATTTTAAGACAGGTTCAATCGCCATGATTCTGGAAGAGAGAGCTGGTCCCCCTCTAGTGCATATATCCCTAGTGATGGTCCCAAATACCTGTGCATATCCGTATACAAGCCTTGGAAATGTGTTTTTGAATTATTGTAGGAAAGTGGTGCGCTATTATTATCGCATCTAGGAGTCTTTGCTAGTCTTAGCTCGAGATTTTATTCCCACTACTACTATGTGTAATTAGGTCATTTTACATACTTTCTTCATCTAATATGACATTTATTCTATTAGCTGTTAATCGGATTCATTTCTTGTTGATAAACAGACGTTCTTTGCCAGAAAGTGAAACTAATTAATACGTTCAACCCCCAGTGTTTGTAATGCACTCCTCCAATTGAAGAATTTGGAAGAACCTCAAATTTAAAATTTATGCGTCAGCAGTGCGGCACTAAAATTGCACCGGATATGGATCCTGGTGAGACGGCTGCGCTATTATCAAAATTGTTTGCTTGGTGTTTCCTACAGAGCTGAAATGGTTTAACCCTTAAAGCGCCAATCACGACTGCAGCAGACCACAAAATTTGCGACAAATTTCCTAATTTTCGAAAAAGATAAGGCCAGCAGACGATTCTCATGAAATTGCATGCCTTATTTGTTATTTTTTGAAAAAGCAGCAAAATTTGAAATTGTCGTCTGCTCAAAATTATAGGTGGCGCTTTAAGGGTTAATGAAACATTATGAATACTTAATGTCTAAGTATCTTATCCATTGATACTGTCCAGCGAAATAAGGCGTAGAAATCCTTGCGTGTCTGCGACAGCTAAATCTTATCTCTGACCAGAGAAGATACATTATGCAAACCAGGATCCTGAGACAATTAAACAAAATCATTTAATGTCACTCATCGGACGGATAATGACCGACATTACCTGATTTAATTAGCATTCGGTGACAGGTGGCTGTTATCGCTCTGTTTCATGCGACAAACCAGAATCGAGTCGGCCATTATTTTGTACTCTCTCAAAGCTTAGAACTGTCTGAGAGTAAAAGCTAAATCTGTCGCGGTACGAGAAAAAAAATCTCAGTGTCTTTTGGGTTTGCGATCATATGCGGATAAGACGCAGAACAGCCTGCTCAGTTATAGAGACTAACCAAATTATTGCCACTTATACATATTAATGTAATCCAGTTTCAATAACTGTAACTTTGCTAAGCAGTAAAGCCCAATATGAAATAACGCAGCATTTATTCAGGGTATACACAGTTTGACCTTCAAGGACAGATAGACGCCAATACGTTTTATTTCCTTCCTGAGATCCATTTAAAAATATAATGGACGATACAATTCTGTACGACAGATTCCATCAGTAATAATCAAAGGCATGCACGGTTGACGCTGCATTGTACATCTGCTGCAACCAAGAGACAAAACTATGTTCAAGAAATCAGGCCATAAACCAGATGGGGTACATATAGTAGTCGCATAAATGTGCGTCTTTTTATGCTCAGTAGCTGAATAAGGCCACACGATGGGAATCGTCTCAGTAGACCCCATGACAAGTTAAACGGGCCTGTCTTATTGTTTTGTTTGTTTGATTTGATTCTTTACGTCCCATCAACAATCTTTCAGCTAAACAGGGACGGGTCTTCCTGGGTTGAACCAGTACTAAGCTAGGATCAATGTGTCTTGCTCAAGGACCACAACGCAGTGACGACGGTGATGCTCGAACCCGCGGCCTCTCGGTCTCGAGTCAAGCACTGAGCCACTGCGCTCCATGGGCCTGTCTTATGAAAATGGATTTTGGCAAAACCAAACAATGAATAAATTTCTGAGATGTCTCAAATAGTGAAAGGATATCGTTTTTGTACTATGCAATAGTAAAGCATACCCGACATTCCATGTAGACAGTACCATTGCATAAACGCCTCCAAACATGTTTAAGACGGAAGGAACTGATATTTATATAGGCCATGGTGAAGTCATATATAAGACAGCGTTTCACATATCAAATTCAGAATGAGAAACGGAATTTTTAGTTTTGCGTTTGTTTTTGTTTTTTTTGGTTTGGTATATTTTTAATAAATGGTTATCTCAAACCCTACATACACGCAGCGTTAATTTTCACTTTATTTGCATCTACACTGAACCGAATTTCTAAGTAGCCACTTTTCACTTTCCTTTTTTACTGACTAAGCCCTGGTGATATTGAAATGAATTTTTGCCCAAGTATGTGCATTGTAATGGACTAAAGCTAAGCGGGCTTTGGAAGAGTTTTCTATCACTTCACGATTTTTGGGTTCAAAAATGCAAAAATCAACTTTTTGAAGAAAATAAGCGTTTTTAGTGCAGTTTTTATCAAGTTTAAGTACAAGTAATTGCAAACCTGCCTAGTCGACTTGAAAAACGCCCAACACTTGACGTTTTGCTTATGACAGATTTTTCATGAATTTTTAAAAATTGATAATTTTCCAAATTTTCCAAAATTTTCGGAAATCATTAGCTGCACATACTAAAATCATTGTATGTTTTTTATTTTATGTTATTATGTTTGACAAAACACCATGCAACTTGATGAGCCCATTTTCTAGCGATATTTTTTTATTAAATTGGTATCAACTTCTGATTTTAATGTGAAACTTTAAAGGTCATTTGAATGGCATTTATTAAAAATTTCTTTTAATTTTTAAGCAGAATTGCGACGCCAATTCATAATGAAGAACCCCTGAAAATGCCACTGCTGTGTCGCAGATAATAAAGCGTACACAGCAATGCAAACCGTATATGTAAACTGCATGGTTAAGCTACAAATCCTTTGATTAAGCTGTTGACCGTGGCTGTCTTTATGTTAACGTAGAAGAGGAATGGAGTGTTTAATGTCAAAAAAACTTTTGATTCTTTTCATCTTATATCACAGCTGTTATAAACATCTTCAAACAAATTAAAATATAAATGGATAATGTATCTGATGAAAAGTTTATATCACACTAAAAAATTGTTACTTTTTGAGTTAGGGTACCTTTATTCGGACCTCGTCTGTGCAAGATCTACCCGTCATTTTGAAATGACATAATTTGCAGAGTCTCGACAAAGCCTTGGACCTTTTTATAGAATTTAAATTTTGTGAGAGCGATTTTTAATCTGAACGGGAACAAAAATTGTATGGTGGCTACTTATAACTTCGGTTCAGTGTAGTTTTATTTAGTTATTATCTTTCCAGATCAAACGTCCTTACTAAATGTAAACACTTATAGGTTAATTATTTGTTAAGTTATGTTATAGGTTTTGAAGTAACATCTATTTTTAGGTCATACAAGAGTCACACATTCATATACTGAGGGACTTTAGAAACGCACCATTTTATATTCACTGTCTTTTCCACATGATTGATTTGTTATCTTTATCATTTTTATCCTCTTGCAAAATGGACCATGATATGCCATGATTTCGATTTGCTCATGCTGTTAATTCTGTGGTAATATCGACGTACGTGTTTTTCAACAATTGTCGCCTGACAAATGTGAATTTGTTTCGATTTGAAAACAAACACTTTTAGGTGGTAGCCAGATGTCTTAACAAATGAAAAAAAACACAAAAGTTTTCAGAAATAATCGTTATAGTACACTCCAACTCGCAGCGTTTCTTTGCTAACGTCAGTGTTAAATTTTCAAACATAAATAACAGACGGGTGACGTCCGCGCATGTCGCGATACTTCTGTCTTGCATGCAACCGATTGAGGAGTATCTGTTGGCACTAAAAATATTTTTATTTTTCCTGATGCTTTGGATATAAACGGCCAATTACGCCAAAAATCAATGACGTCATGTAGACGTAATGAACGCAGCCACAGACCTAAAACTTCATGATTTGATTTTGTCTTCCCTTTTGCTTTCAAGAACAAACATCGGTTTGAAAACTTTTTTTCGTTCATAATGGAATGTATTGGTACTCTGTTTGAGTTGTCACCGAATTATGGCGACGTCACGGCAATCATAAGCCACAGCGTTTTGATTTTCTTATTGAATGCAAGCTAAATGACGGAACTTGTAAATTTTATTTTTCACATACATGTACCTTATATGGGCCTCGACACGAGCAAACCTGTCTTCGAGGTTTCCGACATAAGTGAATAAAAGGTGGTGATCAATCTGCGTACTTAGTGTTTGCAAACCCCCGAAGACAGGTTTTATCAACAATTTCAAATTTAAACGGTCAATTGTCTTTAGATAAACTGAAAAAAAAATCAAATATATGGCCCCAAAAACTATTATAATCTACCTAATTCAGTATTTTGAGGCTGACTCTATATGGAAAGTCATACACAATTTACTTAATTCAGGAATAATCCTTACAACATTCATCCATGGAATATTCATTTTGGAGTACCCACACCACATTTTGGTTGAGAATTAAAAAATTAAATATACATTCTTAGCCGGAAGCCTCCTAGGTTTTGTTGTGCCGAGATGCATGTTCTACAACACTGTTAGGCAAATGAGTACTGTGAATTTGGAATTTTTGCGAGAATTTTATTTTCACTAATAGCGTTAAAAGACGTATTTGCGACGTTTAAAATTCGCGACTAGGGCGTGATTTACCTATATAAGTAAACCACAGAATGATTTCTCCATTTCACGAGGATTTGATTTTCACAAAACTTTGCATAAAACCCTCGCAAAAATTCCCGGATTTACAGTACAGATCCAGAAATGTTTGAAAGATGGGGCAACTTTGACATCATTTTTTATTATTATTATTATTATTATTATTATTTTAGTTTATGAGATGATCAAAATACCACTATAAGCAGGCCATCATTGGCCAGCTAGCAAAACGCCATTGAAATGGTGTTTTGCTGGCAGGCCGAATATGGCCTAACATTTAATGTTGGCTTAGTAGCTTGTGATTTTCTACAGGAATCCGGACCAGCATTGCTAAGGTTTCTAGGGTTTCTACATGTGATTTTTGTGATTTTTCAGGGGGGGGAGGTGTCAGAACCCCTTGTCTCTCCCCTCTGGATCTGCATAAAGAACAATTAAGAAGTCCCCAGAAGCTGTGGCAGGTATTTTATTTAAAATATCACATTGACTAGGATATGCCTTTATACATTAGGATAGGATTAAATATCTGTGATTATTCCATACTTAAAATATAAGAGAAAGCATGTATACATCAACATGGGTCCGTGGAAACACCCCAAACCACCCTAAAACACCCCAAACCACCTCCAAACCACCCCAAACCACCTCCAAACCACCCCAAACCACCTCTAAACCATCCCAAAACACTTTCTTAACACAGAGAATATGTTTTTGAGATAGTATCAATAATTGAAGAAGAAATTATAAAGCATTTTTATTACGTTGACTTGCCATTTTAGCCTCAAACCACCAAACCACATCTAAGCCACCCCAAACCACATTCTTAACACCCAGAATATGTTTTTGTGATATTATCAATAATTTAAGACAGTTATTCTATTCTTTTAACTGATTACTTAATCAATTGCTTGCATAGGCCTGCAAGCAGTCGAAATTAAATACGGACTATATAATTTAGCTTCCGAATAAGAATTAAAGGCGCATCACATGTTTGATCTTCACAATGAATGGCGTGAAGCAAAAAAAGGTTTTTACTGTTTGTGGGGAGAGAGAATAAGAGAATGAAAGAGAAAAGGGGAGAGGGTTGTGAGTGGGCGTGGGGGAGGCAGGTTTGCTTGTTTGTGTTCATGGAGACTGATCTGGGGTGGTTTGTGGTGGTTTAGATGTGGTATTGGGTGGTTTATATGTGGTTTGGGGCTAACATGGCAGGTCGACGTAATAAAAATGCTTTTAAATGTGTTCTTCAAGTATTGATACTATCACAAACATAACCTTTGGGTATTCAGAATGTGGTTTGGGGTGGTTTGGAGGTGGTTTGGGGTGTTTTGGGGTGTTTTGGGGTGGTTTGGGGTGTTTCCACGGACCGCATCAACATGTAAAAATTAACATTTTCTCTACGAAAAAAAATAATGAAAAAGCAAAATGATAAACTTTGAAAGTGATATAAAGTGAAAGGTGTGTGAAATATTTATACTATAATCAGTAAAGAAAAAGGAAATTTAATGGAAAATGATTGCTGAACATATTTTTAACATTCAACTCTGTGTTGCTATTAACCTTTGCAAACAGTTTGGACCCCAATCAAACCCAATAAAACGTTGGGCCTGGTCTGGATCCAAACTGTTTGAACCTCAAATGGTATTCTTAAAAGAAGTAAGAAGCTTTGAACTAGAGGACCTGAAGGTCCTGAAGTGCTCACCTGATCTCCTTTATAATGTTAAAATAGGTCAAGGTCAACTACGGCTTATAATGAAACATATTTTGTTTTACCATATATGGGGGTTGCGGCCATTTTGGTCAAGTGACCTTAAACAATCTAATCAATAGGCCACCAAACAGCCCAGTGATTTCTGAGAAAAAATGTTTAGATAGGTAAGTGGCAGTCGAAATGAGTGGCCTTGGCTAAATTAAAAGGTCACAGATCACCTTGACGTTTATTAACTATGTAAAACCATTGTCTCATTAGGTTAAACATTTCTCGCAAGTATTATGATTTCGGCTTAAACAGTTATAGAAAAATGAACATTTCAAGATTAGGAATCAAATTTGACCTGTCATAAAGTAGGTCAAGGTCAACCTAGATTAAGTGAGAATAAAGACATTGGCTTCAACATTATTAAAAAAGCAACTTTTCAAAAAAATCCATTTAAATGCATTGGGAAGCAAACTCGACCTTGACATTTAGTAGGTCAAGGACAACATAGGAACATCATTTGAACAAACTTGGTAGGCCCCACATCCCCAATGTTTCATACCAAGTCCCAAGGTCATCGGCCTTCTGGTTCTGGAGAAGAAGAGTTTCAAAGGGCTTTTACCATATATGGGTGTGGTGGCCATCTTGGTGATGTGACCAGGACCATTTGAACTAACTTTCGTTACCCCATCCTAAGGAGTCTCCATATAAAATTTGACATCAACTGGCTTAGTGGTTTCTGAGAAAACTATGTTTGAACATATTGATGGGACTCCAATATGAGCGACCTTGGCTGAAAGGTCAAAGGCCAACAATATATAGCCATTTTTCATTATGTTAAACATATTAAGTAAGAATAATGACATTGGCTTCAACAGTTTTCAAAACATAAACTTTTTAAAAAAAAATCCCATTTAAATGCATAAGGAAGTAAATTTGACCTTGATGTTAAGAAGGTCAAGGTCATCCTAGGATCATCATTTGAACAAACTTGGTAGGCCCCACATCCCCAATGCTACATATCAAGTCCCAAGGTCATCGGCTTTCTGGTTCTGGAGTAGAAGATTTTTAAAGGGGTTTTACCATATATGGGCATGTCAGCCATCTTGTTCATGTAACCAGGACCATTTGAACAAACTTTCGTTACCCCATCCTAAGGAGTTTCCACATGAAATTTGAGTTCAATTGGCCCAGTGGTATCATAGGAGAAGATGTTTTAAAATGTTGACGGACGGATGAATGACAGACGCCGGAGTCATTGGTATACTATTAGCTCACCCATGTGAGCTATAAAAAAATCAGCAGAAAACAAAAATGCATGCAAAATTTCTCGGCATGCAAATAGTTAACCAGATGAATTTTACCCCTTTGTGCCTAGCATCCCAGAATAGGACAACAGTAAAGAACCAGACAAGGTAAGTTGAAACTATCATAAAGGCCATTTTCAGCAAGTATGTTGGTTTGGTTAATCTGAAAAGTAGCAAACAATGAATAAAGAAACATCCCAAACAATAGTAACAAACCCATTTTGTACTTTTCTTTTAAATCAAGGTACTATATAAATTTGTTCTTTGTTCAAATTATATGTGGGTGTTTAACTATTCACCCGTTTGTGGCACTTCTCGTTTTCTGCTGATAACATTTGCAAACAATTTGGAGACGAAAATTAAGCATGTAAAATTATCCAGAATACAACTTGTTGAAGGTTTAAAGATACAATTTAATTTAATGGCAAGAAAACTAAACAATCCCTGATACACAACTAATGATACACTAGACTAACCTATGCAGCCAAGAATCTGTCACAAGATTTTTCAATATAGAAATTATCTATCACAATTGAATGTGAATGTAACATGGACAGGAGTAATCTTCTAAAATCTAGTCACAAGGTTATAAAACTTCATGCTCAATCCAACTGAGCATGCAATTTCAATTGCTCATGAAAACTTAACTGCTGAAAATAAATCCTTATCTTGCTTTCAAACTCTCAGATGTTGTATTTATCATGCTAAAGGCCCTGTCACACTACGACGTATAGCACCAATGTATGCCAACGTATGAAAACTTCAGCAAGTACGTTGGTATACGCTGAGTACGTTAGAAATAAGTTATAAACACGTTACGAATACGCTATATTACAGTTGGTATACGTTGACTACAACCAAGAGGTCCAACATGTTGTGCATCCATAAAAATTACATCGTATGCAAACGTACTGCTTCTATACGTTAGATGTACGCAGCAGGTAAGTTATGCATACGTTAAGGTACGTTTGCAACAACGTATGCTGACGTATGAGAAATTAAGCAAGTACAGTGGTGTACGCTGAATACGTAAGAGATAAGTTTTAAACACGTTACGAACACGCTACTGTACGTTGTATACGTTGTCATACGGCGAATAGATCCCAAAATTTTGTGTTTGCTTAAAAATCTTCAGCGTATGCCGACGTATTACTTATATGTTAGGCATAAGTTAGATGTACGCAACGGGTAAATTATGCATACGTTAAGGTACGTTAGGACCAACGTATGAGGACATATGAAAATTCACCAAGTACGTTGGTGTACGCTGAATAAGTTAGAGATATGTTTTCAATACGTTATGAACACGCTACAGTGCCTTGGTATACGTTGTCATATGACAAAGTGGTCCCATAATTATGTACGTTTTATACATTTGACATAAGTTTGATGTACGCTATATGTAAGTTATGCATACGTTAACGTACGTTATATGTACAATTCAGCATACGTTAGACTAGCGTTGTGCATAAGTTTCTCATAAGTCAAGAACGCTAGTGATACGCTGGGCGTACGCTTTTATACACTGATACAAGTATAAGTTATGTTACGTTGGGAATAAGTTATGAATAAATTACTCATCAGGGCCGTCGCCGCGTATTTAAAAGTGGTCCTGCGGAGGAAATCATCGAGTGCCGACGGCACGAGAGGGGGAGAGCACGAGAGGGTGACTCTCCCTCTCGTTATGGGGGTTAGGGGGTCTCCCCCAAGAAAATTTTGAATTTTTAGCGCTTCTGTGTGCATTTTTAATGGGCTTTTATGCGTTTGGGACCAGACTTCAGACACGATTTTTTGATAGAAAAGATATTTCTTGGCGCGTGATAAAACCGAATGCTAAACAAAATCGTTTTCAGATAGTCACGATTATTTTTTACTTCTTTCTTCAGCATATTTCTTAGACATTATGTCACCTATGTTCCCGCAGGTTTTGGCAAAGTACTTTTAGCACCGACTCTTGGTTGTCATGGGCGGATCCAGAGGGGGGACAGGGGGTCCGGACCCCCCTGAAAAATCACAAAAAATTAGGGTTTCTAAGCAATACTGGTCCAGATCCCCTGAAAAATCACAAAGCTACCAAGCCAGCATTCAATGTTGGGCCATTATCTGCCCGCCAGCCTCTGACATAACTTACTGGATCCGAGCATGGTTATACTTCAATGAGTTGGATTTTCGAAAAGATATACAAAAAGCGTCTTTTCAATTAGTACACCCGTTACTTTAAGGATGCAGAATGCTTCATCTAGATTTTTTGCTGCACAACTTTCCTTGATAGGCATAACGTGAGATCTTTGGCTTCATCGTAATGAAGCCAGGGCCTACTATCGAACTACGACATCTAAACCCTTCTCTGTTCATGCTTCTTAAAGTCGAATGAACGTTGGGGGAACCGAAAAGTCTTGGGCTGAATTCGAACAGGCACAACTTGTATATCCGTAGCAGAATGAATTGTAACAACACATGCCCACGATGCTCGTAACGTTTAAACATACTTAGTCGCTCGACATGTTATTTAGAAGAAGAAATGTCAATTTAAAGGGAAACAAAACTGGCGCATAGAAATTATCTGGGCCTCAATGCGAGAAGACCTGTCTTCGGGGTTTATGAAGGCTTGCAAGACTCAAACCAACCTGCTCAGTTACAGAGAGTACATGTAGCTAGAAAGCTGAAATTTTGAGTGTAGCAAGTTTATCAATTATACTTTCAAGAGGGCGAACAACAAAGGCACTGATCAGACTGCGGGGATGTGTAGGCTTGTCTGCGCCTTTAATCTTCGAATGCAACTACGTCAGGTTTTTTCTCGACACGGCCCATAAGTATGTTAACTGTCATTATAATACAATGTAATTGCATTGTTTTTCAATGTTTTCACACCTTGGCTAGGTAGGTCTATGGATGACACGCGCAACGAGCGTTATTGATATTGAAAATCAGAGGTAAGCACAAAGAAAAATGAGCCAAAACGAGAAAAAAGGGACACGACGGTAAGCAAATTCGTCCAAAAAAGTGGATCGGCGCTCGCCGTCCTGCCGGACCGGCGCAACGGCTTTGCTCATAAGTTAGATATACACTCTATGTTCGTTTCGCCTACACTTTGCATAAGTTCAGAGAGAGGTTTCCTTTGATTTTTTAATTAGATTTCAGCGTATGCCAGCGTACTAGATATATATTTCATACGTCGGCATACTTTGGCTAAAACGTTATAGTGTGACAGGGCCTTCATAAATATTAAAATGCCAACAATTGTTGGCATTTTAACATTTATGAGCAGTTGAGTTGAGCATGAAAAAAGTTTTTATAACCTCAGGGCCAGGTGATTTGGCTCCAATATTGAAGGATATTATGCCTCAATTTTACATCAAGATAGTTTACAGCTGAAATGCCAAAACTGGCAATCATTCAAACCATAGATGGTTTTAATAAATAAGTGAGTATAAATCAATACAAAATTTTTTTATAAGCTGCATGCTGGACAGCTTCTCCAAAGTCCTTAAAATCTGAATTTATAATGACATAGAGTACAACATGTCTTAAGCGGCCGCTCAAAAAGCCCAAAATTGTTTTAGAAGACCGATTATCGCTTAATGCAGGTCAATAGTATTGCAAAATGTTCCAAGAGAGCATTCTGGAATACTTTCGACCATCATTAAGCTAGTATGATTTGTCGTTAAGACCTTTGTTTTGCTTATTTTTTAGTGGCTGTTTTAGACAGGTTTTACTCTATGTCCAAGCCAGCATTCAGTGTCGGGCTTGTTTACTTGGTATGTCACCCAACTTATGTGTTTTATTTACAAGTAAATATTGCAAATCGATTTGATTTGATTTGATTTGTTTCTTTACATCCCATCAACAATCTTTCAGTTAAACAGAGACAGTTCTTCCTGGGTTGAACCAGTACTAAGCTAGGATAAATGTGCCTTGCTCAAGGACCACAACGCAGTGACGCCGGTGAGACTCAAACCCGCGGCCCTTCGGTCTCGAGTCAAGCACTCTACCACTGAGCCACTGCGCTCCCATTGCAAATCGATCCCTAAGCCTAAAGCTGGCTTGCAGAAGATACTTAATATCTTTTTAACCCTTTATATACTGAAACTCCCTAAATGGGTACTTTGGCAAACAGTGAAGACCCACATGAAATGCAGCATATTGCTGCATTTCATCAGGGTCTGCACTGTTTGCTAAGATTAAAACAACCTTCAGGGACAGAAATACATCATAATTCAGAAAATTCAATCTGTGAGCCCTTAAAATACAAAATGAGCAATCCAATACTTATTGTATCAATATGTATGGGAAAAGCCATCAGAATACAAAGGGTTAATTTGCATGTTCCATATTTATTGGTAAATTTCATATTTAAACTTGTGATCTTTGTAAAGACTAATCACTAATGTTTATACATGTATTTTGTTAAAAGCAAGACTGCTTATTAATAACTACACCTCACTGGGGCACTCTACTGTTGATCAAAAGAAGTAACAATTGAATAGAAAGGCTATACATGTACCTCTTAATATGAACAAAAATGTTACTCATGTTTTAAGCCTGTAATATTAAAAGAAAAATACATTAAAACAAAGTTAACATAAACGCTTTATATATTGAACTTAAAAAGTGCAAGGTATTATTAAAACCAATCAAACTGAATAATTATAATATTAATAATAACAACTATTTCGAAATTTTGGGAAAAAAAAGTACAAATTTTTCAAGTGGGTATGGGGCCTATATTCTGTCCTGAATTCTACATCCCTGTAATCCTATAATTTAACAAATAACATTAATTAGAGGATCTTACATGAGTGCTTGTGTTTTATTGAATTTATTAAACAAGTTGGGGAAAAGAGATAAAATGTGAGGCTTGCTGAGCATTTTCTCTTTTCCCCAACTTGTTTAATAAATTCAATAATACAGGAGCACAAATGTTAATATCACCCTCTGGAGAGCTAAAAATAGCATGATTAGTATAAAACTAGCATGTGCTACATATAATTGACATGATTTGTTGTTTCACATCCCAACAGGTAAACTAAAGACTTTCATGAATTTAAACGACTGTTTTGTTAAGTTATGTTTGTTCATTTATCTTTGTTTGAATAAGTAAAATGTAAAAAGAGTTTTATGATTAAATTTTACATCCCATCAAAATGCAAAATACTACATTAAATTATTTTAATAACAGTTGATAAAACTTGTGAGGAAGTCCTTAGATTGAAGGTTGAAAATGACTTTAACAACAAAAGTGAAAGTAGAAAATTTTCGTTCTTCGTTGAAGTCATATAACAAAACAGTTATTGACTTCAATTTCGGTAGACTACCCTTAAAAATGATTTTTACCTCAGCTTGGCGGCCTCGGTGAATTATCACTTTTTGGGGTAGATAAATCCTCATGTCTATCTCACCGAAGTCAATAATTGTATAATAAGGTATGATATGAGTGAGCAATTGACATAATAAAGCATTTTGACATTGTAAAAGCAAAGACAACATTTATGCAAGCTCATGAGATTTTGGTACGTATAACATAATATTATGCATCAATTAAATCTTTAACCCCTTGTAGATCAATGGTCTTTTTCATAAAGTTGGATACAGTTCAGTCAGGATGGTCCATTGTATATACTGAGGGTTCACAGGTTATAAATTGACCAAAATATTGTATTTCTTTGTCTGAATATCAATTTTGCCTTCACAAACAGCGCAGACCCTGATGATATGCTGCATTCTGTGACATTTCATCTGGGTCTTCACTGTTTACAAAATTTTCCAGTCTACATAGGGGACATTAGGGGTTAAATGTGCATGTTCTGTTCTGTCTGGGCTTCATATCTAATTTTTTCTATAAACCTGCATCTACTTTGGAACATTGTGTACAGGCAGCAAAGGCTCTGGCAAGGTTGTACTAACGCTAAGCCTTCACTGCTCATCAATGCTAAATGTACCAAAATCTCACAGTCTTGGTCATTATTTTGATAATGTTTCAAAGGAAGACAGTGGATGCTCAATTTTAAATGGCAAAGTAATTTATGTGCAAAAACAAACACTCAAATAAGCCAGCACATTCATTCAGCCTAATCAATGCCTTTAAAAATTTGTACTGGCTCATCCTTATCTTTATTCAATCAATATTATGGTAAACGTTCTAAAATTTTAAACTTTAATTGCCTGTCAAAAAAGTCTACACAAACAGTGTAGATCCAGATCAGACTGCTTCTGAAGAAGCAGCCTGATCAGGGTCTTCCCTGTTTGCTATTCTGACAAGAATTTTGTGAATAATAACCCTAATAACCATCGTTTTATTTACAGAACAGAAAGAGAAAAGTGTCGAACGTTCAAAATTTTAGAACATTAACTGAACTATTTTGAAAACTGACATCTGATACCCCATGCAATATTTGCCTGAACCATATCATTTATGTTGTCAAAGAGTGGACAAGTCCTTCAAAATTTTAATAACATTGTTAATGTAATAATATGTCTTAATCCTGTGATATACAAGTACTGTCAGAAACCTTTGGATGATAAAACTAGAGGACCTGACGGTCCTGAAGCGCTCACCTGATCTCCTTAATAATGTTAAAATAGGTCAAGATCAACTAAGGCTTATAATGAAACATATTTCGTTTTATGGTGGCTGCGGCCATTTCGGTCAAGTGGCCTAAAACAATCTAATGAATACTCCATCAAACAGCCCAGTGATTTCTGAGGAAAAGATGTTTAGATAGTAATGTGGCAGTCCAAATGAGTGGCCTTGGATAAAAGGTCACAGGTCAGCTTGACATTTGGTACTTATATAAAACCATTGTCTCATTAGGTTTAACATTTCTTGCAATATTATGATTTCGGCCTAACCAGTTATAGAAAAATGAACATTTCAAGATTTTTCCCATATAAATGCATTAGGAATCAATTTTGACCTTGCCATAAAGTAGGTCAAGGTCAACCTAGATTCATCATTTGTGCAAATCTGGTAGGGCCCACATCCCTAATGCTACAAACCAAGTCCCAAGGCCATTGGCCTTTTGGTTCCAGAGAAGAAGACATTTAAAGGGGTTTTACCATATATGGGCATGGTGGCCATCTCGGTCATGTGACCAGTACAATTGGTATAAATTTTGGCTTACCTATCATAAGGAGTCTTCATATGAAATTTGAGCTCAATTGGCCTAGTGGTTTCTGAGGAAACTATGTTTTAATGTGTTGATGGGATTCCAATATGAGCGACCTTGGCTGAAAAGTTAAAGGTCGACCTTGACTTTTGAAACTTATGTATAGCCATTGTCTCATTAGGTTTAACATATCAAGTGAGAATAATGATTTGGCTTCAACAGTATTCAAAAAATCAATTTTTCAAAAAAAAATCCCATTTAAATGCATTAGGAAGCAAATTCGACCTTGAGGTTAAGTAGGTCAAGGTCAACTCAGGTTCATCATTTGAACAAACTTGGTAGGCCCCACATCCCCAATGCTACATACCAAGGTCATTGCAAGGTCATTGGCCTTCTGGTTCTGGAGAAGATTTTTAAAGGGGTTTTACCATATATGGGCATGGCAGCCTTCTTTGTCATGTGACCAAAATATTTTGAAAAAATTTTGGCTAACTTAGCATAAGGAGTCTTCACATGAAATTTGAGTTCAATTGGGCCAATGGTTTGTGAGAAAACTATGTTTAAATATATTGATGGGACTCCAATATGGGCGACTTTGCTATAAGGTCAAAGGTCAACCTTGACCTTTGGAACATTTTTATAGCCATTGTCTCATTAGGTTAAACATATCAAGTGATAATAATGACTAAGGCTTCAACAGTTTTCAAAAGAATCAACTTTTCAAAAAATTTCCCATGAAAATGCATAAGGAAGCAAATTTGACCTTGACGTTAAGTAGGTCAAGGTCAACCTAGGATCATTATTTGAACAAACTTGGTAGGCCTCACATCCCCAATGCTACATACCAAGTCCCGAGGTCATCGGCCTTCTGGTTCTGGAGAAGAAGATTTTTAAAGGGTTTTTACCATATATGGGCGTGGCGGCCATCTTGGTCATGTGACCAGTACCATTTGAACAAACTTTTGTTCCCGCGTCCTAAGGAGTCTCCATATGAAATTTGAGTTCAATTGGCCCTGTGGTTTCAGAGGAGAAAATGTTTGAAAATGTTGACGAACGGACGGACAACGGACGGGCGGACGCCGGAGTCACTGTTATACTATTAGCTCACCCATGAGCCTTCGGCTCAAGTGAGCTAAAAATAACAATTTTATGCTGAAAAAGTAAGTTAATCTGACCCTATGCTAACAGCACTAGTTTTGACAACATTTGTGAGTGCAAAATTGTAAATACTTTCTTATCCATCAGTTTTAACATATGTTTTCACGGGTGGTAAACCTAGGAACTACCACGAAATTGTGTTAACGTAATTTTGTTCCCAAGCCACATCCGGGACACGTCGTGGTAGTTTCCAGGCCGAAAATTGGATAAAGAAAGGCTGGTGTCACTTTCATTTTTGTTTTATTTTACAACTAAGAACGAACAATGGTGAAATCCGACAATGTGGTTCCGTGTAAATATGTCTCAGAGCCCTCTCTCGCCCAAAATTTTGTTTGGAAAGTTATTTTCTCTCTTTAGATTCGTGTTTCCCCACTGAGCATCGGACCAACTTTCCCCAAAGTTCAAAGGATTTTAGCCCATATCTGTCAAATTAAATGGAATGTGATATCATTTGACGATGGAAATGATGAAAAGACCCTGAAAAAAACATTTCTACACATACAAAAAATCTGAGCATTTACTCGTAAACGATTCATGCCCCGTTCGTCCTGTGTGGTAGTATCCAGCTCATTGTGGTAGTTAAAATGCTATTGTGGTAGTTTCCAAGACTTTATAGGAATTTAGTAGTAGTTCGCATCAGCAGATGTTCACTATTCAGGGGCTACTTCATTTTTATAAAGACAGGGTGTGCGGGCGGAACCTTGAATACCCCTCTTATTCATACGAAGACCTTTTCAAACAACCTTTTGTCAGATAACAAATGAAGACTGTCTGAATTTTAATTTTAGTGGGCTATTGAAATGATGAGAAGAATGAAAAGAAGGGATATTCACATATTTTGTTTTTTAATAAACATGCTTTTTAATTATTAAATAACATGCCCGTTCATCGTCGCACTCACATGTATATAAAAAGTATCCAAACCCGAGGATATTTCTCTTTTTTTCTGAAGCGCAAGTACTAACGATACTTTGGGCCAGTAGTCTTAGCCTGCCATTTTATCTTAAAGTTGACTGAACATGGAACAACGTAGCGAGTGACGCAATTTTTATATCATTTTTTTTGTCTGTTGCTTGGTCCACCACGGCTCAAATGATGACCTTCTTTTGCTTTAGATTTCCAGAGGTGTTGTTTGGCAGTCCAGGACATGATCTCCACCTGTCAAGCATCACATTGAATCTCTTGAGTCCTCAGCTTAGCTTCTTCATGGTGTTGAAATGTGATTTATTTGTTTACCGTGGTAATTGATTGACGAGTTTGAGGGTTATCATGCGAAACAAACAACTATAATGTTTTGTAACACTTAAGAAACGTATCCTACAAAGTCTTGGAAACTACCACGATAGCATTTTAACTACCACGATGAGCTGGAAACTACCACACAGGACGAACGGGGCATGAATCGTTTACAAGTGCTCTGATTTTTTTCTGTGTAGGAATGTTTATTCAGGGTCTTTTTAATCATTTCCGTCGTCAAATGATATCAAAGTCCATTTAATTTGACAGATATGGGCTAAAATCCTTCGAACTTTGGGGAAAGTTGGTCCGATGCTCAATGGGGAAACACGAATCTAAAGAAAGAAAATAACTTTTCAAACAAAATTTGGGCTAGAGGGGACGCTGAAACATATTTACACGGAACCACATTGTCGGATTTCACCATTGTCCGTTCTTCGTTGTAAAATAAAACAAAAATGAAAGTGACACCAGCCTTTCTTTATCCAATTTTCGGCCTGGAAACTACCACGACATGTCCCGGATGTGGCTTGGGAACAAAATTACGTAAACACAATTTCGTGGTAGTTCCTAGGTTTACCACCCGTGGTTTTGGGTACTTAAAAAACATCTCATTGAGACGGTTCTTTTGAGTACCCACAACATATGTTTTGGCTGAGAAATAAGAAAATTATTTTTTGTTAAAAATTATTTTTTGTTATACACTCTTAAGCCTGGATGTCAGTATAATAAAGGTTGTACTACAAGTACTGTCAGAAACCTTTGGATGATAAAAAAAATAACAATTTTAGGCTGAAAAAGTAAGTTAATCTGACCTTATGCTAACAGCACTAGTTTTGACAACATTTTTGAGTGAAAATTGTAAATATTTTCTTATCCATCAGTTTTAACATATGTTTTGGGTACTTAAAAGAACGGTCTCATTGAGATGGTTCTTTTGAGTACCCACAACATTTGTTTTGGTTGAGAAATAAGAAAATTATTTTTTGGTTAAGCACTCTTTACTCAACGCCTGGATGTCAGTATAATACAGGTTGTACTGCATGGCACATAACAAGCTTTGCATTATGAGCGGGAATTCATGATCAATCTACTGTCATGCCAGCCAAGAGTGACAGTGATGTCATGTTTTGTTTACAATGTTATCAGGGACTAATAATGAATAGGTCACTTGTGTATTATTATTGTGTTAGCTCAAGTGGGGTGTGCAAGTTAATGTATTACTTAACAATTGTAAACAAAATATTAAGTCATAGTCACTCTTGGCTGGTAGGACAGTACCCTAGTGCATATAACAACAACATCAAAGCATCATCACTTAGGTAATCCTGACCTCAACCCTTTCAACAAGGTAAGTTTTACTACTTCCGGCTCAGCTACAGAGACTACCTATAATACTGAATGTTTAAATGAAGCAAGAAAAGCAAATATTTTTAGGAACAAATGGGCCACTATGCCAGAAAACCTGACTTTTTGTATACTACAAGAAAGTGACAGACAAGCCTGTTTATCTGCTCAGTCTGATCAGTGCCTTTGTTTTTCACTTTCTGGAAAGTTTTATGTTTCCACATTATACATACAAAATTTTGATATTCTATCTAGTCTTTGTAGCTGAGCAGAGTACTCCAGGATAGTTTATCCTGTGTCCTTGCTCAAATAACAATGGTGCTGATTAAAATAACAGGATCTAAGAGTGCAGTAGTCTCTTTGTTGCTAACAAATAACCATTGAGCCCCAATCTGACAAAAGGGACCTTCTGACAATCACTGTAAAAAGTGAGATATTTGCTGGGAAAGAACAACCTAGCTGTTGTGAACAATTACAGAAAATTTAAAGAGATAACCTTTAAAAATAACAAAGATATGAGCGCTTAAACTCACATAGATTATGCGTTTTACATCACTTAACATGATTGTTAATTACGTTCTGACATCAACACCACTGTGTTTACAAATGACGCAGCCACGCTAGTACAAAGACACTAGGAGCTCTTCATGCTTCTGTAAATATGATGTATATTCAATTTCAAAGACTGTATAAATAGCCTGCATATGCATTGCTGTTTTCACAAAAACTTTTGGAATGAGGTAACCTGTATTATAGGAAGCGTGTAGTCCATATGCACAGCTGTTACCATAGCAACAAACATAATACTTATCACTTAATTTAATCAGAAGGTTTTGCGCCCTTGATTGTATTACATGTTAGAATTAATTTGACTACACAAAAACTGCTAAAATGTCTGAAGGACCCTTTTGTCAGATCCATACTCAATTGCAGATTTTAGTATGAAATGGCCCTTTTGATCTAAAATATAAAAAAAATCTCTAGAAGGCAGAGGCTATGATAAAGGAATTAAAGTTTCCTTTAGCACAAAGCCTTTTTGTACATGATTACTTTACAAAAACAGAAAAAAAGAACATGATTTTAAAAGCCAGTAAAATGTGTTTACTAATTAAACTGATATTTCTATGAAGATAAGAGAGAAAAAAGTTATGATAAATGATAAACTAAAATTGGATGCAAAAAGCAAATAAAAATTAAAATGATATGCAGAACTACAATCACAACACAAGAAAATTTAGCATAAGGTTGCATAAAATAATAAAAACGAACATGTTTTCAAAAAGAAAATTAAGAACAGAAGAAAAATGAAAGTAAAAAGTCATTTCTCCTTTCATAAAGCTGAATAAAGATGCCTCCATTTTCCAAAATGAAAAAAAAAAATAAAAACAAAAAAGGCTTCATTCCTTTTCAAAATTAACTCTTTCCTTGCTAGCCGTGACTTTTGATGCCTGCTGATAATCTTTGCAAACAGTTTGGACCCAGATCAGGACCGACAGAATGTCGGTCCTGATTTGGATCCAAACCGTTTGACACCCTGATCGTGTCCCCGAAATAATTTTTTTTAAAGTCAGCAGATGACATCAAAAGCATACAAAATTTACCCTGCATGCAAAAAATTGAAGGGAAACAAGTCTTAAAGCATAAATTTTCTGAGGCTACTCTAATACGAATACAATTTCTCCTGGTTACTCATAGAGAATTGGGCCAGCACACAAGAGTTTGGTATTTATCAAATATGCCCAAGGGCCTCCTTTAAAAATCCATGCTGACCTATCCAGCAAAATTAGAAGCCTAATTTTTGGTCTGGGTCTTCAGTCTGTATGCATGCAGCAAAGGCACTGATGAGTCTGCACATATGCGCAGGCTGACCTGAGTAATTGCTGCTTAACAATGTGATAAGTACCAAATCATCATGTGCTGGCTAAATTAAATTTTCTCCTCAAAAAATATAGTCTTCTCCATGAGAACGAAGACTGTTCACTTAATGCTTGTAAAGAAGACCTTTCACCTTAAGCCTGGAGGTATTTCACCTTATGCCTAGCATAAATGAACTATAGGCAGACAATGATAAAACAAAATAACAAAGCAGAATTCTACATGTGGCAGCGCCAAGCCTGCATTCACACTGGCCATAATTAAATTAATCAGAACAAAACAATATTTGACCCAATAAGAATAGTCCCAGAACTTTTTATGCCTAACACTGTGATCATTTTCTTATCCATTAGTTTAAACATATATTTTGGTTACTTAAAAGAATCGTCTCATTGAGACAGTTCTTTTAAATACCCTCGACATATGTTTTTGTTGAGAAAAAATTTATTAAGCATTCGTATCTGGATGCCTGTAATAAGCATGTGTGCTTGTGAGTACATTGCACTTATTAGGATGAATATGATATGATTATGAAAACACTATGTCAAAAGTATATGTTTGCCAAGAGTCACAAAATATATGGTGCTGGTAGTTGCTTTTCTTTGGCCATATCATATCAACAGGGCATATAAACTTAACCCTTTGTATACTATCGTATTCTTCCATTTGGTTTGATACAATAAGCCAGTGATGGCTCATTGCACATATCAGGGGGTTACATGTTAAAATTCCCCATTAAGCTGTACTTCAGTCCCCAAAGATTGTTTTCATCTTTAATAGCAAACAGTGCAGACCCTGATGAAATACCACATGTTGTAGCTAGGGGTGCGCGATATTACCAGTATACCGGTAAATCATGATTTAGGAGTCCCAAGATTCGTATCGCGATATGCTTTTGACTGTACGGGTACACTCGTCAAACTCCGTCAATTTTCGGAACATGGTTAAGCTGCTTTCGTTTCGAGTTGTATTTTTATTCAGATATCATTTTTTATTTAATCTTGCTTGAATATTAATAGAAAAAGATGTCCAACAGCCATTGAAAAGCCTGTAACTAAGATAAACAAAGTGTGCCGTGTGCAAAACTTTATCACCATTGGCTAAGAGGAGGATTTCCCTGACTAAAACAAAAATGGCGGACCTGATTGAGATTGAGATGGAAGACGCTTGTTTTTTCTCTCTTTTTTTTTGACAATTTCTCGTAAGATAGCAAATTTTAATGGTTTGATTTGGATGAATTAACAAAAGTTGCAAATGCCATGCTGATTTTGTGATCATTCTATGCTAGCATGACTTTCAATTGCCACATGATGTTGAATATAGACGGCTTTGAAAACAATTCCCCTCCCTCGAGTGCATCTGTTATTAAGTTTTGCGGTATATCGTGATGCTTTGTTTGTTTTTGTTGCTTTACGTCCCAAGTCAACAGCTATGGTCATTGCAGGACGGTCAGTTCACCTAACCACACTTTTTTCCTGGGCAAGCTTGAACAAGCAGTTAACCAGTAATCGTGCACATACTTCCGCTTGTAACTGACAACAACCCTTCATGAATGATTCAGCGGAAGGGAGGAAAAGGACCGTAGAAATTATTTCATGATCAATCTCCACGAAAGTATGGGACCGGACCGGGATCAAACTCGCGACCCCTGGATCTGCAGTCAGCTTCGCATCTGTAACCAGACACGTTAGTATATCGTGATGCATATCTCGATACGAACCCAAAAATCGATACGGTTTTCAGAGGCGATACCCACCCCTAGTTGTAGCATTTCACCTGGGTTTACACTGTTTGTCATATACTACCTGTCCCTAAGAGTATAAAACTTTTTCATGCTCAACTGGGCATGAGATTTTATACTGCTCATAAATGTTCAATGTATTTATCCTGCTAATAAATGTTGGCATTTACACATTTATTAACAGGATAAGTACAAGTTTTTAAGCAGAAACAAAGTCTTTATATTTCAGTATTTAGTTTTATGAGCACTTGAAATTTCATGCTCAATTCAAATGAGCATGAAAAAAGTTATATAGCCTTGGGCCTATTTAGGGGTTTCCAGCATACAAAGGGCTAAAACATTAGCAGGTAAAACATTCCTTAAAGCTTTAAACATTAAACGTTGATATGTAAAACAATTTGTTTTCCCATTCATGCAAGGAAATATTATGAGTCATAAAAAATTGGATATACAACAAAAGGCAAAATGTACTGACTTTTGCCCTTTTTGAGAATATCAAGCAAAAACCTGAATCAACTTTGATAAGCTAAGATGTAAATGACACAAAAAGTTTCCCCTTTTCCTGTCATTCACAACAAATGATGTCTGCTTTGTCATCTGCTGAAATGTTTTACAAGCCTTTTGGACAAACAGAATGAAAGAGCAGTCTGATCTGAGTCCACATTGTTTGCCTCAGTCTATACTTGCAGTGGATAATGTAAACAAATATAAAATGCAGCAGATAACTTAAGCATATGATACTTTCACATTCATATATCTGCATGGTTAAATTTTATTGACAACCACATCTTTTACCTATCAACTTATAATATTCCTGGTATTAAAACAGACTGTTACTAAATTCATTACTAACTTACTGCACTTATGTTTAACTACTTTGACAAAAGATAGCAAAAGTCTGTAGATTTTGTTTTTTGATGTATCATATATGAGCCGCGACATGAGATTACCAAAAATGTGTTATGTGTTATCAACAAAGGCTCAGACCAGCCTGCACATAGGCGCAGTCTGATCAGAGACTTTGCTAGTCACTTGAATATTCTATGAATATTAAGCTACTGAGTGAACACCATTTGGAATTTCTAAGCTTAAAAGGAGTCCACACAGGCTTGTTTGAGTCTACACTTGTCAAAATGCCACAGTGTTGGAAATGACATGGCACGGCTCATATTTAGTTTACCCTTTATCGCTTAATGGCCATACTCCATACACCTTGGTCACTCTGAGCGCAACAGTGTTATAAACCACTGTGTTTTAGCTCTTTTGGCTGGTGGTGATGACTTTTGTTGTCAGCTGATGATCTTTGAAAACAGTTTGGACCCAGATCAAGACAGACAGAACATTGGTTTGATCTGGATCCAAACCATTTGGCACTCTCATAGTGTTCTGAAAGTTAATGTGTATGCTGTTCTTCCCCTTCGTTGGTCACACGTAACAGATGAAGACCAGCCTGCCTATCCATTCATCTCGTCAACACCTATGCTATTGACTCTCTGAAAAGTATCGTTAAACTTGCTACATACAAATTTCAATATTCTGGCTAGTATCTGTAGCTGAGTAGGCTTGTTTGAGCCTAACCTGGTCAAAAACCCTAAAGACCAGTTTCTTGTGTTTATTCTTGTCCTGATGAGCCTGGGTTTATCCTTTTTTTTGAAAACACTGTAGATCCTGATCAGATGGCTTCTGATGAAGCCATCTGATCAGGACTCACACTGTTTCCCTCTCTGATTGAAAATACATGATTACATCATTAACGGAAAAGCTGCAAGTTAACAGGATAAAATGGGAGGAGTGTAGTACATGAAAATATCCAGTATGGCAAGGATAAACAATCACGAGTACTGTAAACTTCCTAAAATTTCGAACACTAGTTGCCGGTCAAAACGGCCAAGACAAACAGAGCAGACCCAGATCAAACTGCTTCTGAAGAAGCAGTCTGATTAGTGTCTTCCCTGTTTGATATTCTGACAAGCATTTGTATATTCCAGCCCTAAAAATCCACATTTTATTTGAAAACAGAGTGAAAAGCATCAAAAATTTCAGAACATTGACTGAAACACTTTATGGGCTAGCAGCTACTACAACCATCATTTTGTACATATAAAATTGCATGTTCTTGGGATAAAGCTGCAAGCTCTTTCGGTGTCCAAAAATATAGGTATGCCCCAGAAATATAAGCATCTAGCAGCCAGAAATATAGGACACAAGGTTCATACAGGCAAGATTGTGTAAATTCAAGGACTTTTTAAGGACTTCTAAAAGACTTTCCTATTGTTTTCAAGGACTGAAAACTTATGGAAATACTGATTTACATGTTAAAATTCTACTTTGGAAATGCTAGATTGCATTTCTTAAGATATTAGTTTTAGAAAATTAGTATATAATTGTGGTGTCTTTATTTGGTGCAGCATATGCTGCACCAAATAAAGGCACACAAGTTTATACTGATTAGGCTCTCCAAAGACAGTGTTAAATCAACCTATAAATGGTAAAATTCAAGGGCTTTTCAAGGCCTTTGAGTGTTTTTCAAGTACTTTCAAGGCAAATGTAATTTTCAAGGACTTTTAAAGACAGTCCTATATATTCAAGTTTTTTTCAAGCCTGTGCGAACTCTGGGACAAATATAGCCTTTGAATAATAATAATAATCACAGGTGGTACTTTCTGGGCTAGCAGCTACCATAACCATCATCCTGTACATATAAAATTTCATGTTCTTGCAATAAAGCTGCAAGCTCTTTTGGTGTCAAAAAATGTAGGTATGCCCCAGAAAAATAGGTATCTAGCAGCCAGACATATAGGACAATACGAGCCACGTCATGAGATTTCCAACAATGTTGTATGTGCGACCAACAAAGACTCAGATCAGCCTGTGCATACGCACAGTCTGATAAGAGTCCTTGCTAGTCGCTTGAATATTCTATGAGTGTTAAGCTACTGACTCAACATCATTTGGAGTTTCTAAGCTTAATAAAGGGCTGTACAGGCTTATCTGAGTCTACACTTTTCAAAATGCCACATTGTTGGAAATCACATGTTGTGGCTCATATAGCCTTTGATAACAATCGCAGGTGGCACTTTCTGGGCTAGCAACTACTATAACCATCATCTTGTACATATACAATTGCATGTTCTTGCGATAAAGCTGCAAGCTCTTTAACAAACTCCTCCATTACTATTGCACAGTATACAGCATTTCTGGTCTTGGTTGTCTCCCCTTGGCCCGCCTGCTTAGGAATCTCTGGCTTCTTGTTGATGTAACGGAAACCCTTATTCCCCGCCATTATTTCAAGGTTACCTCCCTTTCTGCCTATGCTAGCTGCCGTTGTCTTCTTGTCTGATGGAGATCGCTTAAATAGAAGCTCTGCTAAGGTTCGATGCCTTTTATCTGAAAAGACATTTGGAACAACAGTTAAAATTTTTACTACACAATTTGATCTTTCAAAACTACTATTGACATATAAAATAAATATCAACAATATCATTCAGCAATAAGCCTGGTAGTTTCAATCCGCAATCCGGTTAATGACTGAAATTTAGATTTTTAGCTTGCACTAGATGATGAAAACCTTAGGCTTTTGGATGTCTGTAGCTAATGTTTTCATAATCCAGTGGTTCAAACAGGCAAGGCTATGTAAAAATCAAGGACTTTTCAAGGACTTCAAAAACCTATACTACAGTTTTCAAGGACTACAGGTTTTTGAATCATACTGAATTAAACATTAAAATCTAACTTCGCCAATGATGGACTGATTGAACGGATAAATAAGTATCAGAAAATTAGCAAAAAATTGTTGTCCCTTTATTTGGTGCAGCATTATGCTCAGAGCCTTTTCCAGCTATTTTGGGAAAAGGCCCCTGGCTTGAATTGGGAAAAGATACACGCCATTTTGGGAAATTTTTAGAAGTGTTAAACAGTAAAAAGAAAACAGAAAAAAAACACTTACATGTGCATGATTTATTCATGTGTATTATGAGAGAGCGGAATCATACAAATGTAACCATCTTTACTAGGGTTGTAAATTAGTAATATTACCAGCTGTACTGCTTTTGATACTTTTGTAAGATCAAATAATTATTATGTCCTGTTGTCAATTTTTTTTTTGAACAATTTTAGAGTTTCAATTTCAACAGCATCATCATCTGAACTTTTATCGTTACTTGCTGTTGCTGATTTAGATGGTGGGTCTACATATGGCCAAGAAAAAGACCTAGCTAGCCGTGTTTCTGATGACCCTTGAAAAAAAAACAACAGTCAGTCAAAAAAAGTTTTTTTTTCAAATCCCACAGAACTTTCCTTTTTATAGAAAATTTCTTAGAGCAAGCTCACACTGGTCAATGTAAAAGCACCGGTGGTTGCTACAACGAACTGGTGGTGGCTTATTTCGGCACTGGTGGTGGCGTAAAATGGCGGAAAAGGTAAACAAAATCTATACCTGTTGACTTTATGATTTATTTATAAGCTTGTATTTATTTTATTTGTGATGACACCAGGCGCACAGACCGTCGGTAAGATTACAGTTTATGGCGCTGCCAAGCAATTGGTGATTTAATTCTTGGTTTGAACGGCAAATCCAACACAGTTCTGGAGTTTTGCCGTGACAGGTGCTTTTTTCTAATGTAACTGCCTAAATTGAGTGAAATCTGCATGTCTAAGCGCAGCTGTTGTCATATTCCCATGAAATAATATCCAAAAAACGATTACTACTTTGTTTTTTTTTCTTGGTAAACTTCCAAATGTTTTATTGAGGAATTTTTATTACAACGCACTGGGAGCATTTTTTGACGCATTGATACAACGCACTGATGGTTGCACAGAATTCCTATGGTTGCTGGTGCAGACTTACCACATCATTCGCTATTCACATAAACGTTGCAAAATTGCCATTTCAACCAGCACATGATATTTCGATACTGTATAGAAGGCTCAGGTGAGCCTGTGCAAACGTGCATACTCCCAAGAGACTCTCCTGCCAACACAAGAGATCTTGATATTTATTACATTGTCCATTGACTGCCTGCGCAAATGTGCAGACTCACCAGAGTATTCGCTGCTGGCGTGAATAGCACACAATTCGCCATTTAAGGCAGCACAAGAGATTTTGTACAGTGACGAAGGCTAAGGTAAGCCTGTGCAAATGTGCAGACTCGCCAGATCCCTCGCTGCACGCACAAAATAGCATTCAATCGTCATTTGAGTCACCACATGATAATTTTAAACTTTGACAAAGGCTCAGACTAGACCGAGCAAATGTGGCCAAAGCCATCGCTGTTCGCATGAATGACACCCAAAAATAATGAGTATCACAATCACAAACTGCAAACAAACCTATGGCACTGAGAGGAATAGCCATACAACAATCACGAGACACCAGGAAGACAAACTAAGCAAAGCAGCCAGCTCTCTCTCTTCTTCATCAAGATGATTGTAAAACAAGAATGGACATAAAGTAACAAAATATAGAACAATTACAGAATCCTGTAATGGGAGCAACAATCAACAACGAATCTACAACAACAGAATCACCGCCTTAGAACAGACAGCAGCCTATTCCTCTGGGGTGCTAAATTGCATTCTACTGGTAACAAATCTTCACCCTAGAATCTGCTGTTGTTGAAGCACAAAAATTTTAAGCTCGCATGGAGGCTTATTAACTATTGTGATGTATCATAACGGAAAAACAATCTCATTAAATTAAAAGTTTTGGGGCCAATCTGAAAAATAGGCGGAAACACTCTCAAAGTGCGAACAGGGCTAGCTCTGGAGCATCTCTGGTCAGGCTACACATTTGCAGAGTCACGCTTGAGCCTTCATCAGTGTACAAAAACTACAAAATCTATCCCTATTGACTGTATGATTTCTTTATAAGCTTGCTTTTATTTTACTTTTGATGACCCAATGCGCACAAACCGTCAGAAACATTGCAGTTTATGGCTCTGCCATGCAATTGGCGTTTTAATTCATGGTTTGACCGATAAATCGGACACAGTTGTGGAGTTTGACAGTGACAGGTGCTTTTCTATTGTGACTGCCTACATTCAGGAAATCTGCATGTCTAAGCACAGCTGCAGCTATGTTATCATAGTCCCATGAAATAACATCCAAAAACGATTACTACTCTCTATTTTTCTATGCAGAGAAGGTTCTGGTGAGTCTGTACATTTGCATAGGCTCACCTGAGTCTTCATCTCGGTACTGAAATATCATGTGCTGGCTCAAATAACGATTTATGCACCGTTTATAAGAGCAGTGAATGCCGTGCTGAGGCTGCACCAGCAACATCAGGAATTCTGTGCAACCATCAGTGCGTTGTATCAATGCGTCAAAAAATGCTCCCAGTGCGTTGTAATAAAAATTCCTCAATAAAACATTTGCTAGTTTACCAAGAAAAAATCCCAAAGTAGTAATCGTTTTTTTGGATGTTATTTCATGGGAATATGACAACAGCTGCGCTTTGACGTGCAGATTTCACTCAATTTAGGCAGTTACACTAGAAAAAACACCTGTCACGATAAAATTCCAGAACTTTGTTGGATTTGCAGTCCAAACCATGAATTAAATCACCAATTGCTTGGCAGAGCCTTAAACTGCAATGTTACAGGTGGTCTGTGCGCCAGGTGTCATCACAAATAAAATAAATGCAAGTTTATAAATAAATAATAAAGTCAACAGGTATAGATTTTTTTACCTTTTACGCCACCACCGGTGCTGTAAAATGCAACCACCAGCTCGTTGTAGCAACCACCGTGGCTTTTACATTGACCAGTGTGAAGCTGTGGCCACATAAAAATGATCAATTGTCCGCTTGTTAATCTCTTTTTTTTTACTTAAATTTATTTTACACCTCTCCCCAAAAATGATTATTCTTAAAAATTAGGATTTAGCGAGAGGCGCCGCAATCTTTAAAAAATAGTATTGTGACCGTTTGCATGATAGCCGCGGAAAAAGATAACTTTTACGCTTCAAATTGGGAATTTATTTTTGAAAATTGGGGAAAAAAAGGAGGATATTTTGGATTGGGAACGGGGCCGAATATCGGACCCTGGTGATAGGGAGAAAAGAACCTGATGCTGCACCAAATAAAGGGACAACAATTGTATACTAATTTTAGTCTACATTAACAGGATTGAGTCTTACAGAAAATAGTGAAATTCAAGGACTTTTCAAGGCCTTATAGTGATTCTCCAGTACTTTTCAAGGCATATATCATTTTCAAGGACTTTTCAAGAAAGCCCTTCATATTCAAGTACTTTTCAAGCCTGTGCAAACCCTGTTAGACTTTTGGGTGTCTGAAGCTAATGTTTTCATAATCCAGTGATAGCTAACTATCTAATTTCAATTCTTCAATCAAATATTTTTTTTTCTTTTTCATCAAACTCTACTACTATTCCTTATAAAATGAACTATTTTAATTGGAAAAGAGGAACCAACTGTGGTTTAAACAAAGATTGAGTATCTGTGTTCTAATCAACTTACTAAACACTTTTAGCATTTTGTCATGTTCCTATGCACATTTGGCAAAGTTAGCTGTAGAAATACCATATCTAATCTTGCTACAAGCAAAATTTTATTTTTCTAGCTTATATTTGTAGCTGAGCAGGCTGGTTTGGGTATGATCTGGCCGGAAACCTCCAAAGACAGGTTTTCTGGTGACAAGGCCCATATATTTTTCTCAACCAATGATATCTTACAAGCATTTAAGAGTGTGTAACAAAAAATTAAATTTCTTATTTCTCAACCAAAACATATGTTGTGGGTACTCAAAAGAACAGTCTCAATGAGAGGGTTCCTTTGAAAATCCAAAACATATGTTAAAACTGATGGGTTAAAAAATAATTACAATTGTACGCTGAAAAAATTTGTTTATCTAAACCTGTGATCATACCTTTTGAAGGCACCTCATTGATTGTTGGATTGATTAGATTCTTTACATCCCATCAACAATATTTCAGTTATAAAAGGACAGTCTTCCTGGGTTGAAACAGTACTAAGCTGGGATAAATATTCTTGCTGAAGGACACAACGCAGTGATGCCGGTGAGGCTTGAACCCGCAGCCATTCAGTCTCGAGTCAAGCACTCTACCACTGAGGCAATGTGCTCCCTCACCTCATTGATTGTTAATGATCTTAATTTAGAGTGAATTTATTCTTGACAAGGTCTCAGAGTCCTGGTTGAAACAAAAATTAAATTTCTTATTTCTCAACCAAACCATATGTTGTGGGTACTCAAAAGAACTGTCTCAATGAGACAGTTCTTTTGAGCACCCAAAACATATGTTAGAACTGATGGATAAGAAAACAATTACAATTAAACTCTGAAATTTTTTTGATCATACCTTTTAAAGGCATCTCATTGATTGTGGATGATCTTAATTTAGAGTGAATGAATTCTGGACAAGGTGTAAGACTTCTGGTTGTAACAAATTTAATTTCTTATTTCTCAACCATAACATATGTTATAGGTACTCAAAAGAACCGTCTCAATGATATTTGAGACGGTTCTTTTGAGCACCCAAAACATATGTTAAAACTGATGGGTAAGAAAATAATTACAACTGTACGCTAAAAAAATTTGTGATCATACCTTTTGAAGGCACCTCATTGATTGTGGATGATCTTAATTTAGTGTGAATGAATTCTGATCTGCCGTCAGAGATCTTGTTGTAACAAAAATTGAATTCATTATTTCTCAACAAAAACATATGTTGTGGGTACTCAAAAGAACAGTCTAAATGAGACAATTCTTTTGAGCACCCAAAACATGTTAAAACCGATGGGTGAGAATATAATTACAATTGTAAGCTGACAATTTTAATTTGTTTATCATACCTTTTGAAGGCACCTCATTGATTGTTGATGATCTTAATTCAGTGTGTATGAATTCAGGACTAGGTGCAAGAGATCTGGTTGTAACAAAAAAATTCATTTCTTATTTCTCAACCAAGACATATGTTGTGGGTACTCAAAGGAACCGTCTCATTGAGACGGTTCTTTTGAGCACCCAAAACATATGTTAAAACTGATGGGTAAGAAAATAATTACGATTGTATGCTGAAAATTTTTGTGATCATACCTTTTGAAGGCACCTCATTGATTGTGGATGATCTTAATTTAGAGTGGATGAATTCTGGACTAGGTGTCAGAGAGTGAGCACGATCTGGTAGTAATCCTTCACGCTGCGCCAATGTTCTCCTAGCCCGCAGCAATAAGGCCTCAAAGTTTTGAACAGTGTAAGAGTAATGATCCACCTTCTGTCTCACAGATGTTAAAACCTGAAATTGAAAGAAAAATTCATGGCTATAGAGATTTTTTAATAACGAAATGCGCAATATTCTAATGCAATATTTCTACCCCTTTGTATGCTGGAAATCCCTAAATGGCAACTTGGCAAACAATGAAAACCCTGATGAAACAGGGTGCCCACTCTTAGTCTGAAATGGAATTCCCTGACTTTTCACTGACTTTTCCCTGACCAAAATTCATTTCCCCTGACCCATTTTACCGCGCTTTCCCGCACACCTCCTTCCCTTCCAGCCGTCTGATACACCTGCATTTTATAAATACTGACATAAATTAAACTAAATCCTTAAAATGTATGAGTTTTACATCAGCAATATGAGTTTAAATAAAAAAGACACACAAAAGGAAGCAAGTGTGTAAGAAAAGAACATTACATAATTTTGTGTTGTGTAAGATATTTTGTTAATATGTTATACAGCTTACTTGAGCTGTTTGGGGAATTTCACCAGGTGTAAATGGGAGCAAACGACCCCCAGGACATGGCCAATTTGGACCCCAGGGACATGGTTGGCAAGATTTATGTAGGGGATCACTAAACTTTGCTATATGTGCTTAATATATAAGCTGTGAGCCTCATGGTCTTAGAGGGTTTTTTTGGTTTTTTTATTTATAGTCAACATAAGATAATGGCCCCCGTTAGGGTGTGGCCAGTTTGGACCCCAGGGGTTTGATTGGCAAGAGACCACTAGATATTGCTACAAATTAAATCAACAAGCTGTGGGGCTTATGGCTCCAGCCACTTCAGAGAAGATTTTTAAAGTTTTTCCCATTATTTATAAGTCTATGAGAGCTTTATGTTACCCATGGCAGCCTTTCCCCTAGCTACCGTATGTGCTTTACATTAAATTTGATCAGAACTGATATAATATTATACTCCTTTGAAAATGGAAGCAGACAACAATAACAGACCATCAATATACTCATTATCATATCTTACTTGAGCCTTTTATTCAGGTGAGTTAAAACAATGTGACCAAAAATTAGGTTTTAGATTATCATAACAGTTCCTAGCCAAAAGATATATATATAAATATATTGGAACAACTGGAATTGCATATTATATTCACCCTAACACTATTAAAGTCATCATCTCATATTTGTTTGTTTAATTTTTGAGGGGTTAACAAAGCATGATTTTAAAATTCCCTGACTTTTCCCTGACTTTTGAAAATTTTCTAATTTCCCTGACCATTTTACAGAATTCCCTGACTTTTCCTTGACCTTGAAGAAAAATCAAATTTCCCTGACTTTTCCCTGACGGGTGGGCACCCTGTGAAAGGCCGAATTCTGCGGAATTTCATCAGGGTCTTCACTTTTTGTTGGGATCAAAACAATCTTCAGGGACAGAAATACATCATAATTTGGAAATACTGAGCTGTGACTCCTTAAAATATATAATGGACAATCCCAACCTTATTGCTTTTATCTGTATGGGAAAATCCATCAGAATAATAAGGTTAAAAATGTAATATCTCCTTATACATGGAATCTTGAAATTTAAGTTATTTTCGAAAAGCCAAATTTTAGTGACAATTCTGAATGATAATATGCAACTGTTACTTGGAAAAAGGTTTTGTTTGTTTGATTTGATTCTTTACGTCCCATCAACAATCTTTCAGCTAAACAGGGACGGGTCTTCCTGGGTTGAACCAGTACTAAGCTAGAATAAATGTGTCTTGCTCAAGGACACAACACAGTGACGCTGGTGAGGCTGGAACCCGCAGCCCCTCGGTCTCGAGTCAAGCACTCTACCACTGAGCCACTGCGCTCCCTTGGAAAAAGGTCATTTCATTGCCATGTGTCTATAAATCATTCAGATTTAAAAATTTTTTTTGAAAAAGCTGTGCATGAAGCAGGCAAGGAGAGCATTGTTGATGATCCAGGGTCTGGCCCTGAGGTTATAAAACTTTTTTTCGTGCTCAACTCAACTGAGCATGAAATTTCAACTGCTCATAAAAACTAAGATGCTGAAAAATAAAGATGTTTCTAGCTTTAAACTTCTCAGATGTTGTATTTATCATGCTAATAAATGTTAAAATTCCATCAATTGTTGGCATTTTAACATTTATGCACATGATACATTTCATGCTCATGTGAGAAGATCATGAAAAGGGTTTTAAAATCTCGGGCCATGGTCTGCGACCCCAAACTATTAGGTTCAGGCAATTCACTGCATGGTGATGAATTTTGGACATGTTACAGTCCAAAGTATTGCTGATAATAAAAAAAACAGTATCCATAGTTACATTAACCAAGGGGCATGTTCAAAAATAATGAAGCTTTTCACTTTATGGCATCCTATGCACACAATTGCCTAGATTTTAAGGAACAAACATAGCTAAAATATGTTTTATGGTCCCTGTGTTCATCATGCAAATTTTATAAAAATAGAACAAGTAATACAAAATTTATGCCAGTAAAACTAGCTAAAAAACTAAGGAGTGTAACACCTTTTGCGTGACATTTTTTTCATTACTGAATTTCACTTGGGCATTTATACAAAGCTGTGTATGTTGCCATACTTATTAGCCAAGTTTGTGATTACCCATTCCTTTCAACTTAATGAAAATGGGAAAATCATGCCTTTTCATCATTACCTATGTTATTTTTTATGCATTGTCCAACAGCACTAGTCTAAAATTCAGGTGCAGTAAAAATGAAGAGATTTTGCTCAGAGTTGATTTGACATGAATATTTGAAAATATTATTACCTATAATGTGGTTTGCAGCATTGACCAATCTTAATACATTTTATTTCAAATTTTACAGCTGCTTTATAAGCATTCATAAAAGAATGAGCATAACTGGTTGTAAAGCACCCTTTAAACTAAGGAGTGTAACACTTGACATTTCAAGCCTCATAACATTTTCCAAGGTTATGTTTTGTGAGCTAATATGCCTCATATGAAAAGTGTTTGACCCATAATAGAGATTCATACAGTGTGAGTTTTAATCTTGGTCTTAATTTTCTTCATATCATCCATAAAAGCCACTAAGGAGTGTAACACTTTCTTGCAAAACACTTCTGTGGGACATTTCTATACCAGTAGCAGTATAATTTCAATTTATTTACCATTCTTACCATAGAGCAATGTCCTTCTAACAATTTTAGGAGCTCCATTTTATGTTCAAAGTGTAAATAAAGCTATACTGCATTGAGATCACCTAAAAATTGGTGATTTTGACAATCCATTTTCTTGAAATTTTACCTATCTAGGCATTCAAGACAACATTTATTCTTGAAAATCACATGTTCTGATAAATATAAAAAGATAAAATTGACCAATATGATCCTATTTTCTAACCAAGCTAATGTTTTGCTATGACATCACGACACAAAGGGTTACACTCCTTAGTGATTTTTGTTGCAATGCCTTTTAAGAGCTTTATTCTTTTCCAAACTAGCAACATTTCACTTTTAATTGACTCTGACCATTCATTTCCAAGATTTAGAACAGTTTGTTTGATGCATTTTTTTGAATCTTGGTTAGCATTTGGGGTAAATCATTTAGAAACTCAATGTAAAGGGACCTTTTCGATTGGTTCATGATGGGAGTATCAATATCAGAAACTGGTATGCAATCATACTTTTTTTATTCCCTTTGGCAGCTAGTTAAATGGTATTTAAAGGTGCATAGTCGGCATCTCGCTGTTAATTTTTTACCACAATATGTTATTACTCTACTCTTTAGCTTAATATGTTTTCTAACGATTACAAGAAGGAAACAGCCCAAGAGTGGGCCCAAAACCCGCTTTCAGAGCGATTTCTATACTTTGTTAATTATTTGCGTCCCTCCAATAATTCTCGGGCAAGTTTTACGGTATTTACCGACAGTAGTGGCTATTCATATGAACTCTTACGTGACCTCTTATGACCCATGCGCCGATGCGATCGAGTGAAGCGCAGCAAAAACAAAAATGGCGGAAATTGAACATGTCAAAAGGGCAAGAGTTGGAAGACCTAACCGCCTCACATTTTCTGCCACAAAAAGAGAGAATTCAGAGAACGACGCTAAATGTAATAGAAGTAGCATAAATATCGGTGAAGAATTCGGTCGCTGGACTGACCTGAAAACCCGTTTCGGACTGAAAACACGCGCAGAGGTGGGGACGATTTTACTTGGCAGGTAGGCTTATTACAAAAAGTCATATTTAGCCCGGACATGCTTATCTACTATTCTACAGCCGGTGAGACTGTCATTATTGTGTTTTTAAACGTTGTCGTTCACCAAAAGCGCTTGTTTAGAATTGAAACACTTGCAAAGAAATACTTCTAGCAAGATGTTATGTGCTATTATTGGACGGGGCTCCGAAGGGGGATTTTAACTTTTCGTTTACGAAAAAAAATGCGCCAGCCTTTTTGTTGCTACATGGCTTCTTGCTTGGTCAGAAAAACAATATAAGTCATAATATTCAAAATGTCTGGTAAAATGGGATCAAATTTAGGCCAGTTTGTTTTCATGTTTTCGTTTATTAAATAGGTATTTCATTCGTAACAAGTAGTAGCTTTTGAAAATAGTGCGCTCCAGTGTCACTTTACTATCTATCTATCTATATATCTATCTATCTATCTATCTATCTATCTATCCACACCCCCATCCATCTGTCAATCCCCTAACAGAGACACTAAAGTTTGGCCAAAAAATATGCATTTCCTTTTGCAAAGTAAAATGGAATTACTGTAGTTAACACAGGTGTCAGTTTTATAACGACCGCCAGCATATTACACCCCGAGACAGGCGAAATATTGAGTTATGCATGCTTCAGTTATCAATTAAAAATCAAGCTTTGATCATCCAGCAATGGGGCGTAATCTGAAAAGTTAACTGTCAGAACCCCTTTTTTGACATTCTTGTTATTTCCCCAGCATGGCTTTATCTTTTATGATGCCTGGTCTAAGTAGGCCTAGTGCTAAATCAAAATGTAAATAATTTCAAATCTAATAATTTTTCAACATAACCAGCTACCACCACAAAAACAGTCATATAAATAGGACAGAAGCCATTTGTGTGCGTGCGTTCGCGCATGTGTGTGTGTGTGTGGGGGGGGGGCTGCAGGATTTGGTTAGTCCCGCGCCTTATCTAACGCACATGGCCATTTTATTTTAAATGTAGAACGCAAATATTAAATTCCAGTTGAGACAACTCCGTGTGTTCGTGCCTCGTGAGCACGGTCTTTCATCCGCATTGAATAAAAAAAGTGATCGATGTTTATGAGATAAACGTAACCTCCGTAAAGGGAAGCATATGAAAAGAAAATATAAATTAGTACGAATCATGTTCATTTACTTGGTCACATGTCAACAAATATGGCGCTTACGAATGTTAACCACCAATGCGTCATCATATATATAATAGTATATAGAGTAGATAGTGGATATCTAGTATCAGAGACTAGGGCAGTGTATACTAGTACTGGCCTGTGTCAACTTGTCAAGAGAATTAGTACATGCACGGACAAAAGAAAAAAATGGGGAAAGATTTGTTTATTTTTCGCAGATGAAAGATATCTGAGACTGTCTAAAATCTGCAGTTTGGGAATTGCGTTACCCTATGTGTATTATTTGTATAAGAAGGGGTTCAAATATTGCAATTGCAGCCAATGTAAGAACTATAACCTAAATAACAAACCATACAAGAACTTTACAAGAAGTTTTTTGCATAGAAAAAAAAACAAGTGGAAAAATAAATTTGTATATAACGTTATTGTGAATTACGTTACAACAATTTTACTAAACTCCAAATACCTCTCTAAATGCATACACTTACTGAAAAATGTTTGTTTTTAATCAAAGCAAATCTGTCCTAGTAAATAAAGATCGATTTAAACCATATTACAGTTGTCATTTTATTTTAACAGGGATTTACCTATATGCTCTGGGTACATCGACTCCCCTATTCATGTAACTTACAAAGCTACTCATTGTATCAACATAACATATGCAAAGTAATCTGTTTGAAAAACAAAATTGAATAGTTTAAATCTCTAAGAGACTGTTCGTATGGTTTTTGAAATGAGCTGGATTAAACAAAGGTAACGTAACTCACAAGTACGTACCGTAATTCACATTCTACAAAAACACAGATTTGTCCAATCAAAGGGCCAAATACAACAAAGCGACGGTGATTATAAGTTTCTGACTTGTTGTTCAATTGTTAGTATCTCTTTTTCATTCAATTTTTATCTCGTCGCTGCTACCACATGAGGTTTATTGGTGAGTTTATGTGTATACTTCGAAATTGGCACTCCCACTTTTGCATCCTGGTCCATTCCAGTTGATCACAGTGACCTCAAATGTTCTCATGACTTAATATTATGATAACTCTTATGGTTTATATGATAGATAAAATAGTTAACTTGAATTTATAACTTCTTATCTTCAATTGAAGTGAGCAAATTGGCTATGTGAATTACGTTACCATGAATGTTTTTTGCCATTTTTCTGAGAAGGGTGTATCTTTGTGTATGTTGCAAACTTTGCTTTTTGTAATAAATGTACATAAAAAGGCATTTATTGAAGTTAGATTTTTTTATCTGCATTGTCTTAGTTTGTAGTGAGCCACAACAAGTTTTCAAATATATGTAATATTTAAAATCATTTTTCTATAATCATATTTTGAAGTGTTATTCCAACAACATTAATGAAACCAGATGCAACAGCTGACTTCCAATGTGCAAAGTTGATGTAAAAGGTGTTAAGCAAAACACTAGAACCTAAAATTTTGCAGAACAATATATGTTTCTACGCAGGAAATAAGACCAGAGTGTGAGGTATGTGATTTATGTTACAGACCTATTGCACAATGTTCTTTATACAAGAATACAACTTTTTATTTCAAATACCTAAGAAGAATGTAATTTTTAATATTCTTCATCTACTGTTTCAAAACCAATAATTTTTTCTGGTCAACTCTTCAAATTTGATGGATACAATTAAAACAATCAATGTGCTCTTAGAATTACTGTTTTAATCCACTGTCAATTCATAACAAACATGCTTAGACCATGTTGAGAAGTAAAAAAAAACATGATAAAAACTCTACTTTATAGGCTTATTTGATCAACAAGAGATCCAAGTAGAAGTGCATACTATAAAAGCACTTAAATTTGATGTGTACAAGTATACTTCATCGCAGTAGCGTAGCTCACATTCAAATTCAGTGGTGCTCTTTGTGAGGCTGAATGAATCGAACTTTTTGGATGTGCACTTTTTAGACAACATTATCTATTTTACATATACCAATAAGTAACAAAATAACATAAAAGTGGAAATCTAAGCCAAACAATTGTGGGACACAAATTGGCTGCAATTGGTGAACTTAACTCGTTTTGGCTGCTAGTACTGCCTTGTAGTAGTAACGAGAGATACTCATCATACTAGTACTGACCTCTTGAAGCAGTGACTAGTAATACAGATACTAGTACTGACCCCTAGTGGTAATGAAGGGGACTCTGGATAATAGTACTGACATCTAGTGACAACGATAGGGACTCTGGATACTCTTACTGACATCTATTGGCAATGACAAGGTCTCTTGATACTCATACTGAACTCTTGTGGCAATGACTGGAACTCTGGATACTTCTACTGACCTCTAGTGGCAATGACTGGGACTCTGGATACTTTAACTAACCTCGAATTACAATGCCTGGGACTCTGGATACTTTTATGGACATCTAGTGGCAATGACAGGGACTCGGTGATACTTGTGCTGACTTCTAGTGGCAATGACTGCTCAAACATGCGCGGATCCAGAGGGGGGACAGGGGGCCCGGACCCCTCTGGGAAATCACAAGTTATATGCGTTTTTATGGAAATAAGCATCTGGACCCCCCCCCCTGGAAAAAGTTGGACCCCCTGAAAAATGCTGGACCCCTCCCCCCCCCCCTCCCCCCCCTGTAAAACTGTAAAATCAGTTGAGGGTTAAAAATTAAAAATAATGTTGTTGCGGTTGTTTTTCGGCAGTCGGGCCTCCCCCCTCTCCCCCTCTGACAAAGATTCCTGGATCCGTGCATCGCGTAGAAAATAGTAATCGCATCTCCGGGACATTTAAATTATGTGCACGAAAATGTCTAGATAACATCGAAGGTAATCTCCAAAGATTTTCCGACAGCTATATTTCCCAGTTATGGTACTACCGTTTCTTTTTCTATCCCACAGACATACCATCCCCTCATACAGGCTGACATTTTGAAAACTCTTTGAGTTGATGGGAGGCTCGTAGATAGGTAGGTAGGTAGGTAGGTAGGTAGGTAGGTAGGTAGGTAGGTAGGTAGGTAGGTAGGTAGGTAGGTAGGTAGGTAGGTAGGTAGGTAGGTAGGTAGGTAGGTAGGTAGGTAGGTAGGTAGGTAGGTAGGTAGGTAGGTAGGTAGGTAGGTAGGTAGGTAGGTAGGTAGGTAGGTAGGTAGGTAGGTAGGTAGGTAGGTAGGTAGGTAGGTAGGTAGGTAGGTAGGTAGGTAGGTAGGTAGGTAGGTAGGTAGGTAGGTAGGTAGGTAGGTAGGTAGGTAGGTAGGTAGGTAGGTAGGTAGGTAGGTAGGTAGGTAGGTAGGTAGGTAGGTAGGTAGGTAGGTAGGTAGGTAGGTAGGTAGGTAGGTAGGTAGGTAGGTAGGTAGGTAGGTAGGTAGGTAGGTAGGTAGGTAGGTAGGTAGGTAGGTAGATAGATAGATAGATAGATAGATAGATAGATAGATAGATAATCCCGACATGACTGAACTATTGTTGTCACATCTAAAAATTTCTATGTGTGTGACCAACAAAGACGCGCAGATTAGTCTGAGTCTTTGTTGCTTGCATAAACATGCGTGATAAGTCTCGCAAAATAACTCTTCCAATGAATTTTTGAGGAAACAGAACATTGGATTATACGTTGTCGTAACGTGATTCTTCAGCGAAAACGTTCAAAATCTAGTGGGATAGGAACCTAGACCGTATAATAGACGTCCCTGCTATGAACTTATTTATAGTTCGTGACTTCGCGCGCACAGACTCGTCTGAGCCTTCGGTACAAGTATGGAAGAAAAAAGAGAAAAAAAAGCATCTTGTCTCAAGAAGCCTTATGGCAAAATAAACTATTACATGTTATTCATTTTCAGCAAAGGGGGTGGGAGAGGGCAACATCATTTTAGCGCTCAGCATTTTAACAGGGGTGGGGGGTCCAGGTACTCAAAATTTCTCCATGGGAGATCCATTTTTCAGGGGCCGGATGTCATTGGGCCAATTCCTATGGAACCCTATACCACATGTGATTTTCCACTGGGACCCGGACTCCCTGCTCCATCAGGATCCGTCCTTGCCCCGAGTCTCGGCAGTGTCTGGATTTATTTGTTTTTTATTCTTTACGTCCCAATCAAACGATATTTCAGTTACGTCGGGACGGTTCTTCCTGTGTTGAACAAGTACTAAGCTAGGATAAATGTGTCTTGCTCAAGGACACAATACAATGACACCGATGAGGCTCGAACCCTAGGCCCTTCAGTCTCAAGTGAAGTCAAGCACTTTACCACTGAGCCATTGCGCTCCCGATCGTGTCTGGAAGGGTACGGGTCCCGGGAGCCTATAGGCATATCGCTATCCATTTTGATATTAAGAGCACTACTGGTTCAACCCATGTAGATAGGAAAATGTGACATGACTGAAAAATGTTGACTTGTACGCTATGCATCAACACAAACAAAGGGTCGAGAATGATATTTTATCGAGGCTGTAAACTTCTCCCTGTTGAGTACCTCTTTGCCTATTGCCATGACCGGTGACGTAACTGTCGTAACTGAATGATTTTTACTGGCGAGCTTGTTTCAGCTCTGAGTCAGATAATCTGTGTAGTTTGCCTTTTTCTTTAGAGAGTGACGATAAATCAGTAAGGTCATTGTGGTTTCCTCACAAACTTCTGCGTCTGTGTGCCGGACTAATAAAATTGCGAAAGTTAAGAAAGTTTTACGTCCTCATGTAAGCATCTTATTTGGAAATAGATTTATCAGCTGATCTCTTCTCCGGAAAAATACGAAGATTGATAGGCACCGCTGAATTTTGCAATGAGCAGACTTCAGCATTTTTCCATAGCCTATACGGATGTCTGGGGTTTTCACATATCTTTTTTTCCGCTGCAAAACGGCCAGAAAAATAAATATCCTTCGATTTGTCGTAGAATTTTGTTAATCTGTTTTAATGAAAGTTGCAGAGTATGCAGCTTTAATGTATGTTAGACACAGAAAAGTGGCCAATTGCTAAAATTATTAAAGAAGAAAATATTATTTGCAATCAGTTTAAGCATTTAGAGAAAGATCATTCAACATATCTTAACACACTAATTCAAGATCTTGGGGAGACAATTTTTGTTTGTGCTATAACACTGATTATGAGATTCTTATATAGTAGAAAGGAAATTGTGTCATTTAATGTTAAAGCTAGAATTTATAGGTTTTTGAAGACCTAAGCAGTTGTACAAAATGTTACACTCCTTAGTCTATAGATCAGACATTTCTTTACAAAAATGCCAATAATCTGCAATAAAATCATGTTGACACTATGCAAGGGAAGTCACTTCTTTGTATGCAATACTATACATATGTCTTAGCCCTGTTAGTTCCAAATTCTGACTCTAAAACAAAACAAACTAAGGAGTGTAACACATTTTCTTAATCTTTTGTCCATTTTTGTACATAGATAACCATTACATCCATGCTTACATATCACATATTGATTTATAGCTTAGTTTTTTTACCATGTATTATCATTTCAACGCAAATTTTATTGAGATTCTGTCACCTGTTTTAAAAATATGAACATTTTGAGAGCTCTTCTACTAAAATAATGAGGCAAAATGACAGTAAAATAAGAATTTTTTGTTCAATTAGGCATTTAAATTTGGTAAAAATCACTCATTCACATGCTGTTAAGTGCTTGTCATCAAATAATGGGAATTTCAAGACATTTCATCAAGATTTCCTATAAAAACAACCTACACAGAATATAGCCATAATTAACAATTTTTGCAAAAAAATCCTGAAAGAAAATGTTCAGAAAATTTATATTTTTGCTTCTATTTTCTAAACTTAAACAATTTTGAAAACTTTAAGTACCCCCAATTTGTTTGGAATAACAAATTCACCTATGACAACAGTTTCATTTTTCACCCCTAATGTCACGCTTTGGCTTCATTATTTTTGAACATGCCCCAAGGTTCTGTTAAGTGTTCATGCTGCTTTAATGGTATTCTGTTGATCAGCCAACTCATCAACTAACCTGTAGAAGTGATTTTACTGTAGGCTGGAAGACAAGGTTATGGCTGAGTAAAAATGAGCGGAGTAATGGCTGTGGATAGGTGGCTAATCTAGCTAACAATCCTGTCAGAATAAGGTTTACTGGTAGTGAATTCTGCATCATGCTATCTAACTTGGACAACAATGCTGTCAATAGAGGACCTGAAAATAATATGACATGAAAATTAAGATTGATAATTTGCAACATTAGCTCAATAAGCACACAGTAAGGGATCCGACGATTAACCCAAATCACCAGATATCATCGAAATCACCAAGACTTCACCAGATAAAAATAGGGAAAATCACCATTTTATTGTTAATTTAATGTCATAATAATAATAAGCGTATTTCTACTTTGATTTTAAAAAGAAATAAAAAAAAAATGTAATGATTTCACTTTCAAATTCAGTGCACGGTGAATTCACCAAAATCACCAGATAAAAATAGCAAATCAAAATTTTATTATTAATTTAATGCCAAAAAAGGATAATAATTTGTATAATAAGCTTATTTCAACTTTGATTAAAAAATGAAAAAAATAGCTCCTTTTATATTGCCATATTAACAAAATTACTGAAAGCTTAATAAGCCAAATTCATTTTAGGATAATTCTTACGATTTAGCTTCTTTGCTTTTCATGGAGAACTTACCAACAGTAGGACTTCCAGTTCCATGTTTAAAGCTTGAAATACCAACCCCAGCAGGAGAATTGGCTATGATTTCAGCTGGCTTTTGCATAGAAAACTGTACTGACTTATCTCCCTTTAAACTCCCAGAATGATCTTTCCTCTCCTTATCTCCCTTAAAACGCCCAGAATTATCTTTAAGCTTAATGGGGGAAAAACTAGTAATTCTCTTTGCCTTTCAAAACAGTGCAGTCCCTTTATAATGCTATGTTTTTGATCTATAGGACTGTGATAAGTGATTATAAAGAGACAGTTTTACAAAGGAATTATAGGAAAATGACCATTTTATAGTCTTAATAATTTCTTTGTAAAATTCATTTTTTGGTATTTTCCTATAATTTCTTTGTAAAATTCCATGGAAAAAAATTTGGGCGCCACAACATGACCCAGTGCCCTAGATAAGCTTTTGGGTAAATTGGGTATTTACGCAACCTGGTTATCCTCAATTGCGTACTTGCATTAACAATTGCGTATTTTCAATTTTTTTTACACCACGATTTTTTTTCTTTGATTCCACGTTTTCTTATTACATGAAGCCATCGGGAATGTGCTTGCATATTTATTCACTCCCATCGTCTGCCTTTCTAAAGTATAAAACTAGCAAATTTTATTGTACCTTAAGCAAATCTCATCCCCTTGTTGACAATCGAGCGTGTACACTTTGCAAAGTTTAGTTTCACTTTCATCAAGAGTTTTTCCGCGAAATACTGGACAGGGCACCGATATTTTATTCATAAACTGGAGTTATATTGCGCGCTGGCTAGTATAGAAAATAATCAATACCCGACTAGCAGTTGTTTATTACCCAAATGGAAACAAAATGGACCAAAAGGTACCCAATGGCATCGCATGTAATTGCATACCGATCGTTAGAATTGCTTTTCGGTACGCACACTTTTCATTTTAATTGCTTTTTTGAGGATTTTAATTGCGTATTTACTCATATACGCTGCTTATCTAGGGTGCTGTGACCATGTTGTATCCAAATCTGTGTTATAAAGAGGTGTGTTATAAAGGGACTGCACTGTAACAACTTACCAACAGTTGGACTCCCAGTTCCATGTTTAAAGCTTGAAATACCAACCCCAGCAGGAGAATTTGCAATGATTTCAGCAGGCTTTTGCATAGAAAATCGTACAGACTTATCTCCCTTAAAACTCCCAGATGATCTTTAAGCTTAATGGTGGAAAAACTAGTAATTCTCTTTTTTAAACAGTGCAGTCCCTTTATAATGATATGTTTTTGATCTATAGGACTGTTATAAGTGATTATAAAGAGACAGTTTTACAAAAGAATTATAGGAAAATGACCATTTTATGGTCATTTTCCTATAATTTCTTTGTAAAATTCATTTAATGGTCATTTTCCTATAATTTCTTTGTAAAATTCCATGGTAAAAAAATTTGGGAGCCACAACATGACCATGTTATATCCAAATCGGTGTTATAAAGAGGTGTGTTATAAAGGGACTGCACTGTAACAACTTACCAACAGTAGGACTCCCGGTTCCATGTTTAAAGCTTGAAATACCAACCCCAGCAGGAGAATTGGCAATGATTTCAGCTGGCTTTTGCATAGAAAATCGTACCGACTTATCTCCCTTAAAACTCCCAGAGTGATCTTTCCTGTCCTGTGTATCACTATCTGTTTGTTCCTGCTTTTCTGAATCTTTCCTTACTAATATTCCATCAGGATATGTTATCGTATTCGTTGTGTTAAGATCAGTTTTGACTTGTTGTTCTCTTTGATTTGAACTGGAATCACCAAACCAATTTTCAACCGATTTGAAACTTTCATCGTTAGAATCATTTGAATTATTTGAATCTATCACATCAATTTTCTGCATACTAGATTCCTGTTCATTCTTTTCAATGGGCGTCTCTGTTGGCATAGATATTTCTACAAACTCAGTAGCATTTTTAGTTTCATGAACACATTTTGATTTTGAAATTCCAAATCTTGTAGACTCCGGTCCATCTAACACTTCAAATTCTGTCATATTTTCTTCCACTGTTTTAGAAGGCTTTGTAATATCTATAATTTCAAATGTTGTTCCGTCACCTGCCTTAATATCCTTTTCATCTGTATCAAGTCTTGTATTCTCTATCACACAAACAGAGCTAATATCTTTATTATCACAAAATGCTGTAAATGCTTTGGAGCTACTGATTCCATCATTACTATATTCTCTCCGTGGAGTGGAAGTTCTGGACTCAGTAGCCGATATAGATATATTAGAAATAAGTGAATCTAAAACCTTCATACTATCTTCTATATTTAAAGTTTTATCTACAGGACTATCACTTTCTTCTAACATACTAATAAAATTGTCCATATTATCATATTTTGAATCATGAGTTTCACTATAGGCCTCATGGTAAATATCTTCATCTTGTTCTTCGTCACTAAGTTTGTCTTTATCTATTGCACTTTCGGACCTATCACATTTGTTGCTAACATTGCCCTTGTTTTCAGACTCACTCACTCCAAGCCCTTTAAAATGAGCTTGCCCTTCCTTTGTTTCACCACTGTCTATTTGTACAGGATCTAGATAGATATTAGTATCCCCTAGCACAGAATCTGTTCTAACATTTCCTGCGATATCTTCCGACAAGTACTGATCTACACTAGTTGGAGGAGGGTTTTCTCCATTGTATGGATATACCCAAGCTCTACATGCTGAAGCACATTTGCTAAGTGAAGTTCTTGCATCATGCAAATAATCTAGATAGTTTGTTTCAAAATGCTCCAGTTTGCTTCCAAAAGATCCCTGTGGAAAAGCTGTAATAAGCTGCTCTGTCTTTGGTTCAGTACTGAAAAGAGTAATAGAAAATTACATTTTTATCTACAGGGTTCATACAGGTAAGTTTGAGTAAAATTCTAGGACATTTCAAGGACTTCTAAAAGACTCTCCTACAGTTTTCAAGGACTAAAGATTTATGAAAACTGTTAGAGTTCTACTACAGAAATGCTAGACTAAGATAAAGGAGAAATTAGTATTTGAAAACTAGTATAAAATTGTTGTGCCTTTATTTGGTGCAGCACATGCAGCACCAAATTAAAGGCACAGCAATTTTATATTGATTTAGTTCTCTATCAACAGAGCTTAGTCCTACATAAAATAGTAGAATTCAAGGACTTTTCAAGGCCATTGAGTGATTTTCCAGTACTTTTCAAGCCAGATTTAATTTTCAAGTACTTTTCAAGAAAGCCCTCTATATTCAAGTACTTTTCAGGCCTGTGTGAACCCTGATCTATTAAAATGGTATGATTGGAGTTATTAAGAATCACTAAGATTTAATAAAGACTTTTTATATCTCAGAGATAATTTTATAATGAAATCAGAGGTAAATAATTTCTTTGTAATTTTTTTACAGCAGTGGTTAATAAAGGGGATCTGGTTAATAAAGAAATAATGGGCAGAATTAAAAATATAAGTTTCTTATTTCTCAAACAAAATATTATGTTCAGGATACTGAAAGCTGCATAGTCTGTAACTTTTGATCTTTTCATTTTAGAAATAATGTTTCTATTTTTCAAGAACACAGTAAAAATACTAAAATTCAGGTATGCATTTTACCTTTTTCGTAATAATTAACAAATTATTAGTGCCAAAACAACAGCATTTATGTTAAAAATTAACTGTCTAGAATTATTGGAGGGACACAAATAATTACAAACAAGAGAAAAAGCACCTGTTTTTATAAGATAATTCACTTTTCCATGCAGTTTTGAGCTGTAGAAATTAGATTTTTTGTGACAACATAACTTTATTCTACTTTTACAAATGATTTAAAACGAAAATATTTTTTTTCGAAAAATGTTCATAGTTACAGACTATGCAGCTTTAAACAAGCTGCCTCATTGAGACTTTTCTTTTGAGCACCTACAACAAATGATAAAAACTGGTGACTAACAAAATATTTAAACTTTTATTACTTTTCCTTCTTAAGATACCAAGGTTCATACAGGCAAGATTGTGTATAAAATTGTGGTGCCTTTATTTGTAGCAGCATATGCTGCAACAAATAAAGGCACCACAATTTTATACTGATTTAGGTCTCCAAAAACACTGTTGAATCCTCCTGTAAGTGGTAAAATTCAAAGACTTTTCAAGCCCTTTGAGTGTTTTTCAAGTACTTTTCAAGGCAAATTTAATTTTCAAGGACTTTTCAAGACAGTCTTGTATATTAATACTTTTCAAGCCTTGGCAAACCCTGGATACTGTATAAGCTGTGCAAAAATTGCAATAGGTAATAAATAGGCACACTGTACAACAAGATAATATATATAGTAAAAATATAAATTGTTGGTCGGGAGTCAAAACCTCGTAACTCTGATTTTTGCCAACATTCTGTCAAATTCTCATAGTTCTAGACCAATTAGAACCCCCTTAAAAAGCATCAATCATGCTTCAAAATGTCGTATCTATGAAAGATACCATTATTTTGGTGCTCATTTTACCAAGATACAACGTTTTGCCATGTAACATATGATCAAAATGTTGTAACTGGATGGTTTACCACGAAAATATGGTCAAATTGTTGGAACTCAAATGAAACTCTTCATAATGACCATGAAATCTTAATTGGAAGTTCAAAACACCAATAACAGTAAATTTGGATGTTACTAAATATAATCCTGTCTGACTTTCAGCAATATACGACACTCCTAGCAAAAGTTATTCATTTTTTTGTCTCTCCTGAAAAATGTGAAAATCAAAGATACGAGGTTTTGACTCCTGTTTGACGAAATGTACCTTTCAGTGGTTTTGCTTTGGCTACGTCCTCTAGAACCTGGGCGTATAAAGTTAGTTAACCTCTGCCGTGCTTTGTTAGTAGGGGCAGTTAGTTCTGGTACTATGTCCAAACTAAAGAAAACACACACAACACCATGATCATGCATTAACACATATCTACAGTTTACTCTCAATAACTCAAATCCTGGTAGCTCAAAGTACCTGCTTACGTCAAAGTAATTTTGGAATACATTGGATTCTTATCAGAAAGCATATCTGAATACTATTCCTAATTTCCAGGACTTTTCGTTAAGAGTGCGTACCAAAAAATTATTTTCTTATTTCTCAACCAAAACATTTGTTGTGGGTACTCAAAAGAACTGTCTCAATGAGACAGTTCTTTTGAGCAACCAAAACATATGTTAAAACTGATGGGTTGGAAAATATTTAGAGTTTTACCCTCAAAAATTTTGTTTATCTAAACCTATGTAATTTCTTTTCAAAAGATATGCTGTGGGTACTTAAAAGAACAGTCTCAATGAGACAATTCTTTTAAGTACCCAAAACATATCTATAGAAACCATAAAATTATCAACTTTTGGTTATGTATACATAATTTACATACCTACTTCCTTTAACATAAATTACTCATAACTTTTATTTCTTTGCTTTAATGCTTTACGTCCCAGTCAACAGCTATGGTCATGTTAAGATGGTCAGATCACCTAACCACACTTTATCCTGGGCATGCTTGACTAAGCGTTTAACCAGTACTTTGAGCACATACGTTCACTTGTAACTGACAACAACTCTTCTTGAATCAGCAGAAGGAGGAGAATGATCATAGAAATTATTTCGTGATCCATCTACATGAAAGTATGGGACAGGGAGGGGATCAAACTCATGACCCCTGGATCTGCAGTCAGACTCACTACCAAGTGCGCTACGTGGCCCAGTAATTAATAACTAAAAGTATTAAAAAAATGGTAATTTGAAGTTTGAGTTAATGAGAAATCACTGTACTAAGATCTAGTAAGGCACTCCAAATACCATATTCACCTAAAAAGCACACTATATCATACACTCGCAAATCTCATATGAACATCACAAGGTGTGCCTTGATAATGGATTCTATTAAGTACATTTTATTACAAAATATGCAAAAACTCTATATGATTATTGCATTCAGAAAAGATAAATTTTCTAAATTTTGGTCATACTCAATGTAAAAGAGTTCAAAGAGCTCAATAGAAATCCTTAGAGTGTGCAAATATATGCAGCTATTATGGTGAATATAGTATACAGTAAAACCTGTCTTAACCGCCCATTAAAAATTAGACAAAACAACAGTCTTAAAGACAAAATGGTAGCTAAATGAAGGTCGAAAGTATTGCAGAATGCTCTCTTGGAGCATTCTGCAAAATTTTTGACCTGCATTAAGAAATAATCGGTCTTGAAAACTAATTTTTAATCTTCTTTTTGAGTGGCCGCTTAAGACGTGTTTTACTGTAAATTCAAAGATGCATTAATTGTGAGCCTGTGCAGGCAGACAAAAGGAAGAGGTAAACTCAATCCTGATATGAACATTATTTCTAAATTCTAGTCCTTAACCTAACACATATATATGATATCTGATGTCTCCATTAAGAAACAACCCACATTAATTTACATTGATATGACCGCTTATATTTTGGCTCCCTATTACAGCGCACAATGGCGTTCCAATGTATGAAACAGAAAAAATGTCTGAAACAATTCGCAAAATAAAGCATAAACTTAAGAAATTAAAAGCATGTGCAAAAACAAAGCTTGTGTACTAAAAGCCACTCTAACTCATTTATGCAGTGTGGAACCTTCCATCCTCACTATTTCAATTGAATTTGAATGGTATATATTTATTATAGGAGATTTCTGACTGAAATTTCAAGTAATTTCAGATGTTGAATATAGACTGTATGATAGTCAGGCATCCTAGATAAGACTGTGCAATCAAAAATTAAATTAAAAATTATTTTTCTTATTTTTCAAACAATACATATGTTGTGGGTACTCAAAAGAATCGTCTCAATTAGATGGTTCTTTTAAGTAACAAAAACACGGGTTAAAATTAATTAATAAGAAAATATTTGCAGTTTTACATTAAAATTTTTTGTTTATCTCCACCTATGGATAGCAACAGAGCTTTTCCCAATTCATTGCTACTTCCTCTGTCATTTCATCAAGTACCAGTTCACACTGGAAAGGCGGCAATCGAAAACGTTAATACTATCGACAAACATAGATCAAAAATAGTTAGAAACAGTTTTTGATTGCCATTTGTCGCCCGACTGCAGCCATTTGTCACCCGACTGGCAACAACTGGCAATCGAAAACACTGTTTATATCGATTTTTGATCCGCTTTGGTTGATTGTTAAGAGCGTTTTTGATTGCTGCCTATCTGATGTGCAGTTGCTTTTGTCCCACTTTTTGGATGATATGCATGAATGGGTTAAAACCACAAGCAATGCGTGTCTGTTATAAAAAAAACACAACAACAATGTCACTCTAATATACCTGCCCCATATAAGAGTGTGTAACTGATAAATATTTCTCTCATTTCTCAATCATAACATATGCTGTGGGTACTCAAAAGAAGTGCTTCTTTTGAGCACCAAAAACACATGTTAAAACTGATGGATAAGAAAATATTCACAATTTTACACTAAAAAATATTTACCTGCGTTTAGGACTTTCTCCTATCTCCGGCAGACAGCATGTTGGTCGAAGAGACAGAAACTTCTCAGCACTTTTACTGTAGAGATCAAGGTCACGGACAGAACGCCGTTGACTTACCATTACATGGGTGCATGGTATTAAGTGTCTGAAATTAATACACATATGTATTAGTTCAAACAAACACACCTGCTCTTTTAAGTGCATTCAGCTCTTTTCAGTTGTGAATACTATACCTTTACTGATGGGCAAAAGAAACGCTACATCTAAAATTTGCAATAAATTACTAAAAAGGGAAAAAAGTGACAGCAGTAAAATATATGCATACATATATTAGTCAACATACCTGGAAAACAAAATCAACAAATTAGAATAACCCTGAGGCTTGACTCAAGATTCTGGTCATGGTAAGTTTGTGCAGCTCATGTTTGTGGACCACATGCAATACATGACAAAATTTTCCTGTAGTCTTTCTTTGCCCATCTGACAGTTTATATATAACTTGGACACTAAAAGGGGGGCACTATCGTTCTTGAGCATGACACGTCATCTCGACCTCGTACATCTTCCTATATAATTTCATAAAGATATTCTTGATGGCTACAGAGTTACCGAGTGTACAAGACTTTTTGGAAAAAAATCATCGAAGGGGCATAACTTGGAAACTAAGAAAGGGGAACAATCATTCTTATGCACGACACATCGTCTTGACCTAGTAGTAATGTAATGGAAAAGTTCTGCAGCATTCTCATACATACAATTTGTTCACCGCCAAATTTCATTGTATTGCTGATATTGGCTGATCTAATAACCACAACTGATGTATGTTGACTCATCAAAATTCAGTCTACATCAGTATTATCCGCAATGTATGAGTATGTATTTGAGAAGACTCAGTGGATTAACCATTTGGGTGACTCAAACAGCTACTCAGAGCATCATCTCCCAAAGAATTTTTTATACATTATCTTTGTTGACGTTTCAACTTTGAAGTTCATTGTAGCTTCAACAAATAGCTTGTTTACAAATAGTTGTTTATCAAATTTGGTCATCTGTATGCATGTTTGATTTTTTGCTCTTTAATTCAGTTTTAAGATAAATTTACTGGTCAGTGAACGACATTTTGAAAATTATTTTACACAGAAAAAAAAAGCAAATTCAACACACATGACATCCAATTAAGATAAAAATATGAAATCCAAACTAGATAAAAAACAGTGAGAAGAGTTTTACATAAGAATATTTGGCTGCATTCAATCAATTTGTTTAATTTGATTCTTTACATCCCATCAACAATCTTACAGTTATGTAGGGACGGGTCTACATCGGTTGAACCAGTACTAAGCTATGATTAATGTGTCTTGCTCAAGGACACAACACAGTGACGCCGGTGAGACTCAAACCCGCGGCCCTTCGGTCTCCAGTCAAGCACTCTACCACTGAGCCACGTTCAATCAACTAAGAAATTATGGTATAAATACTCACTTAAATAATCAACTAAGAAGAATTGGTACATATACTCACTTAAATATAAGCTCAAACATGACATCTTCACAATTGAGGTCCACCAGTGTGTGGAATAGAGACAGTGACACAAGGCATAACTGAAAAAGAAAGAGATAAGTTTATCGGACAAATGTAAGTACATTTCATACCTGTTGGCAGATTTCATACCTGTAGGTAATGCTTTGTATGATTCAAGGACTTTTTAAGGACTGTTGAGGTAAACTTCAACATTTCTCAAGGACTACAAAGTCATGTTTATGAATAATTATTTACACATTATTATCAAAATTAGCAAATAGAATTCTTACGAATTAAAATAAATTGTTTGCCTTCATTTGGTGCAACATATACATAGCAAGTATAAACTAATTTTATTTTCCATTAACATAGCCAAGTCCTGCAGAAAATTGTAAAATTCAAGTACTTTTCAAGACTTTAGAAAGTTTACAGAACTTTCAAGGCTATTTCCCGAAGCCCTCCCTTTTCAAGCACATTTCAAGTAAAGCCTTTGTGAATTCTGAAAAGCCCAAATGAACCTGCAACTAAAAAAATGTTTTCCTTTAACTATTTCTCAGAGTAAAAATCTAAAAGCTAGCTGATAAGGAACCTTACTGTTTTTCATCCTATCATCAGATTGACTGAAAACTTGAAGTCCATATAGTATAAACAACACAAAACGTATCCAGTGTGTGCTTAAAGGAGCATATGTTGTTATTTGTAGGAATTCATAGAGGATATATAAATTTTGGAAATGAATATGCCATTTATTTCATTGAGCAAAGCGAAAAATGCATATTTCATGAGTGGCAAAGCCACGAATGAAATATACTTTTTCTCGCTTCACGAGATGAAATAAATGGCATATTATTCCAAAAATTTGAATTTTTCTTTTATTTTATACAATTTTAAGTGTGACAGATTTTTTGTACTGTATGACATCATACACGCTCGCACATTACGTCATATTAATGATGATGTTGCGTAACCTGCCATGTCAGCCAAAACTGTAGCAGGAGTAGAGAAAGCGAAAATTTCAGCGAATCCGACATTTCATAACCAAAGTTTTCCTTGCCGTCTTATTAAGAAAATGAATACCCACACTTTGTGTTTTTGTCCACTAATAAGAAAGTTATAGGCATTTGAAAATTTGCTCAAGGAAGTCAATGGAGAAAGCAGAGGACATCCAATCACAGCCGTGAAATACAACTTTTTATATTTTCACAGCTGTGAAATATAACTTTTTCAAATATACATTATATTTAATCAATATTTTTCTGTATTTCGTTACTTTGTATATAATAAATAAGCTTACCTTTGAACTGCTGTTAATCCTAGTGATAAGAGAATCTAGTATAACTATCTCATCATTCTTCTCTGTGAGTATAAACAGAAGAAAGGCTTTGATTAATGATGGCTCTGTCATCATGTGTAGTTATCAGGTGAAATACAGTGGCTTACCTTTGAACTGCTGTTAATCCTCGTGATAAGAGAATCTAGTATATAACTATCTCATCATTCTTCTCTGTCAGTATAAACAGGAGAAAGTCTTTGATTAATGATGGCTCTGTCACCATGTGTAGTTATTAGATGGAATACATTAGCCTACCTTTGAACTGCTGTTAATCCTAGTGATAAGAGAATCTAGTATAACTATCTCATCTTTCTTCTCTGTGAGTATAAACAGAAGAAAGGCTTTGAATAAATAATGATGGCTCTGTTAGCATGTGTAGTTATCAGGTGGAATCCAGTAGCTTACCTTTGAACTGCTGTTAATCCTAGTGATAGAGAATCTAGTTTAACTATCTCATCATTCTTCTCTGTGAGTATAAACAGTAGAAAGTCTTTGATTAATGATGGCTCTGTTACCATGTGTAGTTATTAGGTGGAATACAGTGGCTTACCTTTGAACTGCTGATAATCTTAGTGATAAGAGATTCTAGAATAACTATCTCATCATTCTTCTCTGTGAGTATGAACAGAAGAAATCTTTGATTAATGATGGCTCTATCACCATGGGTATCCAGTGGCTTACCTTTGAACTGCTGTTAATCCTAGTGATAAGAGAATCTAGTATAACTATCTCATCATTCTTCTCTGTGAGTATGAACAGAAGAAAGGCTTTGATTAATGATGGCTCTATCACCATGGGTATCCAGTGGCTTACCTTTGAACTGCTGTTAATCCTAGTGATAAGAGAATCTAGTATAACTATCTCATCATTCTTCTCGGTGAGTATGAACAGGAGAAAGGCTTTGATTAATGATGGCTCTGTCACCTTCCTCAGAAACAGGTCCAGATAGGCTGTGGTTGTTATCACTTCTTCTCTGGAGTTCTAAAAGTAGAATATTGTTTATCATATGATGTCACGTCTGAGATTGAAATAATGCCATGCATTAAAATCGATAAACCACTAGTGGTTTAAACATTTTCAGGAAACGCTTTGAAATAACGCTTTTAATGTCACGCATATGGCAAAACCCTAACATTTTCACGCCAAAAATATGATTCCAAAATAGTTTTAATGTCATATGATAAACATTCGTGCTCCTGTACCATTGAATTTATTAAACTCATTGTGAAAAAAGAGATAAAATGCTCAGCAAGCCTGGCATTTTATGTCTTTTCCTCAACTTGTTTAATAAATTCAATAAAACATGAGCACTCATGCAAGATCCTCTATATATGATTGAACATTTCAAACACTAGTTACATGTCAAAAAAGCCTTGACAAACAGTGCAGACCAAGATCAGACTGTTTCTAAAGAAGCAGTCTGATCAGGGTCTGTACTGTTTGCTATTCTAAGTATTCTGACAAGCATTTGTCCCTGATAACCAACATTTTCTTTGAGGAACAAAAACAGAAAAGTGTTCAATCAAGTAGTTTTGTATTTGCCCAATTACAGAACATTACAGCTGACCTCAGACTTGCAACTGGACCAATATGAAATCCCTTGATTAATGATATTTTTATTAATCAATTACTTAAGATATAGCATTTATTCGATTTGACCTCAGCTAACCAAACATTTAAGATAAAAAAATATATAAGAAATTTGGGCTAATTCTTTTTAATTATACTATAAATAGACAAATATAAATAAAGACTTTTAAAGTACAATGGTACCTTACAAGAATTGGATGGACAGACATACTATACCACAAACAGTTTATGACAGTGACGTAAGGTATGTCCCAACGTCAATATCAGTTTAAATAACTGTTACCTGTATTGATAACTTGAATTTAGTACCAAAACATATTATGACATCACAGTCAGAATCTCCTTGTTTTGTAGTAAAAGTAAGAAAGGGGGCAAAGATCAGGAATCATTAAATCAAGTCCCACACCTGACCCAGGTGTGGCCACTAAATAGCCACTTAATATTGAGCTGGGACATGAGATTTCCATCAATGTGGTATGTGTGACCAGCAAAGGCTCAGACCAGCCTGCGCATACGCTCAGTCTCATCAGAGCCTTTGCTAGTCGCTTGAATATTTTATGAATGTTAAGCTACTGACCGAACAGTATTTGGAGTTTCTAACTTTAACAGGAGGCTGCAAAGGCTCGTGTGAGTCTACATTTGTCAAAATACCGCATTGTTGGTAATCACATGTCGCGGCTCATATATATATTATCAATAAAGTGATTTCTTATCGGCCCAGTTACATGCCCGAAGTCAGCTGTATTGGCCCAGGTCTGAGGGCTAGCCAATACAGCTGACCTTGGACCTGTAACTGGACCAATACAAAGTCACTTTATTAATGTCATCTTTATTGATAAATTACTTAATATATTGTACTTTTACATTTGACCATAACTTAATACAGCTGACCAGTGAGACCAATATTATTGACCGCAAGTCAGTGGTTCTGTTGTTGATTCGTTGTTAATTGTTACTCCCATTGTGGGATTCTGTAATTGTTCTATGTTTTGTTGTCCGTTACTTTGTGTCAATTCTAGCTTTGCAATCATCTTTATGGGGAAGAGGGAGCTGATTGATTTGCTTTGTTTGTCTTCCTGGTATCTTGTGATCGTTGTGTTGCTCTTCCTCACGATACCACAGGTTAGTCTGCAGTTTGTGTTCGTGGTATTTCCTGATCATACTCACTTACTATTTTTGACTGACCTTCAGTTCTATCAAAATACAGAAATCCATGTTTCAGTGAATTTATTTAATAAAATCTGTAATGTACATGGTGATATCATGTTTCAAAAGATTACTTACTTCACCCTATAACTCATTTCAGACTAATGGAATTTACCATAAAGCTACAAACAATAAAGTCAGGGTGGACCATTTGGGCCTTGCCGCAAGGAAACCTGTCTTCAGGGTTTCCGACAAAGTTAGATTAAAACCAGCCTGCTCAGCTACAGAGACTAGCTAGAAAATTGAAATTTCGCTTGTATCAAGTCTAGATATGATACTTTGCAAAAAGCGAATAACAAAGGCGCTGATCAGACTTCACAGGTGCGCAGGCTGGTCTGCGCCTGTGTTGTTCACAAACCTCCAAAGACAGGTTTTCTCGCAACGAAGCCAATATATATATTGAGGGGTCACAGGTTATAATTTCCAAAAAATCTTGTATTTCTTTCTCTGATTCTGAAGATTGATTTGTTCTTAGCAAACAGTGCAGACCCTGATGAAATGCCGCATAATGAGCCTTTACATCTGGGTCTTCACTGTTTGCCGATGTACACATTAAGGGGTTTCCTATCTTCAATAAGGGTTTATATGGAAAATCTTGTCAAAATAATTGCCTCTTATCCCACAATATGGTACTATTCCACAAATTGTTTATGGCAGTGATGCAAGCTTTATAACTTTCAATACCTGCAAGATCTAATCAGAACTTAAATTTAGTACCAAAAAATATTATGACCTCACTGTTGGAATACCCTTGTTTAATAGTATTCATTCATTTTATCAATGTTGTTGTTTTTTCCCTTTTTGGTTTGAATTTCTTCTTCACTGTAATAATTTTTCAGCCATGTCTGGATGGGGGGCTTCCTGGGACCAGTTCAAAGCAAAGGATAAAGTGTCTTGCTCAAGGACACAACAGATTGACTCCGCTGGCAGTGAGGTTCGAACCAGCAACCCTTTGATCCCCAGTCAAATGCTCTACAAACTCATCCTGGTGACTTTGCTCCAGATTAACCAATGTTGTACTAGCTATCACATAAAAAGCCTTTTTTACTTGAGATTTTCCTAACCTTAATCTGGGATAAAAATAGGCCTATTTTTATCCAATTCATCCCAATTTGCCAAAGTACCCTTTTACCTCTTTTTTGGTGGGGCTAGTGACAACTTTTGTCCTCTGCTGAAGACCTTTGCAAACAGCTTGGACCCCAATCAGGACCGACAAAACTAATCTGGATCCAAAACCTTTGTCACTCTGATAGTGAACCTTATTTCTACTATTTCAATTTTTCGAAAAAGTTGATTTTGAAACAAGTCAGCGGCCGACAACTAAGGCATGTAAAATTACCCAGCATGCAGAGTTAAAGGGTTCTAGTACTTTTCAAAAAAGGCTTGAAATTTACACTCAAAGAACAATTCAGTCAATGCATGAGATTTTGATATTTATTTCAAATCAGGTATTTATATATAGTTAATAGTGCATACCAAAAAAGTAATTTTCTTATTTCTCAACCCAAACCTATGTTGTGGCTACTCAAAAGAACTGTCTCAATGAGACAGTTCTTTTGAGCACCCATAACATATGTTTAAACTGATAGGTAAGAAATATTAACAATTTTACGCTCAAAAAATTTGTTGAAGCTAAACCTATGCAAATGTATAAATCTGTTCTTTACACGTGCATGCACAGCTGTCCAGAAGGACTAAAAGCCTAAATTTTGGCCTGAGCCTTTATTTATTCTCTTACTTTGAGTGTGTGAGCCAAGAAGGCTCCAGCAAGACAGCACGGATGTCTTGCTCAAGGACCACAACGCAGTGAATTGCTCACATATGGGATAAGCATTAGCTTAGATAATGATTAATAATTGTTTGAATGTAAATTGCGTATTATTTTCTTATCCGTCAGTTTGAACACAAATTTTGGGTGCTCAAAAGAACCGTCTCAATGAGACGGTTCTTTTGAGCACCCACAACACATTTGTGGTTCAGAATTAAGAGAATAAACTTTTATTTTCGATCTCTTATCAAAAGGCCTACCTCAGATAAGTATATAATTTTATGAACAGGCTCATTTACTGTCAAGAAATAGTTTTGCAGAAAATGAGGCCCAAAGTCCCATTCCAGGAAATGGTTTTGTTTGATTTGATTCTTTCATCCCAGTCAACAATTTTTCAGTTATGTCGGGACGAGTCGTCTGGGTTGAACCGGTACTAAGCAAGGATAAATGTGCCTTGCTCAAGGACACAACACAGTGATTCCGGTGAGGCTCGAACCCGCTGTCTCTCGGTCTTCAGTCAAGCACTCTACCACTGAGCCACTGTGCTCCCACAGGAAATGCTAAGTAAATTCCAATCAAAACACATAAAGCAGCACAATTTCAAGCAACATGTTACAAGACAATTTAGCAAACCAAACCATGCTAAGGGAAGGGAGCAAAACAACATGAGATTCAGCAGACATAAACCCTATAAACATACATCCAAAATCTAATAGTATTTTAATTTAGCATTCATGCCAGTTTATGAGATTTTGATACTTGGGCCCCATGCAAGTAAACTTGACTTTGTTGAACGCGAACAACAAACGTGCAGACCAGCCTGCACAGCTGCACTGTCTGATCAGCACCTTTGTTATTTGCTAATTGGAAAGTATAATATCTATTCTAATGCACTTGCTTTTGTAACACGACGTCTGTTTGGATAATGTCAAAAATTTGCGACAGTATATCCTGCGATATACTGTAGGAAACAGTTTGACGTAATTAATTACGTCACATTTCGTTGGATGACGTGCGGTATAATGCGACTTGAAATGCTCCAATTTGAAACTAAACTGCAGATGTGCATTAGAATGGGGATAACCGTATTCAAAATTTTCATTTGGGGAGTTATATATCGTCGGATATATGTTTGGAAATCAGGTTTTACGGCTCCGCTCACGCGTCGCTGTAAAACTAAATTTCCGACCGTATATCAGTCTATAAACCTCCCCAACTGAAAATTGTGGATAGAGTTATCCCTTAATTATAAACTTCCTACAGGCGTAATTTCAATTTTTTAACTAGTCTCTCTAGCTTTGAAAAACCCTATTAAAGCCAGGTTTTCTTGCAACTAGGCCATTTATATATTCAAGCAGTGATGGCTCAGACAACTACATATCTATACACAATGTACATGATGTTTAAAGAATCAGTTTTCGCACATCATCATGTGACAAGTATCGAAATCTCATGATGAGCTGGCTTATTCTATATTACATTTAATACAAAGTTTTTGGCAACAGAAAATAATAAGTCCATGATTTCAATCATGCTAATCTTAAGTGAAAAAGTCAACTAAAATGTGATAGCAAAGCGCAAGGAATGGCAGACAAACACACATTCTTTAGACAACAGAAAGCAAAAATTAATGAAATACATGTAAACAGAAAGTGATAGATCTATTGATGCAGTAAATTTTCAACTAAAGATCTGACTATGCAAATGTGCTAACCTATGGGGGAAAATTACAACAATGATTGTTTGTATCTGAACCTAGACATCACTATTGTTAACCCTTTATGCACTGGAGGATTTTTTCATATATACGGACACAATAAGAATGCAAGTCTATTATCTACAAGATATCCGAGAGGCCACATGCTATAACTTCTAAAACAGTATCATATTTCTGTCCTCTAAATTTGTATTTGTCTCAGTCATAAGTTAAGCAACTTTTTTGAGCATTAAACTGTAAATTTCTCCTTAACTATCAGTTTAAAAGATTTGGGTGCTCAAAACAACCGTCATGTTTTGTTTGAGAAAAAAGAAAATGAGCTGTGACACATGATTTCCTGATCTGAGGCTTTGCTGGTCGCACACACCACATTGTTGGAAATCTCATGTCTCCGCTCAAATAATTTTCAATTACACACTCTTATCTGGTGGCCTACCTAGTACACAGAGCGCAGAATTCGAGAACATTTACTTATGTCAAATAGACTCAATGAACTTTATGCTACTCTTCCCCATTTACGAATTGGCTTGCGAACATACTGTGCATCTGGAATCTCTTAGAACGCCACAGCTTACGTAGCTGTTACGCTGCACAATCGCCTCACTGGCAATCATGCAGCGTAACAGCTACGATGCTGTGGAGATCTAAAAGATTCCAGATACCCCTATGTTTGCAAATGTGTAAGAGCAGCATAAAGGATAAATCTGGTATGAATTTGTGTTTGAATAGCTTTGTAAATATAGGCCTCAAAGCCAGAAAACTGTCTAGGGGCTTTGAAATGTTCAAGTACTAAAATCAGTGTGCACATCTACACAGATAAGCTAGAATATTGAATTTTGGCAGTAACAAGACACACTATTATTCTTTGAGGGTGAACAAACAAAGACACTTATCGGGCAAAATGCCCAGCCTAATCTGGACTTTGATGGTATTCCTGATAGAATTTTATTTTGAAGAAAAAAAACATTTAAAAAAAGAAAATTACCCAGCATGCAAAGTGTTAAACAACAGTAAAATTCTTTTATCTAGATTCAGATATCAATACTAACCACAAACATCGGTGAATCAAGGAGAGGGGTTGGAAGCCCTGATATGTCCTACACCAAAAACAGAAAAAAGCATTTCTATAAAATTGAATGCTGATGTATTTCTGCTGACATTGGCAAGGCCACATATTGAACAAGAAAAACGAAAATAATGACAGTTCAAATAATGAAATGCGCAGTATGCATGCACTGATCCACTGAGGAACAAGGCATCCAAAGGACGCCAGAAATTTTGGAAAAAATGTTAGTAGTAAGAGAATAGTCAACTCAGTATCTGGATTCAAAGTGTATGAGGCCACTGAAAAATACAATATAGTCCAAACTATTTACATTGTAACAGCGACCACATATACTATGAATCTGAACAATCCCCCCCCCACAGAAAAATAAGTGGATCTGTGCATGTATTAAATGCCCCGAAAAAAAATCTTAAAACCAGTTTCCCTTTGGATGGTAATAAAACAACAACCTTACCATCCATAATATACTTGCACTAGGGTTGCGCGGCCAAGAAAGTTTGTAATGTCTTTCCCACAAGGGTGAAAATATTGCTCCACCCTTAATTATTTACAAAAACATATTTAATATATGGGCCTGGTGGCAAGAAAAGCTAACTTTGTTGTATGTGAAAATCAAAGGTGCAGACCAGCCTGTGCAATTGCTCAGTCTGATCAGTGCCTCTGATTTTCTCTCATTGCTCAGCATACTATCTAAGCTTGCTTCATACAATTTTTCATAATTCTAGCTAGTCTCTAGTTGAGCAGACTGGATTAAGTCTTAAATGGTTGGAAATCCCTGAGAGAGGTTTTCTCACTACAAGGCCCATTTAGTACCATATTTATACCAAAAATAAACAGACACCTTCATTTTTCTCAATATATCCTAAAACTAGGCCTCCTGATAACAGAGGGCATAAATGGAAACACACATCAAAAAGTAATTGTGCCTGAAAAGATAGGCATTTAACATGAAGAATTGTATTGAAACTTGATCAAAATCAATTGATAAAAAATATTTGTAGTGCTACCATTTCGAATATATACTCAGGCCTTTAGTTAAGTGTGTACCAAAAACTTCATTTTTTATTTCTCAACCAAAACATATGTTGTGGGTACTCAAAAGAGCCATCGCAATAAGACACTCAAAACATATGATCAAACTGATGGATTAGAAAATATTTACAATTTTACGCTCAAAAATTTTGTTAATCTAAACCTATGTATACTGCTAATGAGACGCATAAAATCTATTACCTCTTTGCATTCTGGGTTATTTTTTATGCTCAGGACCGACATTGTGTCGGTCCTGATCTGGGTCCAAACTGACTGCAAAGGTAATCAGCGGATGACAAGTCGCCGGCATTAGAAGGCAAAGAGTCAGGTGCATAGAATCTTTATTCAGTTCAAAATCATACAATTTCTAATAGATTATGTTTTTTTCGGCTGCTTGCAGCCATATGATATTGTTTTCCCTTTCTAAATTTCAATCAATCAGGAACAGTCAGAAATTTTGCATTTTAGAGTACATGTACCTGCTAAATATTTGAAGAGCTCATTGGTTATTAACCAGACTGTCAACACAAACTTATTTTGGATACACAACTATCACTGAAAATAAGTGCAAAATCTAGGATACAGATTGAAGCAGACGAATGTTGTTTCAGAAACCAAAAGTAGACTTCTATTTTAGACAAATCTATTAATTTTAATCAGAGAGGTCACTGTCGAATAGAACATTAATTAAGTCATGTAAAATTGCAGCCGAAAAATCACTATTTTCACCAAAATTTCCTTACTCCCTATATGCTTAATCAAATATTGTCATATTACATTTAAACATGTCGTCTGTAGCCTTATTGATCTTGCAATTTTCAGTCATACTGGGAAATTGATGAGTAACTGGTTCAGGCCTCCAGATAAGAGTGCGTATTATTTCTAATCCAAAACATATGTTGTGGGTACTCAGAAGAACCGTCTCAATGAGCGGTTGTTTTGAGCACCCAAAACACATGTTTAAATTAATGGGTAAGAAATTAATTAAAATTTTACGCAAATAAAAATTCCTTTTCTGGACCTATGCTGGTTGTTCTGTATTGGTGCTTCCATTACTTTAACCCTTTGTGTACTAATAGATTATTCCTACTGGTTTAATACAATACACTTGGGGTAGTTCTTTGTAGATATCTAGGGATGTCAGGTTATAATTTTACTAAATATTGCATTTTTTGTCCGAAGATATATTTTACCATAACAAACAGTGCAGACCCTTCCGGCTTCACTTATTTTCCAAGCAAACCGATGTATTCATGATTCCATGAACAGACCAAAATTTTAATTTACTTCTTAAATGAGAATTTTTCTGAAGCTTTACGTGCCAATCAACAATTTTTCAGTAATGCCGAAAGATTTGCCATCTTCCTGGATTGAACCAGTACTAAGCAGAGAATTAATGGTCTTGCTCAAGGACACAGTGCAATGCCTCTGGTGAGTGGTAAAGGAGGAGGATGATTCAGTCAGGCTATACAACATTTGGGTTGTATCAGGCCTCCAGATAAGAGTGCATATTGTAAAAATATTTTCTTTATTTCTCATCCAAAACATATGTTGTGGGTACTCAAAAGAACCGTCTCAATGAGACGGTTCTTTTGAGACGGTTCTTTTGAGCACCCACAACACATGTTTAAATTAATGGGTATTTTTAAAGAAAATAATTTAACTTTTATGCAAATAAAATTTCTTTGTCTGGATCTATGTTGTATTCTTAAATATCATTTCAAGAAATACAGTGTAAATGTAATTGCATTGTGGACAGTCTATCCTTTCTGCAGAAATTGACCAACACTTAAAATGGAAATGGACTGGTCCAATTGAAAAGGGTGAGAAATTCCATTAATAGGGCTGAAATAAAACTGACCTGATGCAGGGCTGGTCCAAGTACTGGCACTAGGAAGCCATTGTAAATAAAGTTGATGAGTTGGTCTCGAACTAGGGGATGGGCAATCTACAAGAAGAAAAGTATATTAGGCAATTGCAAATAATACATCTTCAATCATAGTAGGCCCCTTTAGAAGAGTGTGTAATCATAGGTGAAGATAAACACAATTTTTTAGCATAAAATTGTAAATAATTGCTTACCCATCAGTTTTCACACATGTTTTTGGTGTTAAAAAGAACCGTCTCATTGAGACGGTACTTTTGAGCACCAAAAACAATGTTTTGGTTGTGAAATAAGAAAATAATTTTTTTGTACACACTCTTTAACTTAAGGCCTGGTAATCAAAAATTAACTTTCTTATTTCTCAACCAAAACATATGTTGTGCTATAAAATTTTGGGTGCTCAAAAGTCGAAGAACAATCTCATGGAACCCTTTCTTTTGAGTGCCCCCAACATATGTTTTGTTAAGAAATTTGTAACTACAAAAGTATCTAAAAAGCATGACAACTTACACTGTTAAAAATGTCTTTTGGGTTAAAATAACAAGTTACATTTAACTATAATGGTAATTGTTCTAGGACTTCAAAAAATAGTTATACAACAAAAAGCCTTGGTAAAACTGTGCCGACTGCAATCCAACTGTTCATGATATCAGCAGGGATATCAGCTGAATTAGCCATTGGCAGGATGCTGATTGCATTTATTTTTCAAACAGGCTATATATGAATACAATGTACATTTAATAGCAAATTTACACCTAAAATCATTGGCTTATTTGCACCTTGGTAATTATCTATGTTTAAGAAGTTAGCATTTCTAAATTAAGATGTATAGTACTTCAGTCCCTGAGGACTGTTATTATCTTAGCAAACTAAGTCGACATTGATGAAATATAGAATTCCTCTGAAATGCTGCATTATGCTGCATTTCATATCAAATTCACTGTTTTCCTAAGGACCAACCCCTTTAGGGGTTTCCAGACTTAGTAATACTCAGTCAGTAAAAAAAATGGTTAAATCTTTATGAATTAATGGATTCTAAAAAACAAAAACTTGGAGTGGTCCATTGTATATATCTAGGGGTAGAAAGTTATAATTTCCAAATAAAACTGTTTTTCCTTCTCTTAAGATTGTTTTTTGTCTTAGCAAACAGCATAGACCCTGATGAAATGCTGCATTATGCGGCATTTCATCTGGGTCTTTACTGCTTGCCAAAGTACGCGTTTAGAAGTAACTGATATATACCAGGTTAACTCATTGAGAGTTTTCTTATGCTTGTGATGTTGTCTGTTGACTTAACAAAAAAAAACTTACAGGAACCCTAGAGTGTCAAATGACTGAATGACAGATCAGGTCGTTCCTGTTTGCAAACTGTTTGCAAAGATTAACAGCAGATGACTAAAGTCACCACTAATGACTATCAAGGTAAAGGCACCACTATCAAGGAAAATGTTACCTTTTTGCTCCCTGGGAAATTTTTCATGGATTTTTTTTTGTTTTTGTCGTCTGCTGATTTTTTCAAAATCAATTTTTTCAAAAAAATTTCAGGAGTACCATCTGAGTGTCAAACATATTGAATCAAGATCAGGTCCAACATTTTGTCCAAACTGTTTGCAAAGGTTATCAGCAGAGGATGAAAGCCACCGCCTTCAAGGAAAGAGTTAAAGAAAGCGTACCTGAGCTACAGCGTTACAGAATCCTAGAGTATTTAAGAACATGGACATCTCTGGTATCTTAGCAACTTCTTCATCTGTGATCCTGAACCAGTCCTCTGACGGAATTACTATTTTCCTCGGTAAATCAGAGTATAATGCGCTTAAACCAGTAGCCAGTACCTGAAAATCAAATCAGAAATTAATCCATTATGCACTAAACCAGTCCTCTGACTGGATTACTACATGTATTTTCCTCCGAGTATAATGCGCTTAAACCAGTAGCCAGTACCTGGAAGTTTGATCAGAATCACAAAATAATCCTATATACACAGAACCAGTCCTCGGACGGGATCACTGTTTTCCTTGGTAGATCGGAGTATAATGCGCTTAAACCAGTAACCAGTACCTGAAAGTCAGATTACAATCACAAGGTAAAGATAAAACAAGACTGGGGTTAAGCTAGAACTCTCAGATAGGGAGAAGTTAGGCCTCTCTTTTTCATGTTGTGTAATTTTGCATGCTTTTAAGTCATCTGGTGATTTTTTTTTGGTCAAATCATAAGTAGATATTAATAAACCTTAAACCATTTAGGTCAAATAAAACATTCCATCTTAAATGGTGAATGGCAACGTATTCTACAGTTTTAATCTTTTCAACAATACATGTATATAATTGCAGCTGGTCCCAGTTGATTCAACTCTTGATTTTATTAGTTTGCTTGTGTTGATGCTTTACGCCCCAGTCAACAATAATGCAGTCATGTCGGACCTTTTTCCTGTCTTCCTTGGTTGCACCAGTAATAAACTGAGGATAAAGTGTCTTGCAAAAGGACACAACACACTGTCTCCAGTGAGTCTCAAACAAGCGACCCTTTGATCCAAAGTCTAACACTCTAAAAATTAGTCACCGTATTCTTCAACCCTGATTAGATTACCACCTATCTAATCCTAATAAAGAATATATTTGATATTCTATGTAAACAATTTTCCAGTCATGCCAGGACTTTTTCCTCTCTTCCTAGGTTGAACCAGTACTAACCAAAGGATAAAGGCTTGCTCAAGGATGTAACACAATGCCTACTGTGAGTCTCAATCCAGCAGCCCCTCAATCTCAAGTCTAACATTCTACCACTGAACTATGATGCTCCTAGTGATGAGGTGTGTAAAGATAATGGCAGCAATGGAATAATTGCAAATAGTGTAAACTCTGATCAAACTGCTCCTTCAGGAGCAGTCTGATCTGGGTTTATGATATATGCCCAAGCCTATCTACTCAAATACTTAGGATATACAGTAATGTTCTAAATTTTCAAACACTAGTTGCCTGCCAAATAGGCCTAGACAAACAGTACAGACCCAGATTAGAGGGTCTGGATGGGGTATAATGATTAGTGAATAATGGCCCTTGTTTTATAATAAATAGTGAATAATGAGCAAAAAAAATAATGAATAGTGAATAATGAGGGCCTAAAAATTAATGAATAATCCTATTTTTTTTAATGAATTATAGAAAAAATTAATGAATAGTAAATAATCAGATTTCTTTGCTACCTTTCTTACTTTTAATGAATAATTGGTCTTATTTTAATGAATAACCCAAAATTTTAATGAGATGAATAATGGGCTAAATTTTTAATGAATAGTGAATACCAGACCCCCCATCCAGACCCTCAGATTAGCTCTCCCTTTTTTTATTCAAACATTTTTGGAAATCCAGCCCTGATAACCATCATATTGTAGTTGAGAACAGAAATAGAAAAGTGGTCGAAATTTTATAGCATTTAAGGTATACATCAGTAATAGTACTCACCGGACAGAAATCAGAATTTTCGGCAATGTATTTGCCGATGTACGGATGTTTGGATGACAAGGCCATGATGAGGAGCAGGGCATCTCTAGCCTGTTGTCCTAAAGCCTTGTCTCTGTGAAGATACGGGATCAGAAGCGAGAAGATCAGAAACTTTGTCGGGCCGTGATCTGCATTCATGTTGAAAAAGCTCTCCAGTATCACTGACTCCTTCGATATGCTGATACAGACTTGGTGCAGGACCAACACCAGACTCGGTTCGATTTCTGCCGAGCAGCTTCCATCTGCGCAATAAGCCAGAAGATTTAGCAGTGGTCGTATCACAGGCTTGTGAATCAGTAACAGCTGATGTGATTGGCTGATGAGGTGTTCAAACATTCGTAGCTGCTCTTTGATCAACTTCCCTGTGTCGTCATAGTTTCTATGACACCAGCCACAAAATTTCTCGAGTATTTCATGTTCTAGTAAATAATGCAATATTGGCCCTGGCATCCCCTGCCCACCTTCCCCTTCTTCTTCTGCTAGGAGGGTAACCATTTGTTCAAAGTTGGAACTCACAGCATCTACTTCATCAGGAGTACTCTTCCCATCACTTGGTTCCATTTTGCTTGAAATTATTTTTAAGGCTTGCTCCCAGTGATTGCGAAATACCTCCAGACAGGTTTCAGGGTCGGTGCTCGTTCTGCTGCGGACATCTTGAATGTCGTCGCTGTTGCAGCTGGCAGTGTCGCCGGACTGGCGCGACTTTCCGGACTCTGTCCTGCCTCTCTTGAACCAACTCATCTCCAACAGAATTAACTTTGAAGGACTATAGTAATCATTTCTCCCAGTTTATGTTGCTGAATGAACCTTGGACTGGTACATTATTAAACTGAAAGAGAAAAATGGGACATACATTGTATTTAGTCAAAGAATGGGAATAAATCATGTGACATACCAGATTTATCCTTAACCCTTTACCTCATAGAGACACCATTTAACACTTTTGCAAACAGAGCAGACCCAGATCAGGCAGCTCTAGTAAGAGCTGCCTGATCAGGGTCTACTCTGTTTGGAAATATGATAAGATATGATCCTACACTAGTGGACCTGACAAGTAATGTCTTTGTGCTATGTACAAAATGTGAAAGTTTATTTATATATATAATGTCTCATAGTGGGTGGAGCTTAGCATGAATATTCATGAAGGAAAAGGTTAAGTTAACCATTGTCCTACTATATATAGTAAGTGGGCATGCTATATTCACATCTGTTTTCCAGTCAGCTCAGTGGTAACAGGGCTAAAAAATAACAGACGCTTGCTTGTATTTACTGGACCAGGTGGAAGTTGGATAAGGGCGAGTGAAAATTTCCATTTGCCTGCCCGACAGGACAAGTAGATTTTTTCGGGATGCTTACAGTTAGTAATTGTTTTTGGAAAAAAGCAAAAACTAACTAGCGTTTCTACATCCTTCAATTTAAGTAAAGTGAAAACCGTGAAGAAAATGATTCTTTGAAAGGTTTAAGGTCAACTAAATGGTATACCAGATGTTTACATTAGTCAGCAGTAAATGGGATCAGTAAAACCCTGTTTATCTTTGAACTAAACATCAGTACAGATTGGTAAATCAATTTGCTCTAAAGAATTCTATGCTGTTACGAATATTCAGGTGTATAGCTGACATTCCTACCAGGGATACAGACTAACCTGATTTCGCCAGGAGCAAGCTGGGCCCCTAAAACAAAATAATTGGGGCCCCAGCCCAAAACTAAGGGGCCCAGGATTCGGCTGAAAATTAAACTAATTTCAACAGCATTGCAAAGCATTAATTTTGCATTACTCCTACATGTAATTGAAGTCAGAGACCCTCAAAATATGTATTCCTCTATTGTTTTACCATGTATTAACCCATAAAACGCCACCTATACTTTGCAGCAGACGATAAATTCAAATTTTGCTGCTTTTTCAAATTATGCAAATAAGGCATGGTATTTCATGAGAATCGTCTGCGAGTAGACGATTCTCATGAAATATCATACCTTATATTTTTTTCAAAAATTAGCAAAGATGTCGCAAAATTTGTCGTCTGCTGCAGTGGTGATTGGGCAAGCTGGGCCCGTAAACATTTAGTTTAAGGGGCCCAGCCCAAAATTTAGGGGCACTGGGCTACTGGGCCCCTGTTAATCTGTTTCCCTGCCTACTGTTATCTCAGAGTACCAAAATGGCTTACAGCGAAAGCTTAATGATCAAGGAAGCCTGTTTTGATATCTAAATAGATGACAAAGACATGTTAAAGCAGGGATATGCATGTATAATGTGCCACGGCTCAGTATGTCAGTGAGCCAAAGGTTTTAAGAGGATGCAGGTGTCTCTTCATGGAAGAAGGGTCATTTTGCCTCATTGGTGCGGTATACCTACATGTAGGTAGCGGAACACCCATGGATAAAAGCTGAATTCCAAGAGATCTTTTTGGAATTTTATGAACTTCTTTATACTTTGTAATAATATATTCATACTCTGGAATAGAATTATATATACATAAGGTTTATTCAGGCTTAAGCATAAAACAGCTCATCACCAATCAAAGTTAGCTTTAAATTTTTCAATAACTGCCAATATGATCTGACATGCAATAAGACCAAGAGTGGATTTGTTTATATTATTGAAGCCCAAGATATTTTTCAGGGGAAAGGTTGGTAGACTGGCATAATCATGATAATAGACTAGATAATAAAAATCAGACATAGTTGGAAATTGACTTGTCTGTATCTTGTAAAAACATGTAATATACATGTATATTTAAATGTCATTGTTGATACTCATATTTTAATGACTATCTCACTATTAAACTGATTAAAATATGGTTATATAGAATCATTTCTACACTTTTATATCTATCATCAGACTGAAAACGGAGAATTTTTTAAGGTAAAAAATTCATAAAACCCGCATATTGCCCAAAGTGGGTAATATGACCTTATTGCCCAACCCGGGTAAACCCGGGTTTTATGGGGTGGGTTTACCCGGGCGGGTAATATTGTGCCAACCCTGGAACTCTCTCTCTGAATTGGTACCAGATATTTTGCTACTATTGCTGGAAATGTGATCGCTGACAGGCTTGCAAAAGATGCCTTAGATGCCTTTTGATTATGATACCTCTATCATCACCATTCAGGACATCAAGAACTCATCAAAAAAGTCAATTGTATCTAAATGGCAGCAGCCCTGGGACATTTCTGAGTCTGGCACATTTCTCAAGCCACTGGTTGATAGCAAACCGTACTTAAATTTGCCTTCTAAGGATCACTTTCCTTCCATTCTTCAACTACGTACCGGATACTGCAGTCTAAACGAATACAGATATAAAATAAATCAGTGTGAAAGTTCGCTGCAAATTGTGAGTTTGTCACTTTTCCATTGGTATCCTGGGCCAGGTGTGGTACTTGATTGTAACGATTACTGATCTTTGCACCCTTCTTTATTCTGAATGTGTTTGTGGTGTACAGCACTTTATTCTTGAATGTCCTCAATAGACCAGTCCAATGTTAATGTTTTCATTCAGGCTTATTGACCACGTGATAACAATTTTGACCATGTGACTTTTTATTGTGGTTGGCAAAAAACCTTCTGCTCAATGCAATGGCCATTGAGCTGAGCCAACATTTACGAATACTTTCCAGACATTTGGTCTGGTGTAGTCATGAATTTTACCAGACCAAATAATATTTTACAGGACCGAAAAAAAAACGAACAAGTTGAATGATGTAATATTAGAATTTATCAATACTTATGTTTAATTTGATGGCTAAAAGCAATTACATGCTTGTTGTTAACATAGCAGTCCTTCGGCCTTTGCTTTGGCCATTAGGATAACACGCCTATGCAGCAAAGGTCATTGAATTAAGAGTCCCTTGCGAAAATGCAAAGTGAGTGGCATTAAGATAGCTGCACAAATATAAGAATGGCTTTATATGATTTAACGATAGTATGCTTTTGAAAGCACAAATGCGGGAACTTGTGTTCTCGCAAATTAACACTGGAATACAGTGTTGGAACAGAGTATTATATTACATGGGACAGCTGACAATATATATAAAGTCGATTTTAAATAGGTTTAGTTTATTTATCTAATTTTCAAATAAATCCCAAACTTTCCATTGAGTTAACACCATTAAACTGTAATCAATAACTCTTTTTTGATATATAATCCACAAGCACAATTAATGCTGCCTTACTCAATCAAGTTGACATCAAAGTGAATCATTCAAAGTGAATCTAAAATAATTGAAATAAAGGGAGTTCACTCATCTAAAACGTTTGAACAATGTATAAGGGTCTATGATTGTCGATCTTTTTTTCTGACAGAACGGACTTTAGTGAGCCGCCGTTACATTTAAAAGGTACCTTGCAGCTATTGTGTAGGTGTGTGAGAAGAATAAATTAACACATCTCTGTTAGAAAATATTGGGGAATTTGTCTTTCTAATGGATTTGTGTGAGGTTGCCTGCCGTAGAATGGTTAGAATAGAAAGATTCCAAAAATAGATTCCACGGTAAACAAATTGCGAAATCGAAAGAAAAAATCCACGAATTTTATGCAGGAATTACTCTTAAAACGTAACCATTTATTCTTGCTTCACTTCTTCACGAATTATTGCGAGTCCCAAAGGATGCACATGATCGTTTTTTCGCGGGTCCCAAGCTCAAATTTCGGCCCCAAAAAAACGGGATTCGCTCCGAAATTTTTATCGGACATTCAGTCTGCCGCTGGAGAACTATTTACCGGACCGGTGACCCTAAAATGCGTAAAGGACTCCTTTTCGCGTAAAGGACTCCTTTTCGCGAAAAGGACTTTTATTTTTGCGAAAAGGACTTTTTTTATGGCTAAAACTATTTATTAGGATTATGGTTGATATTTAATATTATAAAACTGAAGTTAAACGATATTAATCTATCAGTATTATGCAGTAGAAATCGTTTTCTGAAACGATTTTTCACGGAAATGGCAGAAATAGTGACTTACGAAAAGGAGATTCATTATTAAGAAAAGGACTTTGTATCTGGTCTATTTTTTTCTTATTTTTTTTAATTTATTTAATTTGAATAATAGTAATCAAGCAGATATCAAGTGTTCAACGATGTTTTTTATGGATAGTTTGGCATAGTAGAGCAACATAGTAGAGCAACAAAGACTCAGACGAACCTGCTCAGCGGCGCAGGCCCAGAAGATGGGTTTTTATTTTATTTTATACGCGCCTTTTTGTGGTTAAAAACTAATTACAGAAAGAAAATATATCAATATTTCGGAAAGCTTTAAATTACCGATATACAACTTGAGTCAATAATGCACGATTACTGTTATGATGTATAGCAAAAGACAAATAAAATAGGCCAAGTTTAATAACACGAATCTTCAATTACCATGCATACAGCGTCAGAGGTATGCTGTATCCACGACAATTCAAAGTCGTTTTAAGTCTCGTACCCTCTGGAATATAACCATTCTGAGTGTTACTACCAATCACAATTAAAACGGACCAGAAGATGCAAGATGCTAAACGAATCTTCATCACCATGCATACAGCGTCAGAGGTATGCTGTATCCACGACGATTCAAAGTCATTTTAAGTTTCGTACCCTCTGCAACATAACCATTCTGAGTGTTATCAGTAATCACATTTAAACCGGACCAGAAGATGCAAGAAGCTAAACGAATATTTGTGGACGAGACAGTTTAAATCAATAGAGCTTACATAAATCCGAGCAGCGAAGGGTAAGTCGAGCCTGTACAAATGTGCATTCTCGCAAGAGTGTTCACTGCTGGCGGCATGTACATGCATATGAAGAAAATATTTTATGCGTCTAGTCCTACTAGCTAGCTGTGCAATCTTTTCATGGTTAATTTCAATTTATCATATCGCACGCGTGTCCCCAATTAAAGTCCATCTATTCAAAATCAATCAGAATAAACAGATTATCACATTCTTTGACACATTGACATTAAATATGGCCAATTAACATATTAACCTAACAAGGTAAGGGATGAAAAGAGCGGCTTATTTGGTTGTTGACTAATATTTTATCGTCCGTTGCTACATGCTTGTGTCAAACATGAGTTATGTAGATCAGACCCGACATTTTATCTGGGCTAAAACGTATTATAAATGCTATCAGCAGACGACATTAGAACAGACCTTAAGTTGAGAGTGCGTAACGAACAATAATTTTCTTATTTCTTAACCAAAACTTTTATTGCGGGTACTCAAAAGAACCGTCTCAATGGGACGTTTCTTTTGAGTACCCAAAACATAAGTTAAAATTGATGGGTAAGAAAATATTAACAATTATACGCTCAAAAAATGGTGTTTATCTAAACCTATAATTAGAAGCAGATGATTGTGGACGGAATGACGAAATATAAGACTTATCATCTCGAGCAGCGAAGGCTCATATGAGTCTGTGCATGGGCACATTCTCGCTAGAACCCTCACTGCTTTAAGGTAGGAGTTGATTCAAACTTAGCGTAAAACATTAAATAATGAGTCTCATAGAACTTCAAATTTTATTTAATAGTTTTAAAAGCGGTCCTGACTTCAGCAGGGATCGTACTTATACCGTTCTTGCTTCAATAAAAAAGTTCCAGGATTTGAACTTCGGGCCTCGGGGTTGTAGGCCTGATGTGCTACCGGCACATGTCTACTGCAATGAAATTAAATTTAATTTATTATACTTTAATTATTCTTTCGGCCAAAGTTCATAACGACAGCGCATGTGTGTTTCACATAACGAAAATGATTTCAATCTATACTCAGGGCCGTAGCAACGAGTTTGAGTTTGGTGTGACTGTTTTTGAAGAACATAATGTATGAACGAAATCACCGTAGGTGGCAAGCGAGGTGCTCCCCTGGTAAAATTTTGAAAAATCGGTGCAATTTGGTGACCTCTGGCACATTTTCATGCAAATTATTTCTTGTATAGAAAGCATCATTTTTCAACAGGCAAAGTCATAAAATTTCAAAGATTTCCTTTTTTATCCTACAGTTTTGAGCGTTCGTTGCGGTATTTCGCTGGGCGACGAATCGTTATATATTTTGTCCAAAGCGATTTTATTCTTTCTCTTAGCAAATAAAATTAAAATAACACTTTAAGGTTCTAAAATTAAAATAACACTATAAGGTTCTTATTTCTTTAAGTTTGATCAAGAATCTGCATTCTCATTCTTGATGTATAATTTATATCCACGTAGGCCTTTTTGGCAATTCAGGCCTAGTACCTTAACTTAAGTTTTCGATCATTCGTTTTGGTAATTGTTGCTCTATAATGCTAAACGTATCAATAACTCAATGTGCTTATGCTTCATTTTCGCAAAATGCTAACCTACTAAGATCATCTATAAATATAACTCATGGTAGTAATTTATTACCAGGCATTATAAATCGTCCAAATCTAGCCTCTTTTCGTGAACGTAATTATATGAAGATCAAGTCCTTTACGCAAAGCCGAAAAACTGGGTCCTTTTCGTAAGAATAAAACTCCTTTATGCGGAAATGAGTCCTTTTCAAATTCAACTTTTTATGGTGCAATTGTCTCAAATACTCAATATTTGACATCTGGAGGTTTGATTTATTCAGACAATACTAATTTCTACCGTATTCCTTAAAAACAATAGCACGCAAACGGACATGGATATTCAAACATATATAGTCTCAGACTGTATCGAAGTCCTTTTCGCAAGCAAGGCTATATAATGTATCGTACACAGGTGCTTTTTCGGGTTATTTTTTTGAACACTAGATATCTGCTTGCTTACTATTATTCAAATCAAATAAATTAAATAAATAAATAAATAAGAAAAAAAATAGACCAGATACAAAGTCCTTTTCTTAATAATGAAACTCCTTTTCGTAAGTGACTATATCTGCCTTTTCCGTGAAATATCGTTTCAAAAACGATTTCTAATGCATATGTTGATAAATTAATATCGTTTAACTTCAGTTTTATAACATTAAATATCAAACATAATCCTAATAAATAGTTTTAGCCATAAAAAAAGTCCTTTTCGCAAAAATAAAAGTCCTTTTCGCGAAAAGGAGTCCTTTACGCGAAAAGGAGTCCTTTACGCATTTTAGGGTCACCCTTTACCGGACCGCACCAATCATTACCGGAAATGTCCGATGGCCCGATGGCCTTTGGGGAACACTGACGTGATAAAAAATCATCTTGAACGACATTTTAGCCCCAGGTTTTGATTTGACTATGTAGAATAATGATCAGACATTGATTTACAATAATGTTCTTGTAAAAAAAAATACTATAGTACTGCCGCATTAATAAGAAACGCGAAAAATCGACTTTAAGTGCATCTATTCACGTTATTTTCTCTTGAACTTTTCGATATGCAGGTAGAAAAAGGTGCATTATTTTTTGACAAAATTTTCAACCTGATGTTTTTGCTGTGTTTTTCTGTAATTAGATGGATTTTTGACATATATTTGGTTCTTTTCAACGGGGGAGTATTACTGTTGGTAGAATGGACATAAACTGACCCAGTTTATTAATAATATGCAACGGTTGACTAAATCATTCGATCTCGTTTCAGGTCAGTGATCCCCGTTTATTATATACTGAACTAAAGTGAAAACGCTACACCTGAATTGTTTGTCATTTATATGCAAAATGATGCAAGCCAGTAATTCAAACGAAAGTGTATCTGAATGTTCAGGGACTGGGTTATGCATTTATAAAGTAAAAGGATTTTGTCACGAGAAAACACATGAAAGTCATCTAAATGTGACAGGGGTCCAATTTGTCAGGTTAAAAATTTGAACAGAAATCTTTAGACCGCATAAAAACAGTTTAGGCCTTCAGAAATCCACTGCCAACCAGATCCGACTGAAAGAAATGGTAGTCCTAGACATGTGACAACCAGTAATGTGTTTTGATCGTTTAGAAAAGCAACCTTAGAAAGCGGGGTTTCGTCAAATTGGCCAAGATTGAAATTTTATCACTGAAATCACCATAGGAAAATCAATGTGTTGTTGCATTTTAGTCTGAGCACATTACTGGTCGAGAAATGGTAGGAACAATGTGCTGATAGGTCTACCTGATTTGGCAAAAGAAAGAAAGTTATCGAATATCGTGACAAATCGAAGATTACCAAATATTTAATTTTCCTTATTTGTTTTGTCAAAGGGAGACATTTTACTTTTTTTTGTACAAATTTGATAAATTCGAAAGTGATTTCTGAGCTTGTTTCATGTGATAAGACAGTTTTCTTGTGTATTAATGCAACAAAAGTATGACGAATTCTGATAAACATAACAATCTTTTTAGTGCATGCTCAATTGCAAAATTCAGTGAATATAGGGATCGCACATGTTTTTTATGCATTAACATTTGCCAGGTCCCAAGGAAGCTGTTTGAACATGAGGCCGTTAGGCCTTGTGTTCCAACATTGTCCGAGGGACCCGGCAAGTGTTAATGCAATGAAACAAACATGTGTGATCGTTATTCTTGCATATTCTACCTGATTTCAGCATAAACCGCGCTGAAAACGTCGCTTAAACATTTGATATCCCTTTTCTTACACTTGATTTCTCAAAACAAAATGGCGTCAGCGTCAAACTTTTGAACGTCATAACGTCGCCACAACGTCATATATATGCGTGCAACGTTTTCGCGAACGAAAGCATCGGCGAAATGATCAGTCACAGCCGCAACGCTTTCCAGTGTAACGTCATGCATGCAAATCAGGGCCCAGTTTCGGCTTTTTCAAGTAAAAGCCATGTTCAAACAGCACGTGAATCGCATGATTTGAACATGGATTTCGCGGCATCAAGCAGCTTAGCGTAACGATTTCCCATGCAAGGATAAAGCTTTAAACACAAAAAGGAACATAACTCAGGCATCAAAAGGACAAATTGGTGCAGTTTCCACAATCGCTTGCTGGATGTCTGGAAAACATTAAGCTTCGTCCAATACTTTCTCACAAAATATATTGTAGTGTAGGGTTTTCACTTTTGTTCAGTATAGCTTAAAGTGTATCGTACATATAAAGTAATGCTGCATAAGTTTTCAATTTATATCGCATTGAACATTCAATAATCGTGAATCGTTTCAGGCAGTATTTTGACAAACGATATTGCCTGGTATTACCGCTAATTTTTGCTCTAATAATTCTTATGGTATATTTTGGGCATTTTATTCCACTTATTTGACACTTGAGAGGGATAATCCTGGAATAGGCCTAATCCATTTTGTGAGAAAACTATAATTGTTCTGTTAAAATGGTTTTTATTTTTAACTGGGCTCCATATATAAGCTATTCAAATCTCATGTCAATTATGCTCTAATATAGATATTAAGCCTTGGGCCCATCAAATTTTGCAAAGGGCCCATAGAAATTTCAAAAGGCCCATTAAAATCATGTAATTTGCCGTATTTGAATGGGATATGGGCCATTGGCCCATTTTAAGGGCCCATCATCATTTTTGTCCAGGATTATCCCTTACTTGAGTGTAACCATTGAAAGAATGTATGTAAACAGCTCAAATTAACTAATTACAGAAAATGAATGGTTGACTATAAAACTACATAATTATGTAGTTGATAATGTTTAGGCTGTTTACCACTGTAAAAGTTGTTTTATAAAACTGTCCATATTAGCCACATCACGCTGTTTTAGTAGAAAATGTCCTTACAAACATAGCAAACAGTATTTTCCCGGACCAAACTGATCGTATTGGATAAATTGGATCTGTGTCTACGCTGATTGAATCGATACTATCAACTGAATGACAGTGCTTAAAAAACTGTCATGTACTTTAAAATGTGCGATGCTTTCGACACTAGCCTGTAGAATTTTAGGTACAGATATATAGGCCGTCACATGGCTGTTACACCGTTTAAATTCCTCCCGCTTTTCAGAACGCATAAAAAATGTCTAAATTCCCAAGAGATTAGGGATCAGGGCAGTGGTAGTAGATTCTTCAAACAATTTTCTTCTGACACTGCAAGGTATTCTAAATCCAGATTTGAGCTTAATGGTCGGAGAAATGCAAGTAATAAAATAATATTCCAGATTTTCGCGTTTCTTATTATTGCGGCAGGACTTTAGTTTTTATTTGTTTTTGACTGGCCCCTGATCCGATGTCGACCATTTCAACCTCCAATATTTTTGTTAAATAACAATAAAATATGTGAAAAAAAGACATCATTTGATAGGTCAATGATCAAACTATGGGAAGCAGTCCTTAGAATTATTTTTTATGAAATAAATTTGCTTTAAATCGCTATAAAAACATGTGCTGTTTCCATGTCCGGTACAGTTTACTGCCGAACAGAGTATTTACCAACTATCGGATAAAGACCATAGTGTTCCGGATCATATTGTTTTGTGACGTAGTGTTTGGACTCGTCTATATGAAGATAACGGTCAGAAACTTCAGAAGAACCTTTTCCTCCAACTTGGCATTTCTTATGCTCCTTGGGTATAGACTAAATGAGTGATTAGTTTGACTTTATATCTGTCTGTAGAGTAAACAATCGTCCGCAAATAATCAAACTTGACACTATCAGGAAGGTCATTTATATGACAGAGGAACACCAAAGGACCCAACACGGTGCCTCGCGGCATTCTACAGGGGCTGATCCTGAGTGTTCACCTTCTACTACAACATTCATATGTCTTTCTTGGAGAAAGGAACTGAGCCACTTATGTAAGCTTCCCTTGATTCCGTATGCGTCTTACGATTCCCGGACATCTTGACCCCTGACAAACTTGGCCGGAGTCGGCCCCCAACCCAAATATTGTCCATTTGTTTCAGGAGGCTGGATTATTTTGTTGTACATGTGCTCAATCTATTTTTTTCCAATCTTTCATTCTCATTGTGCATGGGTAAGGGGTAGGAAACAATTAGCTTGAGTGATGACTTTATGGGACATAGGCAAACAGTGCATTCCCATTCCAGAAGCCCCATTATGTGGTGTCTCATATGGGCTTATTTCTGTAAAAATGAGTGATATAATAGGTGAGTAGACGACAATCATGAGTCGTGACTGGCCGACTCAGGGTTAAAATAATAAATGTTTGCAAATGGCGAAGGCCCTAGATGCGCAGATGGGTCTGAGCCTTCGCTGGTCGCATATTGGATATAAAGTACCACTGTCTCATGGCATGGGATGATGGCAGAATCCCCAGATAAGAGTGCATAGCTGAAAACTGTATTCTTTTTTTTCAACTTAAACGTATTTGTGAGTACCCAAAACACATGCTTTAATTGATAGATAAGGGATTATATCGACATCGGGTTCTAAGCCCACTTGATTAAACTTCAGTTTATTGTGAGTCATAAAGCTGAATGAGCTAGGTTTGAGTTAGGAAGCTAAATAAAATCGTAATTACATGATCTGAAATATACTGACGCATAATATATGTTCAATGTGTATACATTTAATGATTATTAATAGATATTACTATTATTAGGGGCCAAGTTGGTTAGGGGCTGAGTTTGTGGGGGCCAAGTTGGTCAGGGGCCGAGTTTGTTAGGGGCCGAGATGTCCAGTTACCCATATAACCTGTGTAGGGTTCCGGGTCATTTCGGCCTATAACAAAATCGACCCATGTCAATTTCGGCCCATAAATTTTGTCAACCTGGATTTCTGCAAAAGAGATGATTTATCATTGAGAATATTTAAAATTGATAAAAGAGTTATATTGAGAAAAAACTGAAAATAAATTGACTTTACAAACTTTGGGTAAAGACTAGAAAACGCTTAGACTGGTATCATAAATCACACATATATTTTTCATTAGCAAATACAACTTGTTCAGTGAGTAACACTGAATAATTGGATTAAGAAAGAACCTCTTGCGTTTCAGATGCGAGCAGGAAACACTCTGGCTAGAATGCGCAAATGCACAGGCTCGTCTGAGCCTTGGCTTCTCGTTGCCTATGTGATGAGCTCTACTCTAACGTACATCATACCCAAAATAACATTACTGGGTCCAAGATCATACAAACACCTAATCAATTAAAACGAACCATTCTTATCAATTATTATGTTTGTGTGAATAATTACAGGTAAGTCCATCTAATTATACCAATTATAGACAAACATACCAATTATACATTATTATACCTATGGGCCGAAATTGTATAGGAGGTTTTAGGAATTCCCAAAGTGACGTCATTTTCGCGCATGCGCATATCCGTGGCCGTCAACGGTTCGTCCAGCTCTATGGAATCTGTGTTAAATGTGGGTTTATATTTTGAGAAAATGGGCTTTTATAGCCAATGTCATATCAAAACTTGTTTGTATTCTTTGATATACATTCAAAATACATCTTACCGATAAATAATGGTTCCGAATAACAAAAGTTTATCCATTTAAAAGGCAGAATATGAGCCTGCGGGAAGTCCAGAAGTGTCGAGCAGAACGCTGATATTTTCTTCCAATATAACCCATAAAAACTTTAAACATGTAAAATTTTGGTTTGTTTATGCACTTTTATGATGAACAAATTGAATCCACCTGCTTGTTTGCCAGTTCTTACTCTCTCTCTCTCTCTCTCTCTCTCTCTCTCTCTCTCTCTCTCTCTCTCTCACGCATCCGTGATATCATCTCAAAACCAGTGATTATTGACAGTCCAAAAGTAGCTTAATTAGGCTAATTAAAAACAGTTAGCTTACGATGAATTTGTCCCAAAGAAATAACTAAAATTCCAAGTTAAATATTTGATTTTCACAGTTGACACCGTTCTAACAGATCCGTTTTATCACCCTCTGTTGAATAATTGAACGACACGCCCCGCGGACTGGCGGAATCAGAGTGTTTTCACAAGTGATTGTCATTGGTGTAATAAAAGATGGGGTCATAAAAGATCTTTAAAGGATGCCGATATGCTGGACCCAAATTTACTGGGTCAGAGATTATAACACATTTTAACAAGTCTGACATAATGCAACGACACTGAATTCGTTCTTTATCAGTTACATTCTAATTCGTGGTCGTGTTTTTGTATAAACACTAGCTAATATATATTGTCTGTCTGTCTATCTGTCTGTCAGACGGGCCAGTTTCATTTTAATTCATTGCCTTTTTTTTTTTGAAAAGCACTAGCTAATATATAATGTCTGTCTGTCTGTCAGGACATGTGTATTTATGTTTCTATCCGTCTGTCTGTCTGAACGTGCACACGGAAAGGAACATACATGTGCATGTTCAGACAGACAGACAGACGGATACATGTGCATGTTTTGTCGTATAACTGTCCACTTCTTCTTCTGAACATCCATCTTCATCTTACTTATGCTCCCGCGAATCTGCGCAGGCTCACCTAAGGCAATGCAACAAGTTGACATTGTGCAGTCTCGAATGAGCCTTCGCTGTTCGAGAGGAAAATGTAATTATGTTTTAGCGCCATCGTGTGCGCATTCGCTACTCGAGAAGACAGTCAACATTATATTTTTCTATTTTCAGCCCCTAGTTTATGTCCACAATCAAATGTACAAGTGTCGACTGCTGATAACCTTTGAAAACAGTTCAGGCCCGACAAAATGTTCTTGCGAGAATGCCTGCATGTGCAGACTCGTATCAGCCTTCGCTGCTCGAGAAAAAATGTTCTGTTTCTTTTTCAGCGCCCATTTGTGTCCTTAATCATCTGCTACTAGTGTCGTCCGCTGATAACCTTTTCAAACAGATTGGACCTAGGGCAGACCCGGCAAAACTTTCTTGCGAAAATGGCGCCCATGTGAAGTCCCGCATGAGCCTTCGCGGCTGGAGGGGAAAGTTTGTTTTTTTTAAGTGCACATTTCTGTTTTTTGTTGATTCCTTTCTTTCTACAATCATCTATTCAGTTTTGTTGAAATAGCTGTTTTAGCAGTGTGTGTTCTTGCGAGAATGCACACATGAGCCTTCGCTGCTCGAGAGGATTTTTTTATACATTTTTGGGTTGAGTTGCCCTGCACCCAATATGAATTCCTACACGATGCGACATGGTGAAATTTCGTACATGCAATTAAATAATGCAATGTTCATATATTTCAAAATGTGTTCCATTTGTAAGTTCTTTAATAATAGTTGAAAATATCTACATTCGGTTTCAGAGTCTAGTTACATAAAATAAATTAAAAAAAAAAACAACCGCCTTGTTTATTGTTAGCAAACACTTTTTAAAGAAAATAAATGAAGTGTGTCATTGACAAAAGTTTGTTAATTATCAAAATAGTTGCCTTAAAATGGTTAATTTTTGTTGTGTTAAATTGAATTGAAAAGTTTAACGGCTCCCGATTTATTCATTTCAAACGCAACGACAGACAAATTATCTCAATAAATGTTAATATTATTTGACGAAGTATTACTAGATGCATTCAAGATGCATTTACAATTCACATTTATATAAATTAAATAACAAATTGTAACAAGGGAACTTAAAATCGGTGGAAAATGTTGAAAGTTCTACTGCTTTCCCTATCTAGACAATACACAGTTGACGGCCAGTATATCCCAAGTCTATTTATAGAACCGGAAGTACGTCACGATAAAACCTCCTATAGGCCGATTTGGTTATGGCCGAAAATGACATGGGCCGAAATCGTTATGGGCCGAAATTAGTGTTGTATCGATGATCGATTATAATCGATGATCAATCGCAAATTTCTTTCCATTCTACTAATCGATTGTGTTTGGTAATAATCGATTATAATCGAAAATATTCACACCTGACTTTTGTAAGCTGCTATTCTAAATTTGCAACTTTGCTACAAGAAAATGCAAGGTTTTATAGAATATTAAATTATTAATAAAGATAAACTCTGTAATTACAGCAAGTGCACACCTTAATCCTTTGTATATTGTATAATGCTCCCTATATGTGTGCTGTGACACTGTCACAAATGAGCCATGACATGTGATTTACAACAATGTGGCATTTTGACATGTGTAGACTCAGACGAGTCTGTGCAGCTTCCTATTTGGCTTAGAAATTCCAAATGATGTTCAGTCGGTAGAGTATTCAAGCGAATAGCAAAGGCTCTGATCAGACTGCGCATATGCGCAGGCTGATCTGAGGCTTTGCTGGTCGCACATACCACATTGTTGGAAATCTCACGTCGCGGCTCAAATAGCGAAGACCCAGATGAAATGCCTTAGAATGCAGCTTTTCATCAGGGTCCACACTGATTGCCAAGACAAACACGATCTTCAAAAAAGAAAAACAATTTTATTTTGAAATAATAACCTGTGGCCCATTGATGTATACAACGGACCTTCCAAAGTTTATTGTTTCAATCCAGAAGGAAGAATTCATTAGTGCATAAAGGGTAAATATGTCAATGGCTGTTGAATTTAGTTTGCTGTCAGGACCTGTTGTGGTAAGGTACTGTTCATAAAATAGCATGAAACTGACGCTTAAGATTTTTTTTAAAGCAGTACACGGATAGACATTCTTTGGGATGGAACCTGTGTTTTCCTTTCATTTGATAATTTTCGATTATAATCGATCATCAATCAAAACCTCCTGGCCGATTATTTTCGATGATCGATTATGAAAATCCAATAATCGAACAACACTAGCCGAAATGTCCAGTGACCATGTGTAGTAGCGTATCATGGGGAACGGTGTCGAATGCCTTAGAAAAATAAAGTACAATGGACTCTCGTTAACTCAACTATGCATAACTCAATACTATCACTTATCTCAACCCGACGGCCCTGTCCCTGTATTTTCCCCTATATATATTATAGCAATTCCACAACGTTTATCTCGACAACGGCTAAGTCAATACAACTGATAACTTGTTACGAAAAACTGGTCGCAGATCAATTTTTGTGTATTTTACTACTTTTTAGCCTCCCCTTCAACGGTGAGATAACCAATAATGCAGAGATAAGAATTAACTCGACCGTAAACGAGTATGGTAAAATTGGGTTAGATGGTGCGACCAGTCTGGAAGACGCATGACAGTCATACAGCTAGACGAAGATGGACTATTAGACTGAAGGCACATGGTAGCTATTGCAGTGGATACATTCCCAACTGTACCAGCTTAGTGCCGGGTCTACACAAGTCACAGACCTATGTAGGAGAGGTATATTCTTATTTCTCTACACGAGCATCGATCATGTCGATGGGGAATTTGACGTCTTGTTTTGCTACTAAAAGCAACATTCCAAAGCCTACTCTGATTCACATTCATTACCTTCAATATCTATTAGACTAACTTACATGTCTTAAATGGTTATTTATACTTGATCGAAACTTTTAATCAGGAAAAAACACGATTTAGCTCGATTTTCACGTCAACAAAACTCTTTCTTAAAAACTCTGTTAAGGGTCAAGGTCATATGATCATCGTAGATGCTTTTTGCAGTGAAAATTAATAAGCGTCTGATTGACGGTTCATGATAAGCCGCAACGTCAATATCGAAGCGAAAGTATCTATAACTCTCTGAAAGGACTACAGTCGAATCACCCCCAAGTCAAAACGTCCCCGAACCATCAAACCGTTATTCAAGTAAATCTGCTTCTAAGACTCTGACTGTCTAGTGGTGGACATTCTGTTGTTCCAGATCTGGGTCCAAACTGTTTATTGTTTCCTAGGGAGATGTTGAGCACCCTTCTGTAGTCTTCTCATATATTTGAAATAAGCAATAGTGCAAAGATCAGGAATCGATACAATCAAGTACCACACCTGACCCAGGATACCAATGGGAAAGTGACAAACTTACAGTGATACCAAATGCTATGCTCTTATTATTCCAATCCTCAAGATTTTGTGTACAATCTCCTTCCATTTCTCTTTAATTGCACGCCGGTGGGTGGGACTTCAGACTCTATATGATGGTTCTGACTTAAAGACTTATTTATTGATGAGATGGTAGGGGCCTGATGCTTTGGCTGTTGTCAGGCCCATCGGGGTTTACCTGTTGGATTTCCTTTGCTCTGGTATTCAGTTTTATTTACTTTTGAGCCATTATCTTTGCTTTATCTCCTTTTTATATCTTGATTTATATGTTCTAGGAGATTATGCATTGATAAGTTAGGGATCTTTCATGCAAACCAAACATCTCTGTGTCTTGATCCACATCTGAACTAAGGGTGAGGTTGGTGCACGGTTTAACCGGTTTAAGCCCTCTAGTAAAATATTTTTACTGACCGTTCCAAGGCTGTGCTTCTTTTGTGGATCATTTATGTTATTTCTGTCTTGTTTTGTTATACTTTCATGCACGTCTGTTTGTTGATGCCTTGTGGTCAACTGCTGGGGAAGGGCTGACCTCTTGGCTCTCGTTTGTGGTGTCTGGTTGTGACGTTGTCACTTTCGCATTGGTATCCTGGGTAAGGTGTGGTGCTTGATTGTATCAATTCCTAATCGTCCCTCTTTCTAACTACCACAAGCTAGAGCCAAGAGGCCAGCCCTTTCCCAGCAGGTGACCACAAGGTACAAACAAACGCGTAACAAACAAAAGACAGAAAAAACATAAATGATCCACAAAAGAAGTACCGCCTTGGAACGGTCAGTAAAAATATTTTACTGGAGGGCTTAAACCAGTTTCACGGCGTCAACCTCACTCTTGATTCTGATGTGAACCAGGACTCATTTGGGAAAGTGACAACACACACGACAGCCAACAGGACAGCCCTTTCCCAGCAGGTGACCACAAGTCTACAAAGAACAGGCACGACATTAGAAGACACACCAACATGAAGCCTAACTAAGAAAAACGATCCACAGAACGGTCAGTAAAATACTTTTACTGGAGGGCTTAAACTGGTTTCACAGCGCCAACCTCACCCTTAATTCAGATGTGGATCAAAACACATAGATATTTGGTTTGCATGAAAGACCCCTAAGTTATCAACGCATCATCTCCTAGAACATATAAATCAAGATATAACAAGGAGGTAAAGCCACTGGCGGATCCAGGACCACTATTGCTGGACACCGACAGTCAATGTATTACAGACACTAATAGCACAAATCAGTTTCCATATAGAACTGTGTCCCATAGAAGCAAGAGACTCAATTAGCCTATATACCACTCCCCTGAGCATTTGGCCTTCTGTTTTCAGAGGTTTTTTCTTCTTTTATTTTGTTTAAAAAGTAAATGTCCCTGGCAAGTGATCAATTTGGATCCCAGGTGTGTGGTTGGGTTGTGTATAGAAAACACAATGTAACACAGTCACATACATTTGATGGCAAGATAGGGGACACATCAAGTTTATTGTTTTAATTCAGCAGAGCAAAGTTTTCTAATGTCCATACTTGTGATTTTGGTTTAGGCTTGAGGAAAAAACACTTACATAGCACAGTTTCGTTAATTATGAGACTTCTGCATTTATTGCTACGCAGTTATTCTTTTCCCTGCTAGGCCAGATTTGTTATTCTTTGCAAACACTACAGAACCAGATCAGATGGCTTCTGATAAAGCATCTGATCAGGATCCACACTGTTTTCCATTCTTATTGAAAGTACATGGTTTTGACTGAATGCTGCAGGTTAACGGGATGAAATTAGGAAAGGGTGTATGTCAAAACAGCAGGGCTAAGAGTTTTATAACCACTGGCACACTAACAAAGTACTTAGGTTACTAAGAAACATACGATGCCTGAAATTACATAAGGCCGTTGACAAAGCATCATATTCTCGATTGGGCAGCAGGTATATAACATGGCCTTCAAAGTAAGAAAGGGTGCAAAGATCAGGAATCGATACAATCAAGTACCACACCTGGCCCAGGATACCAATGGGAAAGTGACACTCACAGTTAGACACCACAAACGAGAGCCAAGAGGACAGCCCTTTCCCAGCAGGTGACCACAAAGCACATATAAACAGACGCTCACAAAGACATAGCAAACACAAGACAGAACAAAAACATAAAACCTCACCCTTGATTCTGATGTGGATCAGGACACGTTTGGGAAAGTGACAAGTCTTGTTATGAGTGAGGGAATTCAGAGTGAGAGATGTAGTTCTCTTAAGCCATAGCTCTCCGGCTTGGAGAGCGAGCCAGTTGGTCAGTCAGCTAGGACACCTTACCGGTTTACTATACAATCACTTTTGCCTTTTAGAAATTGTGTTAATAAGTTGCTGAACTTTCACAAAGTCTTGGTAGTGTTACAACAAAACACTAAAATTTGCTAATATTAAAAGTATTAGCTGTGGACAGAAGATTTGTTTAAAAAAGTTTTTCCACATTATGATTACGGGAGCTATTAAAAATAGTAAGTGAGTATGTTCAGGAAATACCACAATCACAAACGGCAGAAAACCCCTCGGCACCGCAAGGAAGAGCTGCTCAACCATCATGAGACACCGGAAAGACAAATTAAGCAAAGCAGCCAGCTCTCTCTTCCCCATCAAGATGATTGCAATTGTAGAATTGACATAAAGTAACGTGCAAAAAATATAGAACAATTACAGACTCCCATAATTAAGCCTAATGATCGGAAGTATTTGCCCTTTTTCTTATTTAGACCCAAGATGCATGGTTGGCAGAATTTATGGGACTACAAGCTGTGGGTCGCATGGTTTCAGAGAAGATTTTTTTAAAAGTTTTCCCCCATTTTAAATCAATAGAAGCTTATGATTCCATGGCTAGTATAGACACCAGGAGCATGGATGGAAGGGTTTGTGTAGGTGACTACAAAGTAAGGAAAAGGGCAAAGATCAGGAATTGATACAATCAAGCACCACACTTGACCCAGGATACCAATGGAAAAATGACAACTTCACAGACATCAGAGGTCAGCCCTTACCCAGCAGGTGACCGCAAGGCATCAATAAGCATATGTGCACGAAAGCATAAAACAAGACAGAAATAACATAAATGATCCAAGTAAGTAAGGGTGCAAAGATCAGGAATCGATACAATCAAGCACCACACCTGACCCAGGATACCAATGGGAAAGTGACAAACTCATAGTAGACACCACAAACGAGAGCCAAGAGGCCAGCCTTTTCCCAGCAGGTGACCCCAAAGCAGATTTAAACAGACGCGCACAAAGACATGGCAAAAACAAGACAGAACAAAAACATGAAATATCCACAAAAGAAGTTCTAATCCAATCAATCCATAAAACACATGCATCCTTTCCCCTTTCATACTTGATGATGCTTTATACGCAATTTGACTAAAATTGGTCCGCTGATATAGTATTACTTCTTTGAAAACGTTAACATAAGGTGCCGTGACGAACGTTGGACCATTGGTATACTAAAACCTCACGTGAGTTTTCGGGCTCATGTAAGCTTACCATATTGTAACTCAACTGGCTCCACATTTAGATTATTGCCAACTTGATTGGAGGCAAAGGTAGTGAAATAATTCCTAAATGCTCCCATCTAATAGATACAAAAGGGCCTGGAGTGGGGTTTTGCCAATAACTGACAACTGCCCTTCTTTCAATAAGAAGGAATGGAAATGACTGCAGATAATAGTTCATGATCAATTTCAACAATAGAATGGTGCTGGATAGGAAGAGCGAACACGTGACAGCCTGATCGCTAGTCAGACCCACATCCCACAGAGTTGACACACAACTGCACACATGCACTATATTCAAGACTGGCATCGCTGATACGATAGTGTCAAAATCTAATGCGCAATTTTAAATTAATTAAAAAAAAACGTCTTATCGCACGCAATGATGCCCAGAGAAGGTTGAAACTTTGATGACCTGAATCAGAGTGCGCATCAATGTTTGTCAGCAAAAAATTAAGACTTCAGCAAGACTGAGAACAAGTCATAAAAATAGCATTATGGCTAATGTTTGAGTGGATTTTAAAACAGAAAAATGTGGTTGGAGAAAAAGCATCAAGAAGTGCTCATGACTATTTATAGCCTCCGATTTTAAAACTATATCCTTTTTAAAATTTCACATTATGAGGAAGCCTGAGTTTGCTTCAGTGTCACGCATGCATGATATGCACAGACTCGCATTGCTGATACGCCTGTGTGCTAGGTCATTTTTTAAAGCATCTTATTCCATGCAATGTTGCCCAGCGAAGGCTCTCACTTGGATGACTAAATCAGTACACGCATCCGCATATGTCAGCGCATCATGAAGACCCCATCAAGACTGCTAACATGTCATGGAAAGAGCAGCAAGGCAAATGTCTCAGTGCGACATTTTTTAAAAGAATAATGTGGTTGGGGAATAAGCTAATTCTAGAAGATAGCTGCGAGATCACTTGATTTCAGTCCTGTTGCTATAGAAAATATCTGCTGCTAGCGAACAACAAAGGCACAGGTCAGACTGCCATGATGTCAAAACCAGCGTATTTGTCTGTTGAAATTGTAACAGATAAACCTACCTCAGGCAAAATTTCTATACCCACAGGTAGCCTCTGTAGCTGAGCAAACTGGATTGTCCCTTACCTGGTCGCAAACCCAGTATTTATGTCAGCATGCTTGTTTATCAAATCTGCATGCTGACTAATTATATTAACTTCTTTTAAAAATATATTTCATGTCTCGGACCGGTATACAAACGTCATAATTTCAAGCAGTTCGAAACCTTATAAAAATTTCGGGCCTGATCTGAGTCCAGACTGTTTGCTAATGATTTCAGTGGTGTTACTACCAGTGGTAATTCATGATCAAAGAGACCAACAATTTCAAAATAGATCATGGGTATTCTATCAGACCATGACGCGTGAAAATATACATTACACATGAAAAATTGTCAAACTCCAAATACATGACCGGTAAGAATATCCTTCCCTTTCAGCGGTTTGCAGGAATATCATTTTCATTTATGAACACATAATTTGAGAGTTCTCAAGACTTGTTTTAAAGTTATACACAATGTATCAGAGTTTAGAAATTCTCTTTTTCGCACTGACTTGAAGATAAGGCTATCCAAATTTAGAGGGTACCTCAAGTTGCCTGGTTACACAGTCGTTCAGCTGATTTGCTCAAACTTAGTTTTATGATTAGGTGTGACAATTAACAGCCGTTTTAATCTCTATGGTGCTGACTTCTAAACCCGGCTTACATAACACGCAAAAAGGTACCTACCGTACATTCAGAAGAAAAAAGGTAGGTTAAAAAACATTACCATGGCCTCAGCTGGGGGTGCTGGAGCACCCGAAGCACCCCCCTAAATCCGCCACTGAAAGCAAAGATAAGGACTCAACAGTAAATAAAACTGAATTCCTGGAGCAAAAAAATCCATGGCTTGTTGTCACTTTCCCATTGTTATCCTGGGTTAGGTGTGGTGCTTGATTGTATCGATTCCTGATCTTTGCCCTCTTTCTTACTTTGTATAGGGATTTTAGGGATACAGGATATTTGCCATTTTACTTCCAGGGATATAGGATACTATCCATTTTACTTTCAGGGATATTAGATATTGTGTTCAATATTTTCGCTACTTTCAGGGATATTGAATATTTAGGAAAATTAATTATGGGTATATTTAGCCAGTTTATAAGGGGCACTGGCCTGTTTACTTCCAAGGGATATAGGATATTTGGTACGCCCTATACAAGCCTCTCATATAGTTACTTAATTCGGATGTGAAAACTGTTGTAAATGTTGTCAGCAGACGACATTAGTTTAGATAAACACACTCTAGTTATAGTTCTTCGATGCATTCTTTGCTTCAAAAGGATAACCTTTTAAATAACATATTTGCCTTCACTACAGCTGGTGATTGGGACTGTATGGTGGCGGTAGAACGCCTCCCTGCCCTTCACTATAGTGTAGATTATATTTTCTTGTCCTTTGTGGTCATGGGTTTCATGGTGGAACTTTGAAACTATTAGAGGGTCTCTGATAAGGTCTAAATGATCGAAACTAGCTAGCCTGGCCCAGAAAATATGCACACTCTAGTGACAGTTCTTTGGTGCATTATTTGCTTCCAAAGGATAACCCTTTTAAGAACATATTTAACTATTTGCATGCTGGGTATATTTCATGCTTTTGTTGTAGTCTGCTAACTTTTTCAAAGTAAACTTTTTAGAAAAGAAGAACAATCAGGAACACTATCAAAATGACAAACAGTTTGGATCCAGTTCAGGACTGACGTTGTGTCAGTCCTGATCTGGATCCAAACTCTTTGTTAAGATTGTCAGCAGACATAAAAAGTTGCCACTAGCAAGGAAAATATTAAGAATGGGCTTGTTTGTTGTTGTTGTTGTTGTTGTTGTTTTTAGAAAGGTCATTTTGCACTCCATATAGCAGTTTGAGACGATTCTTTTGAGTACTCATAACATATGTTTTGGTTGATAAATAAGAAATGAGTTTTTTTTAAATATTCCCAATTTTTCTTAGGTCTCTCAGGCATTATTGAGAAAGAATGGAAGTAAAGTGGCGAATCGTGTGGATGTAAACTTCTTGCTACCACGATTTTTGACAATAATAATGGATGCGCTGCCAAGTAGTATCCCAAAGTCAATCGCTGAAGCTCTGAACAGACTGGAGATTGATGAGGAACCACAGCTGAGTCAGGATACATTGCCGTTAATCTTAAGCTGCAAACTTCGCGCCAAGACTTCCATCAACGTCAGTCACTATAGACAATAACAGTGAGACGTTGTCTGAAGAAGAAATCTCTCTGCGTTGGCTGGTTCTAGGAACATACACACGCGTTTCCTGGAAAAGAAGTTGGCTAGAAAACCAGATTTAGCTTCGCCAGAAGACAAGACCATTTCTGCAGGATTCTGATAATTTGTGTGTGTGTGTGTGTGTGTGTGTGTGTGTGTGTGCGTGCGTGCGTGTGTGCGTGTGTGCGTGGGTGCATGTGTGTAAAAGAACTGAAAAATGACAGTCTTACTTGTGGCAGTAACAGGGGCCGGTCTTTGGACAATACAACATCAGTTCCAGCCACTGATCCTGACCTGTTGAATGAACAGGCAATTCTTGGTGAACTTCTGGACACCACAACTATTGTCCATAGTGACGATCCGTTTTTCGACTTGGGTACCAGTTGACTTGGGTAAGTATGAGTTGACGAAAGGTCAGGTACGAGTTGACCAAAAATTTGTGTGCGAGTTGACTCAGGTACGAGTTGACTAGAAAGCCTTCCGCCGAAGGAACGTTCCATCCGGTGTAGCCTGGGACCCCACTGTATCGTACCACTTATTTGTAAACATTAAGTGCAATAACTAAATAAATGCTGACCTGTATTTTTCATCCAACATCCACCCTTTAATCTCATTTAAATCTATTAACAACAAAGTCTTTCAAATACAACCCCTTCTCGCATTTAAAATGTCACAAATTGCCGCCATGCTGAATCAGAGTAAAAAAAACAGTCACACTTTTGTATCAATGCATTGTGGGTAATCTCCAAACTTTTTCAACTATGAAGCGCCATCACTGCTCAAAAATTATAAAATTGTATAAAGTGACTCAAGATAAAAAAACTTTTAGGCAAGTTTAACAATTGTGAACACATTAACTGTCAGAACTGCGAACCTATAAAAACAACACTATTTACAATTTTGATTTGTACCTATTTTGAATGATCAGTTGGATGGCTTCAAAAGCTCTCTGGAATTTAGCCAAGTCATATAAAATGCGAATTTTCTTTGCTTGTGGCTCCTCCTGAAAAGTAAAAACCAACACTGGCATGGTTCCCAACTTTTGGACTGCTCTTGGAAATATTTTTAGCAAAAAAATACCATACATTCATAAAAGGCAGCACTGGCTTTCCATATTTTTGAAAAACAGCAGGTGACCTTGATATTCATAAATTCTCCCAACTGCAGACGACATATTCTCCAAAATACAGACGACCAAATAAGCTTTGGTAAGTTTACTCCTTTTTGTTAAAATTTTATTTTTCTTGAAATTCTGTTGTAAATATGTTAAAATTATTCAAATTAAGCATAAATAGGTACTTACCACATGCTTTTACTGAGATTTTCAACAAAATCGAAAGTGAAAGTATCCCTTGACCTTCTTGATAATGTAAACAACCGGTAAAGGGTGCATGGACAAAATATCGTAAGAATCTAGAAATAGATCGATACAGTGGATAGATCGATATAATGGCGGGGGAGTATATAGCTATACCCATGATTTGGGGCGTTTTGGCTTAGTGACGTATTTATTTGCGCCCGTCCGGTGCCGTTTTTATTTAAGACATTCGGTCAGTTTAGATCCGCAGCGGAACAAATAAAAGCTTTTAAAAAAAGTAAAATATCGGTTCTATTTCTATGTGATTTTATAGAATTCATTGTCTATGTCATGGTGTTTTCTGAATAATATCTTAAAGAATAGATAACGTTCCATCTTTAGTAAAGTAATTTTAGCGCAAGATCTTTTTTAAAACTTAACAAACTTGGTGATTACGTAGTCGCGAAAACACATGAAAAATATGATGCAGACGCAACTACCACTTAATTCACGGTTAATTGCTGTAATCTGTTGAAATTCTCTCCAGTAGCTCATGTCCTAGGAGGTTTTAAAATGGCTCTGCACCATTCCCTTTTATTGTAGCACTGGATGGGGCTGTGGTAGCTCAGTGGTAAGCGCACTTGCCTCTGGTGCTAGAGGTCTCGGGTTGATTCCCGCTCGTGGCGAGGAAAATTTTGGAGACCGAACAAGCTTTCTTTAGTGTCATTAGCAGGGTTGACAATAGTTTAGTGCATGATCCTTCGGATCGGGACGTTAACTGGATGTCCCCTGTGCAGGAAAAAGTCACCCCTTGTTCAGGTTAAAGAACCCTACGGTAATTTAGATATGGTTACTTGTAGGCTTTCATCCTGCTACCCGGAGTGTACTATGTACACCTGTCGATAATGCTCTAAAGCGAGCGCCAGGCAGTATATAGAGAAAGAAATAAAGAAAGGCTGTGAATAGTGGGCACAATCAGACAGATTTGATCATGATGGATTTTGCTAAGGCTTTGACTAGGTTCCACACAGGAAGCTATTACACAAACTAGAATATAATTCAATGAGATGGTCTACTCGTGGCTCTCTGGAGCGCAGTTGCCAGTGGTAGAGTGCTTGACTCGAGACCACAGTGACGCCGGTGAGGCTCGAACCCGCGGCCCTTCGGTTGTGGTCCTTGAGCAAGACACATTTATCCTAGCTTAGTACTGGTTCAACCCAGGAAGAACCATCCCTGTTTAACTGAAAGATTGTTGATGGGACGTAAAGAATCAAATCAAACAAACAAAGCACTCAACAAGTTTTTTTTAGATGGCCAAGCCTCAGAATTAGATCCAATCCCATGAGTACTATCGTGTGTCTTCTTCCACTGTAAGGGTAGTATTCTCCTCAGATTGAAGGTTACCCAGGGATTGGTTCTAGGTCCTGTCCTGTTCCTCATCTTCATAAATGATCTGCCGGATAACATAGGGTCTTCTGTTCGCCTGTTCCCAGGCGAATGTGTCCTGTATAGGCGAGTCCAAATGCTTTGTCACAAATCAATATCATCTCGAACACTACAGTCTTTATCCCAAAGCTGGTAAATACTCTGGCAATAAACTGTTGTTTACCTGTAAAAATTCCAAACACTTTTCTCTTTCTGTTCTCAAATTAAATGTTGGTTTTTGGTGTTTGAATTCACAAAATGCTAGTCAGAATAGCAAACAGGGAAGACCCTGATCAGACTACTTCTTCAGAAGCAGATCTGGGTCTGTACTGTTTGTCTCTAGTAGAGGCCTTTTTGGCAGGTAACTAGCGTTTAAAATTTGAGAATATATACCATAGACCCTAATACTATGCCTCATAACTACAAATAGCAACCAAAAATGTTAGTGTTGAAGTAGAGATTACAACTGAAGCCTGTGTTGATGACACAGGGATGTCTGAAGTCACAGGCAATGTGGAACAAGTTTATGCAGTCAAAGACAGACACACCCAGGTGAACCGCATGTCTAGATCTCGGAGGGTGTTGGCTATCGGAGGTAAACAAAGGATTTTGAGGTTGGACATGGTATGTATTGAGACGATTTTATTTCATTTAGATTCGCTTTGAGGGATAAGAACAACATATAGGTTGATAGTATACAGAATGATGATATCTCTGAAAACAATACATCTTTTTGAAGTGAATCTGTTCGAGTTTAAATCGCATTTGAATTCGGAAATGCAGTAATTTGGACCAATATTTCGAATTCATCAGTTAATATTCATATCTTTTATTTTATCTTTACTTGATTCACAGCCACCGCTGGAATGTATAACCTCTCTTTGGAATGAATCAGTCAAATACAATTCAAAAATACTTGTAAAACACTTATTTATTTGCAATTTTATGACGGTGGTATCATGTTTATGGGTAGCTTTCCGTTCGGAGGTATGTTGGGTAGCTGTCGGAGGGAAGGCATGTGCATGTTAACATTGATTTCGGAGAAGGGCAAATTGATTATGCTCATTAAACAAGCTATGGCATACGGAAACAAAAGTGTAACACTCAAACACTTTCAAAAACAAGTGGTTCGATTGGCGAGGATCATATCAAGGGAGAAACAAGCTTAAACAAACCAATTTGTTAGAGTTTTTGTTCAACATTGAAGGAGTGTTTTGAGCATTAGTTTGTTTTGTTTGATTTGGCCTATCATATCTATTTAGCCCTTTGTATCACATTAAAGAAACAATCTGGCAGTAACAGATAAAGTGATCTCTTAATTTATAAAATGCATAATTGTGATGATATGTGATAACCTAGTTCACTGTGATAATCTTAATGTGATATTTGTGCCAGATCCATTCAAATTCATCTTAAATTATTCAAATTCATCTTAAATTATAAGTTTTAATAGCATCAGAGATTTATTTAACTTTTTTTATTTAAATTATTCCATATTTTAAAGTGCTAAATTAATGTGATATTTAATGTGCTATATGTTTTTAATTTGCTGTTGTATATGTATGTATGTGTTGATTTTACCAAATAAACATCAATCAACATAACATGCAAAAGCATTATACTATGAAATGGGCACATACCTTTTGTGAAGGTGACAGATCAAGTAGCAATGCAATTAGTATACCAGATGTTTAGACGTGCACCTGTACGGTCTAATCAGTCTTCACTAATTGCATAAATTTAACTACATGTAGGTGTTTTCGCATTTACACTACATAAGTTAACGCGCTTCAAAGAACGGCCTTTGGGTTAAAACAAGTGTAAATGACCAGGAAATGCCACAATCCCAGACAGACACATGGCACCAAGAGACAGGGACACTGGAACACAGACAAATAAGGAATACGCACAAAGTCAGAATACAATAAGCAAAGCATTCAGCTCCCTTTATCTCAGTGAGAGTATTGCCAAACTAGAAATGACACAATATAAGCTTTTAACACGAAGTGCTAAACACGAACCCCCAGCAAATACAACAAAAATAGTAAGTGAGTATGGTCAGGAAATTTCACAATCACAAACTTCAGACAAACCCATGGCACCGCTAGGAAGAGCCACACAACAATCACGAGGCACTAGGAAAACAAACTAAGCAAAGCAACCAGATCTCTCTTCTCCATCTACTCGCATTCTTTCTCTCTCTCTCTCTCTCTCTCTCTCTCTCTCTCTCTCTCTCTCTCTCTCTTCTCCATTCTTTCTACTCGCTCACCTATCTACTCTCTACTCTCTCTCTCTCTCTATGTGTCTCTCTCTACTCTCTACTCTATTCTCTTTGTCGTTCTCCACTCTCTATTCTCTTTGTCTCTCTCTACTCTGTCTCTCTACGTCTCTCTCTACTCTGTCTCCCTCTCTACGTCTGTCTCTACTCTCTCTCTCACTCCTCTTCTCTGTCTCTCTACTCTCTCTCTACTCTGTATCCAGCTCTACGTCTTTCTCTACTCTGTCTCTCTCTCTACTCTGTCTCTCTACTCTCTCTCTCTCTCTATACTTTATTCTCTACTCGCACTCCTCTCTACTCACACTCCTTCTCTATTCTATCTTTCTCTACTCGCACTCCTTCTCTAGTCTCTCTTTCTCTACTCACACTTCTTATCTACTCGCACTCCTTCCCTCCTCGCACTCCTTCTCTAGTAGCACTCCTTCTCTACTCTCTCCTTCTCTACTCACACTCCTACTCTACTCGCACTCCTACTCTACTCGCACTCCTTCTCTACTCTCTCTTTCTCTTCTCGCACTCCTTCTCTAGTCTCTCTTTCTCTACTCACACTTCTTATCTACTCGCACTCCTTCCCTACTCGCACCCCGTCTCTACTTACACTCCTTCTCTACTCGCACTCCTTCTTTACTCTCTGTTACTCTACTCGCACTCCTTCTCTACTCGCACTCCTTCTCTACTCGCACTCCTTCTCTACTTGCACTCCTTCTATGCTCGCACGTCTTCTCTACTCGCACTCCTTCTCTACTCTCTCTTTCTCAACTCGCACTCCTTCTCTACTCGCACTCCTTCTCTACTTGCACTCCTTCTCTACTCTCTCTTTCTCTACTCTCTCTCTTTTTCTTCTCGCACTCCTTTCTCTACTCGCACTCCTTCTCTACGCTCTTTCTCTACTTGCACTCTTTCTCTACTAGCACTCCTCCTCTACTTGCCTTTCTTCTCTTCTCGCACTCCTTCTCTAGTCTCACTCCTTCTCAACTTGCATTCCTTCTCTACTCGCACTCCTTCTCTACTCACCCTCCTTCTGTACTCGCTCTACTTCTCTTCTCGCACTCATTCTCTACTCGCACTCCTTCTCTACTCCCACTCCTTCTCTACTCGCACTTCTTCTCTACTCGCACTCCTTTTCCACTCTCACTCCCTCTACTGGCACTCCTTCTCTACTCGCATTCCTTCTCTACTCGCACTCCCTCTACTCGCACTCCCTCTACTCGCTCTTCCTCTACTAGCTCTATCTCTACTCGCTCTTTCTCTACTCTCTCTTTCTCTGTCTCACTCTTTCTCTGTCTCTCTCTCTGTCTATATCTTTCTCTGTCTGTCTGTCTGTCTGTCTGTCTGTCTGTCTGTCTCTCTCTCTCTCTCTCTCTCTAATGTATTAAAATATCATGAACAATACGAGAATTTAATGAAATGATAGCAAGTGTTCGACTCCCATGTTCAGTCCTCCTCTTTCAAATTCCAAGTACGTCACCTGATCATCGGGTAATGGGTAAAGAACTGTAATAACATGCTAACAGGGAACATTTTTATCATGGAATTGAGAGAGGAGTTCTCTGTATGCCTTAACAATGAGGCCCTCTCACGAGTTAGGGTGTATTTGTACAAGCCATTTTATTCTAGGTAATGGGAAAATGCCAAACTGAGGGGAACAATATTGTCAGAGAACGGGAAAAAAATAAAACATGAAACATGGAGACAAGTCAATATTTAAGAAGAACAAGGGAATATGTACCTCCTGAGAGGGCCTCTATTATATAGATAATAGAACAAACATCACAACTATAAAACTACTAAACTTGATATGATTAAAAATATTGTACCCAAACTCTAAACTTTACAATCCGATTGTCCATCTCTTTCTAAAAAGGACGTCACCCAGGTACATTTATTGAACTAAAGATAATCTAAAGTCGTACTGCAAACAGTTGCATAAAAATCTAATTAAACATTCGATTTTTACAGAAATTTTGATTGCCATTTGTCGCCAGTCGGGCGACACATGGCAATCGAAAAATCGGGCGACAAATGGCAATCGAAAACCCTGTTTCCAACTATTTTTGATCTACGTTCGTCGATAGTATTAACATTTTCGATTGCCGCATATCCAGTGTCTTAAAGATATACAACCCATCATTATTGCTTCTTATAGAATGACAAATGAGCCGCGACATGTGATTTCCAACAATGTGGCATTTTGAAATGAATAGACTCAGACGAGCCTGTGCATCCTTCTTTTAAGCTTAGAAACTCCAAATTATGTTCGTTCAGTAGCTTAATATTCATATAATACTCAAGCGACAAGCAAAGGCTCTGATCAGACTGCGCGTATGCGCAATCTGGTCTGAGCCTTTGCTGGTCGCACATACCACATTGTTGGAAATCTCATGTCGCGGCTCAAATAATATCGTTTAAAAATACGCCATTGTGGGGTTTGGGCTGCTGTTACCGGAATATGAGGACCTGTGCCCGGAATTACAATGCCTCCTTAAAGTTAAGGAAGACTTACTGAGTTAAGTATTGATTTTTCAGGATGCGAAAAATAAGATTAAAATCAAAATTGTTTCATTTTTCTGTAGATCACAATGATATCTTTGACCACAAGTACTGCATCGATCCAGGCAATTTATTTAGCATGTTGAAATATCAATACTTAACTTAAGTCTTCCTTAACTTTAAGGAACCATTGTAATCCCGGGCCCTTTACTACTATGTAAAGTTTAAAAACGTTAAACGATAAAATAACAGAACGGATTACCACTGAAACTGCAATACTTTCAATATTTTTACGGGTATTGTTATATGGATTACTTTGTCCAACTATACAAATATGCAGTGAAGATCCAGATAAGCTTACATGTATGCTAATACTTTTAAGAATGAACTGACAACAGACCAAAAACATAAATAGCTTTTAAATACGTGTGGTATTTTATTTTACTGTCGCAATGGCGCAAAGAGTACAGCTTTAAAACGTATGCAAACTGTACAGGGTTCATTATTATGTTTTTTTATTTTGTTTGATTTTATTCTTAACATCCCAGTCAACAATTTTTCTGTTATGTCGGGACAGGTCTTCCTAGGTTGAACCAGTTCTAAGCTATGATTAATATGTTTTACTCAAGGGCACAACACAGTGACGCCGGAGAGGCCAGAAATTCGAACGCTCACGTAACTCGATAGCTGCGCATTCAACTAAGAGTAAGATGCCCGGATCCAGAGAGGGGGGCGTCAGAGGGTCCTGACCCCCACCCTTGAAAATCGGAAACCTTTGGGGCTCATTAACAATACTGGTCCAGATCCCCTGGAAAATCAAAAGCTACCAAGCCAGCATTCCATATTGGGTAATTATTGGCCCGCCAGCGTTTTGCTGTTTTGCTGATGATGGTCCGCTTTTAGTGGGGTTTTTTATTCCTCACTCTATTCATCTAAAAAAAGTGTCATAGTTAAGTTGGACTTCGTCTGACAAAATTTTTGGATCCATGCATGATTAAGCATCACATGGGATGTTTTGTTGCATTTTTCTCACTAATATTTTACAAAACCGAAGAAAGCGTATCAGTGCAAAGCTACTAGATGACGGTACAAGACATACCCTATCCTAGCCAGCACACATTGTCGGGCAACCATCGGCCCGCCAGCGAAATGCCATTCAAAATGTTTTAGATGTTGCATAGCAAAAAAGGAAGAAAGGAAGGCGGGGGAAGGGTGTGTGTGGTGGGAGGGAGGGGGGTTGGGGACCGGCTTGAGAGCCCTGTTGAAACCCATTCAATGTTTGTGGTGTTTTTTTTGCATGTGTTGTTGTTGTTGTTTTTTACGGTTTGGGGGGGGGGGTAAATTGTTGATATAGTTTGTTTCATTCTGAATAGAACCCTAAAGGGCGGTGCAACAGGAGGGTGTTTCAGTGGACTAGGTGAGTTGCATGTTTCAATGGATTTGATCAGGGTATTTCAGTGAACTGAGTGGTCTGAGTGCTTCCCTCGCCTGGGCGGTTTGGGTGTATCAGTTGCCTAGGGAGTTTGGGAGTTTCAATGGGTTGTCTGTTTTGTGCATTTCAGTGGACTGTGTGCGTTTGGGTGTTCTGTGGCGATTCAGTAGACTGGTGGTTATGGGTGTTTCAATTGTCTGGAAGGCATACATGAATATATTTTTGGATCAAAGGTTTACTAATCATGTACACGTGGCATCTTAACCAACAGTTTCCTTGCATTTTGACACTTCTTTTACACAACAAAATGCGCCTCAATGTGAACCTGCATTTTGTAACCCTGTTCAAGTTGTAAATATACTGTATTGACAGGTAAGATAATGAGTATAAGTATGGCACATGTTCTTGCCTTCTTTCAGGGACCATACCCTTACCCCCACCCCACCCAGCCATCATATCCCCTTCATATATCAAGCATACTGGTTTCACCAAAAATGAATCAGTGCAGAATTTAAATAAATATGTTTTCCCAGACTCACTAGACAAAAACATGCATAATGACACCGACTGAAGATGAGCGCTTTTCACAACACACCACAACTGTAAAACGTCTCAAATTCCCTTCTGTATTTCGCCCCCCTGATAGTCTTCCATTTGTAGCATTACATATTTTTTTTGTATCAAGACATGCTTAAAATATATCAGATTCAGGCACTAATTGTGCGGCAGTTTGTATCAATCTCCGAAATCAAAACCATTGTCACTCCGATAGCAAGGATGCCGGCTGTCAAGTTACCTCTGCACATTTTGCTAACCACCAAAACGATATCAACGTAAGCAAATTTCAAATATTGATGTTTTAATAGCATTTTGAGAAACGACTCTTATAAATCATGCAGGAGAATGATATAGAATTGTGGCGACACAAGCAAATTGTGTCAAAGGTTGATGTAAATCCAGCTATGATCAAACGAATAGCATTTTTTCATTGAAAATTTCACAATCATCGTTTGAAAGGTCGCCCAGGGTCCTACGGACATGGATCAAAAGCATTTAGCGCATTCCGAGTCCTTATCATTCATTATAGAAGCAACCTGTTTGCTGCTTTCGTCTCCAAGAAACTTTCTATAGGACATAATAATGGATAAATACAGACCCTGTCCATCCATAATCGCAATGTTTACCTCCGATAGCCAACACCCTCCGAGATCTAAACATGCGGTTTACCTGGGTGAGACATGGGGCAAATTAATCGTTAATGCTAATGCATTAATAATGCATTCTTTTTTTTCCAGTAATTCAAGATAATGATTAATTCACCAGTTTTTGCATTACTTTAATGCTAATTCAATGCATTACCTTTGTCAAAATTCACTGCATTACTTGCATTACTTTGAATCACTGTCTAACAGAAGTTTTACCATAATGATACAGACTGTACAGTAGAGACTACTAGAGAGCTAGGTCCACAACCAAAAGAATAATTCTGTTTGAGGATTTGTATTTATTTCCATTCACAATTTCCTTTTATTCAGTTTGCTTGGAAGTACTGTTCTTTGACTAAGGTTATGAAACTGCAAACTGAGTTGCGAAACTTGTGAGTAAAGGTTTTGATTATATATCATTAAAGTGAGAGCTTACAGTTACTAGCAAATATAAGTACTGGAATAATGACAATGTACCTGTTGACTGTATGATATTTTACCCGCATTTAAGAAGTCAAATGTGTTTATTTATACATTATTTTAAAGCCAATAAAATGAGTTTTAAGATGGTGCATAATTTGTTACAATCCATCATTAAAGAAACAATATTTTGACCACAAAACAATAGGGTAATTATCTATCTTTTGTACTGTTCACACATTTTGACACCTGGCCACTGACAGTGTGTCTCTTTGACCAGTTTTGCTACAGAGTAAATTTATTGGGGTCATAAATCAATTGACATGTATAAGAGATTAGGGATCGAGATACACCATGTGCTTTTTATAGGCTAATCCAGTCAAGAGATATAGCGCAGGAAACTTCATATGTTTACAATTTTCCTCCAGTAAAATATTCTTTCTAATAAGCATTGAGATCTTTCAAGTGGTATAATATTCATGCAATATGATCATTTAAAAAAACAAGCTGGGGTTGCTACAGTTATAAATCATTTCTGAGTGTTATTTCCTTCAATTTTCGTAAATTATGAAATTAGAAAAAAATCCTGATAATAGTATGAAATTCAGTGCAATATGTGTACATTGTAACCATTGGTTGGTGTGAAATATTTATTTATATGTGAAATTTACAATTTTATGCACACATTTTGTTTGATGTATTAAAATGTATTGTAATGGATGATTCTGTTCCACTTGAATGAAATGCTTAATTCAATGCATTACTTTCTTAAATAATGCTAATTCAATGCATTACTTTTTCAAAATCTAGTAATGGTAATGCTAATTCAATGTACATTTTTGGCAAGTAATGCTAATTCAATGCATTACTTTCAAAAGTAATTCGCTCCATGTCTGGTCAAAGATGAAGCAGAACAAACGGTTGATGTCAATGGTGGTGCTGAAAAGATAAAGACTGAAGATGGTACAACAGGGTCAGGTATAATCCTTGAAAAGGCACTTAAAGCACATTTGTACTTAGGGCTTTCTTTAATAGTACTTGAAAATGTATACGGTAATGGATGATCCTGTCCATAGTTTATCAATATGTATGGGAATGGGTTAATTTATTCTTTAGGAGGTAGTGATGTTGATAAGACTATGGAGGGTGCAGTGAAGGGGGGTGAAGCCCAAAATGCTAACAAAACTGTGGCCGATACAGAAGTGAAAGGTGAAGCTGAAATCAAAGATGTTCATTTAGACAACAAAACTGAAACAGCAATTGATGAAGGTAATAGAGCCATTGTAGAAGAATTCAGAATACAGTAAAACCTGTCTTGAGCAACCAGTGTTTTCAATTAGAGCCGGCAGCAGGCAAAAGCAGTCACCTACTTTGCCTTCTGTGCCGGTCACTCTGAAGATTGGTCCATTAGGTTGTACCATAAAACAATAAGTTTTGCCAGTTTCCTGTTAATGTTTTCCGGCTACTCCAAATCTTAGAGAAATCCCTGGGGAGCACTCAAAAATAGACAAAACAAAGATATCTTAATGAAAAACGGCTTAATGAAGGTCAAAAGTATTGCAGAATGCTCCCCTTGGAGCATTCTGCAATACTTTTAACCTGCATTAAGCGATAATTGGTCTTAAAAATCAACTAATGGTCTTTTTGAGAGTGGCTGTATTACACAGGTTTTACTGTAGTTGTATTCTGATTTTGCTAGCATGTGTCCATAATCTAGTGAGTTATCAGTTAAACTTATGTTTTGGTTGCTCAAATCAACATAATAGATTGTACTTTTGAGTACCACCATACTCAGGCATAAATTGATAATTCTGGATCAGAATATCGTGAGAGCCAAAACTCACGAGGAAAATGAGGAAATCTCTATATCTGGCATGAAAATAATCCTTGCATACATGTACTTTGTTTGATGTCAGACAAGAAAATTATGATTATCATGTGCATTACAAGCCATATACATTTTATGTATATTTGACATTGATCTTTGACTCCAATATCCTATCTGGCACCAGGCATTGGTTTGGATATAGCAAAAGTTAATACTAAATTGCCCAGGACAAGTAAATTGCCATAAAATACAAAGAAAGTTTTACTTGTCCGGTCCCATAGAACTGATGATGCACAAAGAACTTAGTTAAGCCCTCGCTGTGCTTAAGTATTGTAGTATACATTTGTAAACTCTTTTTTTATAAACAGTATGTAACCATATATAAACTCTATTGAAAACAGTGTATATCTAGATCAGATGGCTTCTGAAGCCAGCAGTTCAGGATCCACACTGTATTCCATGCAAAATGTGTGTTCATAAATTATCGAATAAAATTATACCGAATTGTATTAAACTTTAATTAAACTTGTCCCAGGGCAAGTGAATAGTAATTTCTAACTTGTCCTGAATGAAATGGGACCAGGTCAGACAAGTCGGGCATAGTATTTCCGCACCCCTGCTATCTAGGATTAACAGCTTACAGAAGTTTGGGTTAGGAACCATACACACAGATTCTATGTATATTTGACCTTGGCCTTTGACTCCAAGGTCATACCTGGTATTTAAAATCTTTGTTGTCATCTACACACCATAGTCTATGAATGTGCCATGAACAGCCTTCATCAAAAAATCTAAGAGCAGTTCCAGTTAGGAGCAAACCGACTGACAAACGTGATTACAGTATATCCAATTTTTTCAAGAAGAGTGGATACTAGCAATTAGGAAGGACAGTATTAATCAGCATATAATCAATTTAAATCTGGCTTGATGATTGCTCGGAATCAGCCATTGGAAAACCTCCCAGCCCTATCATTCATTTTGTTAGACAGAAACTGATTGTAAATGGGATACTGGGGACAAAAATATTTACATATTGCACTTGTCCTGCAGGACTAGTGACTTATAATTTTCACTCGTCCTGCAAAGGCATGCACATGTCCTTTTAAAGTGTATGCAATAAAGAACATAAGTGAGTAATATGTAATACGACTTCCTCAAGTAATTCTTCCTAAAGCACTCGTCCTACAGGACGAGTGCTTTGGGAAGAAGTGCTTGTCCTTTCTAGATTTCACTCGTAATTACAAGCGGACGAGTGGATTTTTTGTCTCCTGGGATATGTTTTTTATCTTGCAGCTAACAATGGAGGCTCTGAAGGAAACGAGAAAACAGGAGAGTCTACAAAAGAAACTGATAATAAAGACACAACTTCACACAAGTGTTAAAATTGAAGCAGGTGACGTTAAAATGGAATCTGATGGTGAGGTTTTAAAGCTAGTTATCATATGACGTCACATCAGAGAGTGAAATAACGCCATGCAATAAAATCAATAAACCACTAGTGGTTTAACAGATTTACGGGAAACGTTATGACGTCCATAACAATGTTCACTCACTTCAGCATACATAATGACAAGTAGTTCCCAATAACCACCATGCCTACTTAATGCTATTTTATTATATGACATTGCGTCGTCAAATAATGCCATGCAATAAAATCGATAAAACACTAGTGGTTTACAGATTTATGGGAAACGTTATGACGTCCATAACAACGTTGCATACATAATGACAAAATTATAACGTTTTTCCGCCAGAAATGAGATTTCAAAGTAATCTTAATGTCATATGATAAATAGAATCTAACATTCATGCTCTTGTATTATTGAATTTATTAAACTCGTTGCGAAAAAGAGATAAAATGCTCGGCAAGCCTCGCATTTTATCTCTTTTCCCCAACTCGTTTAATAAATTCAATAAAACATGAGCACTCATGAAAGATCCTCTATGTAAAGAAAAAGAAAGTGAGATTGTGTCGAGTGTGCTACCAACAGGGGTTGATAATCCAACTGAAACTTTGAAATCTGAGACAGATTGTAGGACCTTGGAAACTGATGCAGAAAAGCTTACTGAGGCTGTAAAATCAGAAACTGTGAGTGATGGCGGGACTGAAAAGACAGAAATTGAAGCAGATGGTGAAAGTAAAAAAGAAGAGACTGAGACAGGTGACGGGACTGGAACAACAGAAACAGTAGATAAGGAGAGTGCAGAAAAAACACATATGGACACTAGTGAGAAGAAGGGAGAATGGGGTGTCAAGAAAATGGCTGCTACATTTGAAGATGACCTTGATAAAATTGATATTCCCTTTCCAGAGTCTTGTAGCAGGTGTAAGTATTTATTTTTACATTATATGGGTCAGCCTTTATGGTAAATGTTACTTTTTCTCTTACTGTACTCAAATAAAAGGTTGGTTAAGGGGGCTGGATTTCAGAATAGAAAACAAGGAAGATCCTGATGAGACTGCTTCTTCAGAAGTGCAGAAACATTCTGATCGAGGTCTTCACTGTTTGCCCAGTCCTTTTTGGTAGGCAACTAGTGTTCAAAATTTTAGAACATTTACCATAATTATACGGATTGCTGTGTAGTCACGGTTCAAGCTGGGCCCTGAAAGTAGGGAAAAGTGACTTCTTTCTCCATTAAAATTAAGGAGAAGTGACAGTCAGATAGGGAGAAGATATAGCACAAAATGATGGCATTTTCTGTCAGTTTAGAAGCAAATTAGCCATTACACATACTATTGCCATTAAATGGAAGGAGAAATACAATGCAGTGGTAGTAGATTGTCACAACAGCTTGCGTTTGTTGTGTGGTGATAGAATGAAAATGAGTCTCACTAAAAAAATGAATTATTTTGCGAAGACTCCCACTTCTCCCTCGGTCCCATTTAGGGCGAAATTTGGGCCCATAGGGCAACTATTTTGCCCTAGTCACCCCCTAGCTTATTCCCTGGTAGTAAGCTGTCCATAAGAGGTGTGTGCACAGCTGTTCAATGGAGCCAGATTATAAACTTGAAAAAATCAGTTAAGCCCCATGTCACTTTTTCCAAGGCCTTAATGTTAAATTCCCAAAGTTTAGTTGTTTATTTTAAAATATCGAAAGTAGTTGAAAATTCTTACTCCACCTAAGTTAGACAACAATACCTTAGGTGTAATTACACAAAGTTTCAATTGAAAATACCATTTTCTTTAGGTATGTGCTAAATTTTCCAAGATTAACCAAATTTTTGCCATTTTTCTATAGGAATGATAGGGAACGAAATGGGACATTTACTGGAATGTGTGGAGCACTATGGAAAACTTATCAATAAATCTGAAACCTAGCACATGTTGAAAGGAAACATTGCTACTACTTTGCTGAAAAGTTTATGGAAAACTCTTTATTCAGTAAGATGTTATGATAAATTAAACATGAATGTAGTACATTAAGTCTTTGAGAAAAAATTCTGGTGGGGCTTAATTTATTTTGACCAGTTTAGTTTTTGGTATGAACTAACATCTTGATACAGTTTCACACGTGTGAGCACTGAGCAGCAAATGCTCAGACCGAGCCTGCATGAAATGATTGAAGAAAAAGAAATAATGATAAGAAACCATCTACTATCCTTCTCAAAAAAAAATATTGTCATTAAGCTTCATTTACATCCATAACTTGAGTGTGCAAGCTGCATGCATATGTGATAAATTCTAAAATATCATTAGCTTGCGCATTAATCTGCATTGTTATATACCTAATAAGTGTTTACTATAGAAACTTGACATGTTTCAATCGCTAACAGTTATACATTTCATCTAAATTTAACATGCCCCAATGCAGCTGAATGCTGACCAATAACATTCTTTTCGGTATTAGCATTTGCCAAACCCTAGTGTGATAATGTGTTGCAGCCCAAACCACAAAGCTGTTCGGGCTGGAACACATTATCACACGAAGGCTTGGCAAATGTTAATACACGAAAAAGAATGTTTTATCCTCTTATTCAAAAGGACAAGAGATAGATTGGATTTGTTGAAAAATGGGTCTCGAAGCAAGAAAACCGGTCTTTGGGGCTTCTGACCAGGCCATACCCAAACCAGCCTGCTCAGCTACAGAGACTAGCTAGAAAATTGAAATTTCGTTAATAGCATGTTTAGATACGATACTTCCCAATAAGTGAATAACAAATGCGCTGATCAGACTGTGCAGATGCGCAGGCTGGTCTGCCCCTTTGTTATTCACAAACCCTGAAGACAGTTTTTCTAGCATCGATGCCCAGATTATTTTAAATTTTGCCCTTTAATTCCTTCTTACAGTAAAACATCTGACAGTCACTATTGGACCGATATACCTGGGAGATTTGCAGTCTCAAGAGCTTCTTTCTGTACTAAGTATGAATCGTAAATTTGAAATAAAGTTTGATTACGATGAAGAGGATGATGATGAGGAGACCTTTGGGAGGCCTAAATCTGGGTATGTTTTATGACACCTCTCATGCCCAAATTAAAAAAAAACTGGGGCATAAAAGAAATAATATTGTCTTATCCTTCAGTTAAAACATTTGTTTTGGGTGCTCAAAAGAACGGTCTCATTGAGACTGTTCTTTTGAGTGCCCACAACATATGTTTTGGTTGAGAAATAAGAAAGTTAATTCTTGATTACGTACTGGTGGCCTGACCTCTGTCCTTTCATATTATGATAAGCATCCTGGGGATGCCCCACTATTGATTCCACTATATGACTGGGAGCCTGAAATCCCTTTAAAATAATTCCCAGGCTCTTATATTTATATAAGAAAGTGTAATTGAAAAAACATTATTTCCACGATTTTTGATTTTTTTTTGATATATTGCAATCAGTCACATCTGTCCATCCATCTGTCTGTCCATCAGTTGGTTTTGCTTGTATTATGTGAACTCCTTCATTTTTTGGCAGAGAATATTTATATTTGGCACAATGATTGCCTATGGCGTATATATTACAATAAACTATTGAACGGTTAAGGTCACATTAAGGTTAACACCTATTAATCGAACCGTGATGTGTGATTTCCTACAATGTGGTATTTTTGACAAGTGTAGACTCAGACGATCCTGTGCAGCCTTCTTTTAAGCGTAGAAGCTCCAAATGGTGTTCAATCAGTAGCTTAACAGTCATAGAATATTCAAACCACTAGCAAAGGCTCTGATCAGACTGCGCATATGCGCAGGGTGGTCTGAGCCTTTGCTGGTCGCACACACCATATTGTTGGAAATCTCATGTCGCGGCTCAATTTCTATTCTTTACAGGATTGTGAGAATCCCATTGAAGGTGAAAACACCCACTTTCTTCCTACTCATTTATAACAAGCTGTCATCACTCGTTATTGGGGGCCGTGACATGTCAGTGAAGTTTCCTGAGCAGTTCAATGTTGCCTTAGAAGGTAAGTTTAACCAAGAAGACTGCTTAATGATATCTTAGGTCCACACAAAAAAATTAAGAATATTTTCTTATCAACCAGACAAGTGTGGGCGCAGTGGCTCAGTGGTAGATTTCTTGACTCGAGACCGAGGGGCTGCAGGTTTGAGCCTCAACAGCATCACTGTGTTGTGTCCTTGAGCAAGACACATTAAACCTAGCTTAGTACTGGTTCAACCCAAGAAGACCCATCCCTACATAACTGAAAGATTGTTGATGGGACGATAAGAATCAAATCAAATAATAAAAAAAAAACAGACAAGTTTAAAATTTGTTTTGGGTACTCAAAAGAAACGTCTCACTGACAGATACCACATATGTTTTGTTAGAGAAATAAGAAAGTTAATTTCTGATTGCACTTTCTTATCTAGAGGTCTGCTGTGTTTATTATACTAAAAAATGGCTTTCAGAGCTGAATAAGTAAAATCTTGTAATGGCCTGGCTCCCAGTTTCAAAATAATTTCACATATTATTTTCCATCGACAATGCCCTCTACAGACTATTTTTCTTAACAAAATGGTGGCCAGATCCTGGCCATCATATGGGCCATGACGCGACACAAACTGTCTTTGGAGTTTCCGACAAAGCTAGACTCAAACCAGACTCCTAAGCTACACAGACTAGCTAGAATATTGAAATTTCATCTTATGACACATTCCAAATAGCGAATAACAAAGGCTATGATCAGTCTGCGCAGATGCGCAGGCTGGTCTGCGCCTTTGTTGTTTGCAAACCCCAAAGACAGATTTTTAAGCGTCGAGGCCCATATCATAGCCCTCATATACTATTCCTGTCTAGCCTGTCTATAGTTCATCTCAATTTTTATGCCACAGTAATCCAAATTTGTAGGTGGTGGGTCTGTGAAGGAATCTTATTTTGTTGGATGATGGGGTAAAAGAAAAGTGCCATCTTCCTCAATGTTTTACTATTTTTGCTTCATCTATTGCATGCAAACAGAGGAACAAAATATACAAATCATTTAGTAACAGAATTTGCGTTAAACCCCTGGTTCAAATCCACTGTCAGTGGACTTAGGCCAGAATTTTTTTATTAGTTGATTTACAAACCCTCCTACTGTAATTTTCCAGAAAGTAGGAAAAAAAATAATAATTTCTAAAATTTTTATTTTTATTTTATCTGCCGACTCTAAATATTTTTTGCTTGGTTGAAAAAAATAATATTTTTTTGAGGTTCTGTCTGTGCATTTTTGAGAATGACACTGTTAAAAGTGATTGTCCTGTCCAGATTTTTAGGAAAATGATAAAATATTTAAAGATTTAATACAGACTGTTGGTTTACCTATAACTAGTTTTACTGTTTCTGGGGATATTAAAAAAAAAAAAAAAAAAAAAAAAGCTCTGAAATTGACCAGTGAACTGGTCATTTTCAGAGCTTTTTTATTTATTTTTTTTCGTCCCCCCGACCCTAAATCTGAAATTTTTTTCCCGTAAATCAACTAAAAAAAATTCTGGACTTAGGATGTTGGACTTGGGCCAGACATTAACATTTTCAGAAACAGGTCATATTGCATATCATATTAAAGGTACGTTTGTTTGTTTTGATGCTTTACATCCCAGTCAACAATTTTTCAGTCATTTTCTGTCCTCCTGGGTTGAACCAGTACTAAGCAGCTGATAAAGTGTCTTGCATACATGCCATAAACTGTGAGATAAACCAAAATTTTAAGGGAGATTTGATAAAATTCTGTGAGATTTTCACAAAAATCACTATGGAACTTCGCTTTTATTTTAATGTAAGAAACTTGTGATAAGCAAAATAAAGTGTGATTTAGGATTGGTTTTTATAAAATGTGACCCGTCACGCAAAAAGGTACGAGTTGGGTGGACGACGTCATTTCGAGAAAATACGTCTTAAAGTTAACGTCGCGTCGCGCAAAAATAGCACACCTACTTTATTTCAAAGAGAAGTTTAACTTATTATAAAACCGGATCAAAAGCGTTTTTCATGTTGAGGTTTTCTGCCGCCAAACTGTCAAACATTTTGTACGATATTAAATGTCCCTTTTGAATGTTCTTAAGTGAAAATTGGGTCGAGAATCGTCCACGCAGTTCAGTTTAAGATTAAGATCTATTTCTCGTCTGGTTTACATGGTTTAGGCCTACTAATTTAAGGACAGTTGCGGGTAATACTTCCCACATTAAAACCTTTTTAATTCTTTGCATACAGTTTGTTTTATGTATGGATTGTCAATTTATGAAATAAAAAAGATATGTCACCGCTCTTGATTTTTAATAATCTCACATGGAAGTTTTCAGCATTTTACAAATTTTCTGGAAAAAAAAACCGATCCTTAATATTAAGTTAAAATAGTTTTAATCGCCATCTAGCTTCTTTATTTTAATTTCAATTATTACTCACGACATCAAGCTTTTAGGAAGAGTGAAAATGTATTTTTTTTCCCAAGCCGTGGCAAGATTTAAGTTTATCTGATGACGTAGGCCTAGTTATGATGTCATCGGGTAAGAACGAATTTTTGCTACAGTTTTTCTATAACGAATAGTCAAGTGTATTATGAGTACAGCAGAAGCATGAGAAGTTTTTGTTACAAATTCAAAATGGCTTTTGGGAACTTAAAGACAATTTAAAAAAAACATATGAAAAAAAATCATGATTATGCCATGTGATTCGAAATTATTATCAGCAAATGCTTTAAAATTTCTGCAATGGTGTAGGGGCTACGATACCTGACTCTCACGTGAACGGCCCAAGTTCGATTACGAGCGTCGGTATTCCTATTTAATTTTTGCTTCTTTTTAGGCTTTTTATATACTTTTTTTTTGCTGTAGACAAAAGAATATTGACAGACCAGTAGTATTTGCATCTTCCAAACAAAATATTTAATTCCCCTCCGTCATAAATAAGAAAAAAATACCGTTATGCATCCTTCATTAGGAGCTACGGCACCTGTGGGACTAAGGGTAGCGAGGCTACTTTTTTTCAGCAGCATCTTCACGGCATTGCCGTTTACATTCCTTCCCAAAACTAGGCGGGAATTGATTGACGCTTTTAGCATTGATATGAACGTGAAACAGTCCCGAAGAGCTTCGAATGTGTATATACATGTGACCCCCAATACTTTGCTTGGACAGACATGGAACGTTCCAAACTGTTAACTGGTCGGTTTTGCAGCTCTGTGCGGAGGCGCCATTCAACCCATCGTATGTAACCATGCCCATCATGTATCTATGCCCCAATCGGCGGTGACACGGTTCTAGTCAAGCGTGTTTGCTGCCTTAGTTCATTCTTGTTAGTTTAGTGTAACGTTACAACTGTTGCGAAAACGATGTCCATAAAGCATGATTTGTTAGGCATGCAGAGGGATGGTCCTCTCCTGTGGAGAATAAAGTGTTAATAAAAAAGAGGGGGGGTGAATGACATGGGAATTGGAAATATTTACATGATATGACCATAGCTACTACACTTTCCAAAGCTTTGCAAATCTCTTCTGGTTGAACCACGGCACCAAAAGGAAATGAACCAGCAATTTTAACTAAAAACAATTGTTAAATTGACAATCCTTATGTGCCCAGTGTGTGTTTAAATTTACTAGGAATATTGTAAGCACTTTCGCAAAGCATTTGCAAATTAATAACAAAGCATCTTTTCTCGATGTTTAACATGTGTGAACAAAATAAATTGAAGCGTGTGACTTTTTAATTTAGGATATCCTTAGTGTACATGCAAAAAGAAAATGCCGCCGTAGTGACAATATGTCTTAGAATCCAGCATGTGCACTCCAATTTGAGGAATTATGCAAGCTATTCAAAACTGCATGATGGTTGCGTTTCTTTATGTACTGAGTATATACGCAATACAAAATCAGCATTACACAATGCATGCATGTGCCAGGACGTCAAAAGCATTTAAAGTATAGTCACGTGACATAATTATTTGCCTACTTGTGACGTTGCCGTTTAAAACAGTGCACTTCCAGATTTTTTTCAAAAATTATTATGACGAAGTTAATCGGTGCATTTTTACAAAACTTACACGGATGAAAAGCAAATAGAAAATAGCAATATACAATTAAATATTAAGATAATTACGCTTTTGGTTTTCTAGGAGAACGCGTTTAAAGTGGACGTAAATTTTCAAAAATCACGATTCCCATTGACGCTGACGTTAACGTCACCAAACAAATGAAATTTTGATTTGTCTTTGTGTTTGAATGACTACCATGCGAAAACAATAGACACCAGGAAGCTACAATAACTATGTTCATTGCGTAAATCAATTTGCTTTCATTTAGTACTTTTTTCATGATTGAAGCTTCTATAGTTTTGCGACAATAATTTTGGCAAAAAATCTGGAATTACACTAGTCACAAGTGGGCGAATACTAATGTCCCGTGACTTTACATACAAAGTTTCAAACAATCAGTATAAATTGTATTAGACTAGCCACTAGCCTGATATCATATTCTTTTCAATAAATGATAATTTCATTTTAAATTAAAAATATCAGGTGAAGTTTGATTACTTTGATTATCAGAGTTGTTTTGTCTGTGCTGCGTGGCAGCTCTAAAAAGTCTCCCCGCACTTTCATTTAACGCTCTTATTTTTCCAATCCTCAGGATTGTGTGTACATTCTCCTTCCATTATTCCTGTCCCTGGATATCCTCTATGTATCCTGGGTCAGGTGTGGTACTTGATTGTATCGATTCCTGATCTTTGCATCCTTACTTACTTTTTATTAACACTTATTACATGCTTATAGTATGCAAGTTCAAACTTGTGTTTAAGTGCAAAACATAAAATAGTGACAAAATAAATTTGAGAATCATGTTAAAATCCCATGCACATACCAACAATCAATATCATGAGACATTGGTAGCAGTCGATGGTCACGTCTAAAAAAGGTGACTGAAATAATGCGACTGAATATGGTATATAAATCACTTGCGCATCTGTATGATCTGTAAGCAATGGCAGGTTTTAAACCTATCTATACACTTAAACTGTAGGAGGAGCTGCACACACATGACACCCGAGCAGAACCACGCACCACAAACAACACACCACTAATACTATGCTCATCAATTTCTCTGAAAGGCGGGCGACAATAAACACTATACTAGCAGAAAGTTGGTGGAAATAGCATAACAATGTATACACATTCATATATTAGCTAAATTCAACTGATAATGTAGAACACATGTTTGAGAAAACAAAATTTTCTTTTGCGTCATGGCTCTGCGTCGTTCCCGTTGACGTCAGCGAAAAATCAGTTTTTCAGTATTTTGCAGTTTTACTATAATCATCATTTTTTCAGGAAGTAAGAGACGTTGGCTAATGAATAAATTTTGTTTATTGCGTTTTTCAATTTCCTTTCCAATGGTATTCTTTTTATCAAGTTTGATGCATTAACAACGAGGAAAATAATTTTTAAACAACACATGAAATATGTCAGTGTGAAGCTGGGTTTTTTTTTAAGTTGACTAAGTTTTGATACTATAGTGTAGTTGAAGGCTAGAAAAAATATCTAGTGCGAAATTTGAAGAAGAAATAGAGGAGGAGTAATGAGAGGAATGATAAATAGAAAAAGAGAAAAGAAAATTGATTACAACAAATACATTGTAACGCCCTTTTGCAATATTTTATAACGCGTGTTAATCTGCTGGATTTTATGGTGTACATGTAACGTTACAATAACGTCAATAGAAAGTTTGTGACGCTTCAGGGTGGTACCCGTCTTCTTTGGACATTTGAGACCCAAAAATGATCAAGAACCCACCAACATGTTAATATTTCTTGATTCGTCATAAAATTCTCTATTCAAAAAGCGGAAAAAGTGAATTTCACTATATTACACCCAACTCGCCCCTTTTCGCGTGACGGGTCACAAATGTGTTTTTAGACAGTTTTAAAATTCTGTGAGATTTGAAAATCTTGTGGGAATCAGCTTTCAGAAGGGCCAAATTCTGTGAAATTTTATCTCGCAGTGTGAGGTGTGGCATGTAAGGTCTTGCACAACACAGTGACTCCATCTACGGTGAGTCTTGAACTAGCAACCCTTCGATCACCAGTCTAATGCTATACAAACTGAGCCACAGCGCTCCACATGAAGAATAGAGCATCATGCGAAGAGATGAACATCATGGTAGGACATTTTGTGCCGTTAAATCTTTTACTCCACACAAGCACCCAAACTGAAATGTAAGATTTTTTAAAATATTATGAAAAATGGAACATTTGCTCCTGAGGAGCAAATCTTCCATTTTTATCCCCCGACAAAGTTGGAGGGATATAGTTTTGGTGTAATCCGTGCGTCCGTCCATCCGCACTTTTTGTCCGTCCAGAACCATATCTCAGTACCTATTCGTCAGATTTGATTAATTCTTGGTACAAATGATAAGTACCATGGACTCTCGATATCCTATAAGTTTCGTCAAAATCGACCACTTAACACTTGAGTTATTGCCCTTGTTTTAGTATAGGCAATTATAATGCAAAACCTATATTAGCTTTTTTTGTGTGATAATCTTCACATTTCTTCAAAGCTATTATATTTAACAACTTCTCACTATACACCATAATTAACCAGTGCCTGTAGATAAGCATGGCAGTGTCAAAGTTTTACCTCACCCTCTTTGATCCCACCTAAGGGGTCAAAGGTCAAATATTTAAATTTCGCAATAACTAAGGCAATTGTCAATATTTTTTGCTGAAATTTTGCATGTAGGCAGAGCAGCAATAGATATGAAACATATCAAACAGGATTTTAGTTTGAATCATGGGTGCGAGCCCCTGGGGTGGACTTCGGGGGTGGGGCGGAGGCCAAAATTAAACTTTTTCAGAATAAGGTCATGTTGCATATCAAATTAAAGCTGACATCTTTTGCAACAACATGGTAGCAAATATTTTGCCCACAGACACACCCTTGGCCGAGGGGGTGGGGTCAAAAGGTCAAACCATATATTTTTGTGAAAGTAGTCGTGTTGCATATCAAATTAAAGGGAATTGAGCACAGAGCACCATGAAAGCAAATATGCTCTCATTACACACACCAACGACCCCTGTTTGGGGTCAAAAGGTCATATTAGTTTTTCTTTTCTAAAAGTGGTCATGTTGCATATCAAATTAAAGTGGAAGAAGTGTAGACCTACATGCAAGGTAACACTTTGAATTTACACACACCCTTGACCTCTGGGGTTGGGTTGAAAGGTCAGATATTGAAATTGTCTATATGTAAGTATAATTTTTTTATTAAACTATAAGCACTAAAACACACTTGACAGGCGTTTGTTATGATCTGAATATGGGATTTATGTTTTGTGATTACATGTTTCTCTGAAATAACCCTTCGTAGGGGGATATAAATTTGTCGAATTTGTCTTGTCCATAATATTTCCAAAACTTTTGAAATGCAAAAAACATTTTTTGGAAAATATTTGAATTTTTGAATTATTTATAGAAAATGATGCAATGCTATAAATATAACATATGGGATAAAAGGTTAACATCCCATGACCCCTGGGGGCCCCTGGATAATTCCATTGGTCTGAGAAGGGTTAATCACGCTCTACTGCATTATTACTATATGAGCCGTGACGCAAGAAAACCTGTCTTTGGGGTTTGTGACAAAGTGAGATTCAAACCAGCCTGCTCAGCTACAGAGACTAGCTAGAAAATTGAAATTTCGCTCATAGCAAGTTTGGATACAATACTTTCCAATAAGCGAAAGAGAAAGATGCTGATCAGACTACTCGGATGCACAGGCTGTTCTGCGCCTTTGTTATTCGCAGACCACCGAAGACAAGTTTTCTCGCGTCGCGGCTCATATTAGGTCTTTATTTACAGATGCCAAGAAATGGAGGGAGCAAAAAGTTCACGCTTTAATGGCTATGCGGATGAGGCAATGTATGTATATTCATTTAGGTCAAGATGAACAAAATCTTTTAGCGGAAGAGTGTAAATATTTTCTTACTCATCAGTTTTAACATGTGTTTCAGGTGCTCAAAAGAACCGTCTCATTGAGACGGTTCTTATGAGTACCCACAACATATGTTTTGGTTGAGAAATAAGAAAAATTCAATAATGCACTTTTAAATAGAGCCCTGCTTTTATAAATATGTAAATTATGGGCGTGGGGGGGAGGCAAATGGTCTTCTAAATTATTGTTCTTTGAGCAGACAATGGTCACTCCTGTTTGTAAAAAAAAAGACTGTCTGAGGAAAAGGGACCTCACGTTATCTGGTTTTGGCTGCTGACAACATCTTGGTTCACAAAAATACAATAAAACACCCAAGCTTTGGAGTTTGGCATTGTTGTCCATCAAAGTCCTAAAGTGACATTAGTATATGATTGTAAATGTTGTTCAAGTTATTGCTGGGCATTTTAATAGGTCATGGGAGCTGGTATATAGGTAGCCAGCTATAGACCGGGTACCTCAAGGGTCGAGGTCCGTCACTGGAAATATCACTTTCTGGGTAAACCCTACTATGCCAATAAATAAACAAGCAATAGGTGTGGCCCCTTAGTTTGTTCAAGAAGGAGCCAATATTGTGACATTTTTCTAGCCACTTTCTAAGCCACTTTTTGAGAGCTGGGAGCTTGTTTTGGAGCCTGTTTTCAGGGAGCCACAACTGCTTAGCCTCACTTAGGGGGAGGCTCCATACATGGGCAGATCCAGAGGGTGGGGGGACAGGGGGCCTGGACCCCCTGGTTTATTGGCAATATTGGTCAAGCTCCCTAGAAAAATCGCAAAGCTACCAACCATCATTCAATGTTTCGCCATCATTGGCCCACCAGGGAAACACCATTTAAATGGCGTTTTACTGGCGGGCCAAATGATGGCTCGAAAATAGTGGTATTTGCATCCTCTCTTCCCTCATCAACCCCCAAAAAAACCATTGTCGAAGTTGGACCCCCTCTGACAAAACTTTCTGGATCTACACATGCCAGAGCTGCTTCTGGGAGGCTAGAGTGACTTTTTGGAGCCTCTTCCCTTGACTATATAAAAGATGAATGATTGCTATGTGAGCATCGATGGCCTCTCAACATACAGTGTCCAAAACATTACAGTATACAGGGCTCGAAAATAGCACTCGTCTGCTCTTATTTACGAGTGCCTCAGGCTGCAGGGCAAGTGAAAATTTTGATATTTCTGGTGAATTTTTTTTTCCAATATATACCAATAAAAATGCGATGCAGGGCAAGTGCCTATTTTCAGATATTTCGAGGCCTGAGTATAGGAAGAAATTTTAGAACCTGATGCATAGGTCCAGGGAGCGTAAAATTGTAATTATTTTCTTATCCACCAATTTAAACATGTGTTATTGAGTGTGGTAAATGTTCTAAAATTTTGAACACTAGTTGCCTGCCAAAAGGCTTAGACAAACAGTGCAGACCCAGATCAGACTGCTTCATAAGAAGCAGTCTTATCAGGGTCTTGCCTTTTGATATTCATATAACATTTTCTGAATTAGCCCTGAAAACCAACATTTTATTTGAGAACAGAAAGGGAAAGGTGTTCAAAAATTGTACATACCCACAACATATGAAAGGAAATTTAAAAGTAGTTTTCAATTATGCACTCTTATCTGAAGGCCTGCTGATAGAGTGGCTGATATGTGCTGTCTTTGATGGGTATATTAGCATTTTGTTTGCAAAAGTGTTTTTACTTTAATGATGAAACAGAGTTCACACAGGCTTGAAAAGTACTTGAATTTAGAGGGCTTTCTTGAAAAGTCCTTGAAAATTAAATATGCCTTGAAAAGTACTGGAAAATCACTAAAATGCCTTGAAAAGTCCTTGAATTCTTCTATTTTCTATAGGACATAACACTGTTGATAGAGATCTAAATCATTATAAAATTGTTGTGCCTTTATTTGGTGCAGCAAATGCTGCACCAAATAAAGGCACAACAATTTTATATTAATTTTGTTGTACTTATTTCTCCATTATCCCAGTCTAGCATTTCTGAAGTAGAATTTTAACACTTAAATCAGGATTTTTCATAAACTTTTAGTCTTTGAAAACTGAAGGATATTTTGAGAAGTCCTTGAATTTTATTCAAACTTGCCTGTATGAACCCTGTGAAAAGGTCAATTGAGCCGTGACATGTGATTTCCAACAATGTGGCATTTTGACACGTGTAGACTCAGGCGAGCCTGTGCAGCCTCCTTTTAAGCTTAGAAACTCCAAATGATGTTCAGTCAGTAGTACCGGGCCGCGTAGTGCAGTCGGTAATGTGTCTGGCTACAGATGCGTGTCTGACTGCAGATCCAGGGGTCGCGAGTTCGATCCCGGCCTGGTCCCATACTTTCGGCGAGATTGATCATGAAATAATTTCTACGGTCATTCTCCTCCCTTCCGCTGATTCATTCAAGAAGGGTTGTTGTCAGTTACAAGCGAAAGTATGTGCACAAATTACTGGTTAACCGCTTGTTCAAGCCTGCCCAGGAAAACTGTGGTTAGGTGAACTGACCGTCCCTCAATGACCATAGCTGTTGACTTGGGACGTAAAGCAACAAAACCAACAACAACAAATCAGTCAGTAGCTTAACAGTCATAGAATATATAAGCAACTATCAAAGCCTCTGATCAGACTGAGCGTATGCGCAGGCTGATCTGAGGTTTTGCTGGTTGCACATACTACATTGTTGGAAATCTCATGTCGAGGCTCAATTATGTTCACAACCTGTTTCTAGGATTGATGGCCTTTATCCCATTGAACAAGAAATGATCAGCTTCTGTTCTTGTTCCCTTAGCAGGACCAATTTAACAGCCATTCTATTACATTTGCTTTTCCAGTTGAAGAAAAGAGACGTCGTATTCGGGTGAAAAATTTACCCAATACTGTGACTACTGATACTATCAAAGCATTGTTTCCCGAAGCATCGAGTGTTGAATTGTACCAAACTGAGGTTGCTGATACAATGGGGTAAGTCAGCCATATAAATGACAGACCTGACTGCAATCGGAACTGCCTTGGCCAATTCCGGGAAATTCTGTGGAATCAGACCACGGATGTACATCGAGGATCTACTTTGATAACGCAGGTAATAATATGACGCTGACGTTATACAATGTGACGCTGACTTCACAGAAACCATGTTAACACAATAACAAGTGTGATTGCAGCAAAACAAACGGCTTAAATGAAGTTTATGTTTTTTCAATAAAGTATCGCTATAGTGATATTTCATTGAAAAAACATAAACTTCATTTATTCTTCTGATTAAACTTTTCGGATAATCAGAATAATAGAGTTTATAGAGCTGAACCCACATGCTACAGAACTAATTTTCCATACACTAGTTCCGGCTAACAAAATGGAGCTTTTTGGTACAAAGTACTACACGTAATGCTCCTTACATACACCTGAACCATAATTCGATTCTGGAATTGTGGCGGACTTTCCTGAATGACCTGACCGTGGTAACACAAGACAGGATGTATCTCAGGTTAGCCACCTAGCTTCAGAGGCTAAAGTGTTTTGTTGGCTCCTACTATAGTAAAACTTTGTAAACTCAAAGCTCACTTACTCAAAGACCCACAAGTATTGGAAGAATGACAGTCTGTCATGAAATTTTAGCCAAAGCAGGTCTAATAGTGGGTTCACTCCATCTGTCTGTTTGTCCGCAACACTTTAGGGGTGCCTAGTTTGTGTATTCTGTAACTCAAAAAAGTTTTCATTATGCCCCCAACTTTGGAAAAGTTGAAGGGGCATATTGCTTTGGGCTCGTCCGTCCTTCAGTCCGTCCGTGCGTCCGTTCAAAATTTATTAAAGACATATGCAGCCATTTTCCAATGCGCACCTTTCTCGCGTCTGGAAACGGGTAAAGTTGTCTGGGTCCTGTCTTTTGACCATAACAGATTCGAATCAAGACAGCTTTCCAATATTTTATATCCTATCTGTGTTCCGACATTTTCTTGACAAAATAAAGTAGTTCAAGTGTGTCCGAAATATCTATTGACATCTTATCAGAACTGATCGTCTCAGCACTAAAGGTAGATAAATGTAGCTCAGTCGAAATCAAACGACGAACACAATTACCCTGGTTACGAATACGATAGTGGCCGAGTTTCTACTATTTATAAGGTTATTTAGAGCGGTGCACACCTGACCTCGTGGCCTAGTGGCTAGTGTGTCTGGCTACAAAGCCTGAGGACCAGGATCGATTCCCAGATGCTCACATATTTTCAGTGTGTTTTTTCTTTCTTTTTACCATTTTAATGCTAAATTGCTTCATATACTAGTAAAATGGCATCATCAAAACGACCGAAATGGTCATTCCTGAACTTTTTATATTGAATTACGCATTAAACCTATTGGGGTGGGGCTAAATTTGGCCCTCTTGAAAGAGAATTAGTTCGGTGACCCCAGATTTTTATTCTTTTTTCTGAAAGGTATTATAATAGTCCATGAATTAAAAATATTTTTTTAAGATTTTCAACATCAGATTTTTTAATAAATTCCAATTTTCGACGAATTGCCAAAATATACTCAAACAATAAAGTTATGTCCGCTTGACATTTATGTCTGCCAGTTCCATGTGTATGAACGCATTTCACAGGGTTGCCACGGTCAGGGAAAAAGTTCTGGAAAATGAAAAATTTTCCAGGTCAGGGAAAAGTCAGGGAATTACATTTTCAGTCAGGGAAATTTAAAAAAAAAATAAAAAAGTCATGGAAAAGTCAGGGAATTTCAAATTTTTCCTGAAAAGATGCTAGTTAAAAGGCTTCTGGAAATTTTAGTTTCCATAATTTGCAAGCAATATTAGAAAAGGAATGTTTCTGAACATAAATTGCAAGCAATTTATGTTCAGAAACATTCCTTTTCTAATATTTATGGTTTAAGATTTTTCTTTAAAGATTAAATCAGCAAGTTCAAATATTTGTGCAAAATCTTCGAATAGTCGATGGATGAAAATGGCTAAAATTGGCCTTCCAAAAGGGTCTGGAAAACGGTTGAAAGTCAGGGAAAAGTCAGGGAATTTCGAAATGGATATTTAGTGGCAACCCTGTTTCAATCAAATTTTCAAATTATCCAATGTGATTATTTAGAAACATTTTGCACTTAGAAGAAATTCATTTGATAATCAGTAGAGCCGCTGACAAAGCAGCGAACACGAGTACCCTTAAAATCAAAAGTCACAACATCAATAGCTTGTGTGTCGGTCATAATCCCGAACCGTTCAAGCACATTTAAACACTGTGCAAACTCTATAGTAAGATGTTATGCTTGCTAGCTGTCTGCATTGCTTTTACGACCATAGCCATTAAGTTGTAACATACTCTGACATCACAAAACCTCTATCATGAGCGTGCGAGATAACACTCAGAAAATTCATTTTTGGTCCAGCATTTTGATAATCAACAGAATCTGACAAAGGATCATTGACGGTTTGGGCCTTATACGCCTATTTTTCTGATTCCCAGAACGCTGCTTTTGAGCGTCTGGTGTGATGCATGTAGTATCAGTGCAATAGGTTAATCTAATGGCAAGAGCCAGCTAGTAAAATATTTTCAAAATTCCTACGCACTCGAGAGATATTGTGGGTAGAAAGGGGAGGGGGTCTGAAATTTCATGACAATGAAAAGTGGTTTAAAAATTGATTTCTGCACTTTTTCTTGATTTATTTGGTAGGCATGGTGATATTTATTGAACACATCATATGCAGAGTATTAACAAATCACGATATTTGATGAAATTGTTTTAAAAACAAAATATGTTTTGTAATAAAATGATTTTGGGGAGATAATTTAGAAGTTACCTGTACATATTTTACTACATGTACCGTAAATAATACAAAACTGAAAGCTCAACAAAAGAAATAAATACTTTTGAAGGAATGAAAGTGTCCCATTTGGCATGGGAAAGTAAAACTGATTCTAACTGGATCCTTTGATGCTACTTTTCCTTTGTTTAAAGGGCATAGCATGTCAAAATGTATTTAAAGTGTCCGAATAATTATGATATACATATACTATACAGACCTGGGGTAATTGTAATCAGTAATTGTAATTATCTGTAATTAAATACAATTTTCAAAGTAATCAAATGTAATTGTAATCATGTTTTTTTTCAAATACATGTAATGTAATTGTAATGACTAGAACACATTCGATGGCGCGCCATCGCAAATCCCCACGCTCTCGAAGAAATCTAATGGTAATTGAAGGTCACCAGTTTGATCGTAGGTAAAAAAATTTCAGTGTATCCTGGTATACTGCTCAGCCCCGTTAATTTGATATGCCACATGTACATGTTCAGAAAATTAAATTTTTGACCCCTCCTCAAGGCCCCAGGGGGCCGGGACCCAAAAAATTGTGCCGGTGCATGTGCCATTCATGTGAGTAACTCAAACACAAAATCTGGTTGAATTTCGGAAAAAAATTTTTTTTGACCCCCAACCCCCCACGGTACGCCCAAGTCCCACCCCTGGGCATGACCCAGGCGGCCAAATGAAAATCCCGTCTGATATGTTTTATATCTTTCATTTGTGAGAAGATATACAAAGTTTGGTTTAAAAATCTTTGAAATTGACTTTGTAATTCAGATTTAATGATATTTGACCTTTTGGCCCCTCCCCAAGGCCCCAGGGCGCGAGGACCAAAAAAATGGCGCCGGTGCGTGTGCCATTCATGTAAGAAACTCACACACCAAATCTGGTTGAATTTCGGGAAAAAATTTTTTTGACCGCCCCAACCCCCCACGGTACCCCCAAGTCCGACCCCTAGGGCATGACCCAGGCTGCCAAATGAAAATCCCGTCTGATATGTTTTATATCTTTCATGTGGGAGAAGACACACAAAGTTTGGTCAAAAAATCTTTCAAATTGACTTTGTAATTGAAATTTAATGACATTTAATGATATTTGACCTTTTGGCCCCTCCCCAGGGCCCCAGGGGGCGGGGCCAAAAAAAAATGTGCCGTTGCACGCCCCATTCATGTGAGCAACCCACACACCAAATTTGGTTGAATTTCGTCCAATGGTTTAGGAGGAGATAGCGTGACGGACGGACGGACGGACGGACAGACGGACGGACAGACGGACGGACGGACGGACGGACGGACGGACGGACGGACGGAGGCGATTGCAATATCCCCATCGCTTTTTTAAAAAAGCGTGGGGATAATTACTGAAAATATTTTAGCTGTAATTATAATTACTTTCAAATACTTTTCAAATACATTTGGCTATTTCCCAACACAAGAAACAAAATGGTGACTAATGGTAATATTTTAATTCAGATCTATGAATGAGAAAAAATCACAGGATAAATAAAACATATTGACTTTTGTGGATAATAAAAGTAGCACACTTTAAAATATTTAGTCAGTTTCAGACTTAACATGGTGTTTAAGATTAGTTGCATTTTGTATGATAATTAAAAACCAAACTCTTTTTATTCAAAATTAAAATTTAAAAAATATGGCAATAGACAACTTAACATGGAATAAGGTACATTTTCCCCCAAAATTTACTCTTGACAGCATTTCTGTTTCTCCTATTTGCTGGAGGCCTTTAAAGAAATTTTGAGAAACAAAACTAGTTCTGTTCATTTTGACATGCTTAGCTGATTTCCTATGTAAATTCATAAAATGCAGACCATAAAAAGAAGACTACTCAAATTAAAGGTGTTAAATCTTTTGTTATTGAATATAGCTAGCTCATGTGAAAAGGTACTTATGACCTTCTTAAAAGCTACCTGTATATGTGTGCAAACTGGACAAAGGTTATTACACAAAAGTACATTTTTTGTGGAATGGCTAAATAACTGTTTTTCATCCAATAGTGAGTTGCAAGTGTTTATTTCCATCACATCATTAAATCAATGCACAATGGCAGCACTAGTTTTTGTTTGATTTAATTCTTTACGTCCCATCAACAATCTTTCAGTTAATCAGGGAATAGTTCTTCCTGGGTTGAACCAGTACAAAGGTACTAAGCTAGGATAAATGTGTCTTGCTCAAGGACCACAACACAGTGACCCCGGTGAGGCTCAAACCCTCGAGTCAAGCACTCTACCACTGAGGCACTGCGCTACCACTGAGCCACTGCGCTCCCACAGCACTAGTTTTGAGCCATTTTGTATTCCCACCAGAATCTTCAGGAAATACATGTATCAAGGCTAAATGTAGAATGCTTATTCAGCATAGCATGCAAAGTTTTTAGGCCTGAAAGATGTTCTCTCAAAGATGACACATTTGAAAAACTTATGATGATTAAATGCAATCATCAAAGTAACAATTTAAAAATAGCTGACTGAGCAAAAGGTTTCAGTTGTGTAACAAACAATTTCCATTTTACATACTTTATAAATCTATCTTGCTATGTGGTACTGTATAGTGAAATAGATCTATAAAGTATGTAGACAGATATAATGTATGTCATGTATGATGTATCAAACTTTAAAACCTGTGCATAGTGCATATATATTTGTTTAATTTTAATAAGAACTTGAATAAAATTTCATAGCTAATTATTTCTCATTTATCTAAGAAATAACAGTATAGGACATGGCTTTATATATAACTTCAAAGACCCTATCCGTCTGTATAATTTTAAATGTGAGTACTATATAGCATCGCAATTTTACATAAAAACTTCAAAAGTAATTAGTAATGTATTTGATTACATTTCTAAAGTAATTGTAATTGTAATCATTACATTTCTACAGGTCCTGTAATTGTAATGTAATTGTAATCATTGATAAGTCAAAGTAATTGTAATGTATTTGAATACTTTTCAAAGTATTTGGCCCCAGGTCTGACATATACATGTATATCTGAGTTAAAAGCTACCTATATTGGATAATATATTGAACACTAAGGTATTTACCGGGTTCAACTGTTTGCATGCCAAAGGAGAATTTTGTCGTCTGCCAATAGCCTTTTGCAAACAGTTTGAACCCAAATGAAGACAATCAGGACATCGGTCTTGATCTGGATCCAAACTGTTTGACACTCCGATGGTGATCCCGGGTGGTTTATTTGTAAAGAAACTTAATTTTGAAGAAAGTCATCAGACGAATATAAAAACATGAACAATCCCTAGCAGGCAAATAGATAAGTACAGGACGTTTGCAAAAGAATGTGTCATCGAATAACACTGAGTTTTTTCTTATGAAAAAATGCATAAACCTTGCTAATTCTACTTTTAATCTTTATGTACTTTACATTAAACTAGCACAGAATAGAAAGCAATTTAGGAGGTTGGTTCTAGAGAGCTTCATTACTGCCATTCATTTCTTATTCGGTAGAAAAGGCATTTTATGGGCTTAGGCCCCGGGTTTTCGGGCTGCTGAACACCTTTCCCCCCCCCCTTGTGCCAGCAAGCCACTTCCATACCATGTGTAAAATATGGTAACACATATACAGGCAAAAGCTTTTGCTGGCACACGGTGGGGAATGATATTTTAAAAAATGTTTTCTAATTCCTATATATTTTAATGTAAAACTGATTGTTCTACCCAAAATTTTACATCTTTGAAGGATTTAATATGGAAAATAGATTTCACTGTCATAAAGTACTCAAGTCAGGGTAGCTTCACGGTGAAGAAAGGGACGATTGACAAACTTTTATTTTTACTGAAAACCATAGGCATTTACCCATAGCAAGTGTCAATGATCCTTTGATTTTTTTTTCGTCATTATTAATTAAGACTAATCAGCATCAAAACAATTGATAATGAAAATGTTCTGATGATTTTGCAGTAAGGGGTGGGGTATAAAACTCAGATTTAGTAAATCTTTGATGCACGACATCAGCCATAGTTTTTGTTGTTCTCTTTTGTGTAATTGTTGTCATAAACAAACACAATACATTAAAACGAAAATGGTCTCAAAATGGTGTTAGGTTAAGGAGATGCTGAAGTTCCTAAATTGTTATTTGTTTAATTCAAAGGGAGTTAATTTCAGTTAATTTCGAAAATTAAAGGTTTTTGAACTGCAATTTTGCTCGTTCAATAAGTAGACTAGGGATTTTTAGATGTGTTTTCATCCTCGGACATTTCTGGTTTCCATTTAACATAAATTGTGTCGCGTTTTGATGATTTACTTCCTGATGATAATGAAAAAAGCTGTGTGCACATTAGGTTCTATAACCATTCAAGATAAGAAGATAAAATCAAATAATTACCAATTTTTGTGTGTCATACGTTTGATAAAGATTTTGGTTTCATTTTTGTTGCGACATCATAACTGGAGCGAAAGATTCAGTACTATGAAAAACGGACGTTTCTTTTTTGCTTGAGTATATATCATGCAGTATCTTGTCACAGCATGGGATAACAAATAAACTTGCACATTTTTTAAAATAGGGTTTTTCTGTTAAAAATTAAAAGTTTTCTGGAAGTCTATATTTTTACAACCACTTCTAAGAAAGCATTCATACTGGTACCATAGATCCCTTGTAGTGTTAGCTTTCATTCCAGGACATCTGACCCCAGGGTACATGACGCGGATGGGGCTAGAGGTCAAATTTAGTACATATCAAATGATAGGATTTTTGCGTTAAAGTTTTCTAGAAGTCTATATTTTGACAACCACTCGTCAGAAAGCATTCATACTTGCACCATAGATACCTTATAGGGTTAGCTGTCTTTCCACGACATCAGAACCTAGGGTCCATGCCTGGGGGTGGGGCTAGAGGTCAAAATCTAGTACATATAAAAAAAAATAGGATTTTTGCATCAAAGATTTCTAGAAGTCCATTTTTTTACAACCACTTGTAAGAAAGCATTCATATTCGACCATAGATACGTTGTAGGGTTAGCTTTCATTCAATGACATCCAACCCAAGGGTCCAGGTCAGGGGTGGTGCTAGAGGTCAAAATCTAGGACATAGCCAAAAGATTGGATTTCTGTGTCAAAGTTTTCTAGAAGTCCATATCTTGACAATCACTTGTCAGAAAGCAAGTACGAGGGGTGTTCAAATATGACTGCAAGTAGCTTCATAACTTTCCTCAGATATATACTACAACAAAATAGCATACCTGTCTATAAAGGGCTATATATCACATTTAAACTGGCACCAGACCTAAAGAAAAATGCAGTTTACTTATCAGGTTTTAGCTCTTTAAATTAGGATCACTCTAGAATACTAACAATCTCAACGCTTCGACCATATAACAGTCATATAGACAAGTGTATTTATAATTCTTCGACACACAGGTGAAATTTCTTAATTGTTTTAAGGAAGTATTCCCATGTTCTTATATTTTTAAAAATGATTCAGCGAATGTTGCGAAAATCTGACATGTTTTTTTTAAAATTACATCTAATTGTTTCCACTAAAGTCTTTTTATGTTTGCAAATAAATGGAAAACAAAACACCACCTTTCAGTTTTCAGTTCAACTTATCTTTAACAAAATGCACGAAGCAACATTATAAATATTAAATATATAGGGAAATTGACGGGACCCACAAACGAGTCCCAGCCATCCATGGTGTTCGAGACAGAATTGTTCGACTTTAGACTGAATAGTCTAAGATAACCTGCACATACTCAAAACTATAATATTAATGGGCATAACAAATTTATATGTAATTATGTGGCATGTATTTATATTTTAGGGCATACTTAACATTTAAAACAAGAGATGAAGCAAAGAAATGTGTTGAAGATACCAAGGATATGACAGTTGAGGACAGAAAAGTCAGGCTCCAGCTGAATGGTAAGATGAACTGTATTTGAGCCTTGACATGAGAAAACCTGTCTTTTTTTGTTTACGAGCAGGTCATACCCAAACCAGCCTGCTCAGCTACAGAAACTAGCTAGAAAATTAAAATTTCCCTTGTAGCAAATTTATATATGATTGATACTTTTCATAAGGGAATAACAATGGCCCTAATCAGACTGCATGAATGAGCATGCTGGTCTCCAGCTTTGTTGTTGGCAAACCCTGAAGACCAGACAATATATCAAGATAAGATATTATTCTAAGTGTTAACCCTTAATGCGCCAATCGCAACAAAATTCGTCTGCTGTTCTCGTCTGCTGAAATGTTTAAGAAGCCTCTATGGTAAACAGTGTGGACACAGGTCAGACTGGTCCTATAGGAGCAGTCTGTTCTGGGTCCATGCTGTTTGCTTCTATACTTAATTTGTCACTAATGTTAGGCAATTATTTGAAGCAGACTAATTCCGCAGACGACATTTTCTGATGCATTTTTTTCTTGGCGCTTTAAGGGCTGAGTGTTAAATTGTGAATATTACCCTGGAGTCTTAAGATATGTTGCAATTACTCAAAAGAACTGTCTCACCGAGACAGCCTCATAAGTACACACAACCTGGCCATTGTCTGCCAGGGATAGAGACATACACGAGTCATTTTCTATTATAGAAACAACATAGTACACACACTCATGAAGAGTGGTTTATTACAAAAGTGTGTCATACACGACATGCCAATACACATTTACAATAGAGGTATTCTAACACCGAAATAAGCAATACTTAAAGCTATTAAAACAAAAGCTACTTCTCTAGAAATCTTATCACAACAAAGTAATGAGAACTAAAAACCTGTGGTTTAGACAAAGGGGACTATTTCACTTACTGGGCGTGTGGATAGTCCTAGGCCAAATGAGCTCCCACTTATAATTATGCTTTGATTGAGAATATTAAAAATGAGTTTAATTTTCTAAAATTACTATTTTTAGCCTCAAACTGTGATTCTTTTTTTTATTATCTATAAGCCTAAACAATATCTTGAGAACAAATAGATAGAATTTTACCAAATATCATTTTTCGCAGAGTTATAATGGACTTTGATTGATGTCAGATTTTCGTTTCTGTTAAATATCTCCAGAACTAATTAATGGAATATGTTTTATTTGCAGTGATATTGACAAGATCTAGGTTAGGATTGTTACCTGTATTCTTTTTGCAAAGTTACAGAGTTATGGCATTCTATTAATGTCAGACTGTCATTTCCGCTCAATATCTTTAGAATAAATAGATGGTTTTTCACCAAAATTTATATATTGTGCATTATTTTGAAAAGATCTACCTTAGGATTGTTACACATTTATGGGACATTTGTAACAGAGTTATGGCCCCTGATGTCAAATTTTTTTTCAACATTATTTTGAGAACAAATGAACAAAATTTCACCAAATTTTATATATGTATTGATATTGACAAAATCTAGTTTGGGATTGTAACCTGTCAACTTCTGCTCATTAATCCCCCGCCCCAAAGCGAAGGGGGGTTATAGGAATGCCCTCCGTATCTCAGTCCATCCGTCCGTCAGTCCATCCATCATTCCGTCTGTAACACTTTCATGTCAGCTCCATATCTCCTGAACCCTTTGAACAATTTTTATTAAACTTCACTCAAATGTTCCTCTCAGTGAGACGATGTGCAGAATTTATGTCTCAGCTATGCAGACTCAAGGTCAAGGTCACACTTCAAGTTAATGTGATTTATCCTTCAATTGGTGTCGCTCCATATCTCCTAAACCCATTGAACAATTTCATTACACTTCACACAAATCTTCCTCATAGCGAGTTGGTGTGCAGAGCACATGACCCAGCTACCTAGACTGTAGGTCAAGGTCACAGGTCAAGGTAAAATAATTCACCCTTGAATTTAGTGTACATACCCTTCAGGCAATTTTCATAAAAGTTCACCCAAATATTCCTCTCAGTGAGACGATGTGCAGAACCTATGACTCAGTTATGCAGACTCAAGGTCATGGTCACATTTCAAGGTCATGTGATTTACCCTTTAATTTGTGTCTGATCCATATCTCCTAAACCATTTGAATGGTTTTTATTAAACTTCACCCAATTGTTCTTCTTTAAGAGAGGGTATGCACAGCAAAGGACCAAGCTACCTAGACTCAAGATCAAGGGCGCAGGTCAAAGTCAGTGGATTTACCCTTGGATTTGGTGTCCTTTCCATATCTCTTGAACCCTTTTGGTGATTTTCATTAAACTTAATCCAAATGTTCCGCTCAGTGAGATGGTGTGCAGAGCACATTACCCAGCTACCCAAACTAAAGGTCACAGGTCAAGGGATTTACCCTTGAATTCTGTGTCCGCTCCATATTTCTGAACCCTTTTGGCGATTTTTATTAAACTTCACCCAAACGCTCCTCTTAGTGAGACGGTGTGCAGAGCACATGACCCAGCTACCTTGACTCAAGGTCACAGGTCAAGGGATATAACCATGAATTTCATGTCCGCGCCATATCTCATCAACCATTTGTTAGATTTTTATTAAGCATCACTCAAATACTCCTCTCAACGAGTTGTTGTGCAGAGCTCATGACTCAGCGACACAGACTCAAGGTCAAAGTCACATTCAAGGGCATGGGTTTTACCCTCTGAATTTTGTGTCTGCTCCATATCTCCAGAGCCCTTTGAACGATTTTCAATAAACTTCACCCATATGTTAATCTCAGTGAGACAATGATCAGAACCCATGACCCGGCTATGCAAACTAAAGGTCAAGGACAGGGTTTTACATGTAGGTCATGGCATTTACCCTTGAATTTCGTGTCTACTCATATCTCCTGAACCCTGTGAATGATTTTGATTAAACTTCACTCAAATGTTCCTCTCATTGAGTTGGTGTGCAGAACCCATGACTCAGCTACGCAAACTCAATGTCAATGTCACACTTGAAGGTCATTGAATTCTGCGGCGGGGGATATGGCTGTTTTTCAGACTGCTGTCATTGACATGTACAAGATCTAGGTTAGAATTGTTGCCTGTCATTTTTCCAAAATGTGTAACAGAATAACTGTCCTAGATTTATATCAGAATTTTGTTCCCTCTCAATTGGATGGAATTACACCAAAATTTATATATATACTTGTAAATAAAGATCTAGGTTGGGATTGTTACCAGTCATTTTTCACACAGAGATATGGCCCCTGATTGATGTTTTACAGCATGAAAAGCATTACAAGGGCTATAGTCAGATTCTCTGACATTTCTACTTTGCACATGCTTTACCTGCCTGTTTTATATTTATTTGAAAAGTTAATGCAGTTTGTTAGTTCTTTCTCAGTGTTCAAGGATGAAACAACAATGGCTCAATTTTTCCCTGACATGAAAGAACGTGGGCCTGGTAGAAAGCGAAAAAGAGGTCCCAAACAGGTTGGTGGTCCTGCAAAAATGGAAGACCTGAAAAGGGATACCACTAAAATGGAGGAAGCTAAAAAGGCATCATCTAAAGCGAACGCCAAACGAAATAGCACAGGAAATGTTGCTGGAAAAGCTGGGGGACAAAGACAGGGTGAAAATAGATTGAGTTCAAATAATGCATCCAGATCCAGATCAAAAAGGTTTGTAGTTACGGTAAATGTTCTAAAAGGGGTATGTGCATTAAGGGGCTATTTTAGCCCCCTCTAGAGCCAAAAACTGAAGTTGCTTTTCACCAATTTCATCTTATTGGTTTGTTAGAAGAATAGCCCAAGTGTAAAATTCTGGCATTTATTTTACTTTTACCTGTTGCTATGGTAACCAAAATGGCCGACAAAATAAGCTTAAAATAGAGATATTGCCATTTTAGGCCAAATTTGAGGCTTTTGGAGACCGATTTTTTAAGAATTAGATATCAGCACAAGCAAATACCAAAAAAACCTTTTAATATATTGTGTGCCGTGATAATTCTCATCATCTGTTAAAATTTTCTTTTGGTATTTGCTTGTTCTCTATATTAACTCCTCTGTTACATGTCTCAAATTTGCTCCAAAATGGTCATTTCCTATTTATACCCCCCGCAAACTTTGTTTGTTGTGGGTATACTGTTTTCACGTTGTCCGTGCGTGTGTGCGTGCGTGTGTGCATCCGTCCGTCTGTCCGTCCGTCCGTCCGTAACGTTTTGTTTTTTTAATATCTTGAAGAGTCATTGCTGGATTTTCATCAAACCTTGCAAACATGTTCATATATGCAAGACAAATACTTTAGACAAAAAAGTAAGGGCTAGGGGCCAATTCTATTGGAGTTATTTCCCTTTGTAGTTCTAAATGGCTTTTAATATAGGTTTTTTTTAATATCTTGAAGAGTCATTGCTGGATTTTCATCAAACCTTGCAAACATGTTCATATATGCAAGACAAATACTTTAGACAAAAAAGTAAGGGCTAGGGGCCAATTCTATTGGAGTTATTTCCCTTTGTAGTTCTAAATGGCTTTTAATATAGGTTTTTTTTTAATATCTTGAAGAGTCATTGCTGGATTTTCATCAAACCTTGCAAACATGTTCATATATGCAAGACAAATACTTTAGACAAAAAAGTAAGGGCTAGGGGCCAATTCTATTGGAGTTATTTCCCTTTGTAGTTCTAAATGGCTTTTAATAAAGGGTTTTATGCTTATGCTATTAGAGGCCATACACGGGCCGATCAACTCCTACCACAGCTTTTGACACTTTGATACTTTGCCTATACAATATAGACACATTGAACATATGCATGAAGGAGTTTACTTCAGAAAAAATATTTCTTGACAAAATGACAGCTGTGAGAACTTAGACAATTTTTCCCTAATAAGGCTTTTGTATATGCATAGACGGTGCCTTCATGGGCCGATCAACTCCTACCACAGCGTTTGATGGAGCAATTTGATACTTTGCCTATACAATGTAGACACATTGAACATATGCATGAATGAGTTTGGTTTAGAAAAAATAATTTTTGACAAAATGACAGCTGTGAGAACAATTTTACCCTAATAGGGCTTTTGTATATGCATAGATGGTGCCTTCATGGGCCGATCAACTCCTAGTACAGCTTTTGATGGAACAATTTGATACTTTGCCATACAATGAAGACACATTGAACGTATGCATGAAGGAGTTTGGCTCAGAAAAAATGAATTTTGACAATATGACAGCTGTGAGAACTTAGACAATTTTTCCCTAATAAGGCTTTTGTATATGCATAGATGGTGCCTTCATGGGCCGATCAAATCCTACCACAGCTTTTAATGTAGCAATTTGATACTTTTCCTACACATTGAACATATGCATGAAGGAGTCTGGTTGAATTTTTTTTTTTGACAAAATGACATCTATAAGAACTTAGACAATTATTACCTTATATGACTTTTGTATATGCATGGATAGTGCCTTTATGGGCCGCTCAACTCCTACCACAGCTTTTGATGGAGCAATTTGATACTTTGTGGATACAATGTAGACACATTGAACATATGCATGAAGGAGTTTATAATTTTTGTTTGCACAGATTCTGCTGAAATCTTCTCTTCAAAACTTTGGTCTGCTGGTTTGAACTATAACTTGCCGAGTTTTTTCACTGAATCTTACTGTGCGGGGGGTATCTAATAAGCATTGCTTATTGACTTTTTTCATTTCGGCCTATTTTGGCGGCCATTTTTGTTACCATAGCAACCGTAAAAGTTGAATCAATACCAGACTTTTTCACTTTGACTATTGTTCTATTGTTCAAATAAACCAATAAGAAGAAACTTGCGATGAGCAACTTTTATTTTTTGACCTCATAGGGGGGCCAAAATAGCCTCTTAATGCACGTACCCCTTTCCAAAATTTTCATATTAAATTGTTGATTATCAAGGCTGGAATACACAAAACACTTCAGAATAGCAAACAGAGAAGATCCTGATCAGACTGCTTCTTCAGAAGCAGTCTGATCTGGGTCTGCTCTATTTGTCTAGGCCACTAAAATGGAGGGAGCTAAAACAGTAGGCAGTCACCTACTGTTCAAATATTTGAACATCTACTGTACAGAATTGAACCATAAAAGTTCATCTGTGCTTGTTTGGCTTTCACATATTTGTACATTCTTTTGTAAACAGTGTAGATCCAGATTAGCTGGCTTCTGAAATGTGAAACACCATCTACACAAACGAAAATAACGTGTATCATGTAAAAAAAAAAAAAAAAAAAAAAAAAAAACAGCACAATTGACAAGAGTTTGCTTGATTGATTTGATTCTTTATGTCCCAGTCAACAATCTTTCTTTCATGTCGGGATGGGTCTTCTTGGGTTGATCCAGTACTAAGCTAGGATTAATGTGTCTTGCTTAAGGACACAACCCAGTGATGCCGGTGAGGCTCAAACCCGCAGCCCTTCGGTCTCGAGTCAAGCACTCCTCCACTGAAACACTGCACTCCCCCCCCCCCCCCCCCCCTAAAAATTGATTGAGGTGTGGCAGGTTAGAGCCTCGCCAAAGGCACTGCATTGTGTCCTCTAGAAAGACACTATATCCTCTGCTTAGTATTGGTTCAACCAATGAGGACACGTTCTGACATGACTGAAAAAATGTGGATGGGATGTAAAGATGGTCCATGGTATATATTGAGTGGTCACAGGTTTTAATTTCCAAATAAAATTGAATTTCTTTCTCTATAGATGTTTTGTCTTAGCAACGGTGTAGGCCCTGATGAAATGCTGCATTATGCGGCATTTCATCTTGGTCCTCACAGTTTGTTGGAGTTCCTAGAATAAAAAAAATGGTTAAACTCAGCCATGCCACCAAGGAGGGCTGTTAGCAGATCTTTTGACATTCTTATTTTATTACAGAAATCCAGGGAATCAGAAATCCACTCTCCAGTTTAGAAACTCAGTGTCATACAAGGGTCATCAGTATTATGGTTAGTTAGATTTGTATTTAAATTGGCGGTGCCATGGACCGTCCGGACCCTTATTGGGCCTAATTGTTTTTTGCCTCAGTTAAGAGTGTGTAACAAACTATTTTTATTAATTCTCAGCCAAAAATATGTTGTGCGTACTCCAAAAAACCATCTCAATGAAACGGTTCTTTTGAGCACCCAAAACATATGTTAAGATTGATGATTAAGAAAAAATTTACAATTTTACGATCAAAATTTTTGTTAATGTCTAATCCTGTGTCAATATTGGGCCTGATTATAGGACTGACTACAAATAAACAGTTCACAATAGCCATGCTTACTGTATTGATCAGGACAAGGTTTTTTGCATGAACAGGTTTTTGTCACATTTGTGCAATTTGATGCAATATGAAATGTATACATTTGGAACAACAGCATTTTAAATCATTTGTATGCGATTTTCTTTTATTAAAAGATAAAGATGTGGAAACCTGAGGTGATTTCAACAATGCAAGTGCTTGCGGGCGCTTGATATATTGGTGCTAGGCTTTACACATTTTGAATAAAGATAGGTAAAAGTACAAGGAGCGCCTGCAAGCACTGGCATTGTTGAACTCGCCTCAGGTACTGGTCAGCATTTCCTTGTAACAGCAAATTCCTTTAACGTCAAAGATAGTGGGAGCGCAGTGGCTCAGTGGTAGAGTGCTTGACTCGAGACTGAGGGGCCGCTGGTTTGAGCCTCACTGGCGTCACTGCATTGTGGTCCTTGAGCAAGACACATTTATCCTAGCTTAGTACTGGTTCAACGCAGGAAGACCCGTCCTTGTTTAACTGAAAGGTAAAGAATCAAATCAAACGAAAACGTCAAAGATAGCTTGGAACAAACATGGTCATTATATAGATGGTTGACTGTAATTGGATTGTGGTGAAAAAACAATTTTCAAGGTCTTTGTTTGACATGAACTCCCAAAATTATGTCTAACTTTCTTGTGCATACTTCTCTCTACCTTCAAGACAAGTGGCCATAATATCAGGGTTATACGAAAAGATGCTTACAAGCCTAGCACACTTCAGAAAATAAATTAATCTGTATACCCAATATGACATTGATGATTACTCATCACTGTACGTTGTGTATAAATATATTTGAAACTGGTTCTTTGGCAAATCTGATAGCTTTAAGATGTATTCAAAGACTGTGTTGAAAACCAGTATTTAGAAAACAAAAACTTGCTGAATGTGGGGGCTATATAAGTGCAGGTTTAGGTTGTGATTGGGTGTCAAAACCATACAAGAGGTGATATGTGTTGCTAATGTAAATAGGCAAACAAACTTTTCTCACATTTTACACAATTTAATTCTGAATCAGTCAAAGATGCCCTTAATTTAGGACCTGCACCGGCGTCACTGTGTTGTGTCCTTGAGCAAGACACATTTATCCTTGCTTAGTACTGGTTCAGCCCAGGAAGACTCGTCCCGACATAACTGAAAAATTGTTGACTGGGACGTAAAGAATCAAATCAAACAAACAAACAAATTTAGGACCTGGTCTAGAGTTGAAAGCTAACATTTAAAAGATCAAGTCTATCATTGAAAAAGATTCTCATCTCATTATCAGACATCTGACCCAAGTCACAAGCAAGGGCATTAGCATTTTCCAGGCCATGCTTAAAATTTTTAGTTTGCCACTTCCTATTGGTATATGGTAGCAAATTTTGTTTCCTAATAAACTAGTTAACTTTGATTCTCAGAAACATTCTACAGTTAAACCTGTGTAAAACTGCCACTCAAAAATAGTCAAAACAAAGATCTTTTTGACCTTCATTAAGCAATAATTGGTCTTTAAACCCAACTTTCTGCTTTTTTGAGAGTGGCTGTTTTACACAGGATTTACTGTATATCCAAAACTATGAGACAAAATAGCATAATCACACACTCATCAAGTATCAGCCATGTACTTTGTTGTCTGCTCTGTTATCTGCTTGTGTTCTTAGGTAAACAATGTTGTAAGTAATATGGACCAGAGAGCAGTCTGAAAATGTTTCTTCTATGATAAAGTCTATCCTGCAGTGTACTTTAATATATGTTGCAGAAAATTAATACAAAGCATACTGCATTTCAGGACAAAAAAAAATGCCTGGATAAGAGTTAAAGATTATTAACCCTTAAAGAGCCAATCACGACTGCAGCAGACGGCAAATTTTATCATATGACATCTTTCTTAATTTTCAAAAAAATAAGGTGATATTTCATGAGAACCAACAGACGATTTGCATGAAATATCAAGCCCTATTTGTTATTTTTGAAAAAGGGTAAAATTTGAAATTGTCGTCTGCTGCAAATTATAGGTGGTGTTTTATGGGTTAAACATATAAATGCAGTTACTCAAAATCTTTTAAAGCTGCAGGGACATATTTTTTTTATTTTCATGTCTGTCTATTGAGCACAATGCTAATTGATGCATGTGCATATATTACTGTTGTGCCAACCAAGAGTGACAGTGACGTAATACTTTGTTTACAATTGCTAAGTAAAACATTAACGTGTACACTTCAGTTGAACATATGCAAATCGATAGATCACTTGTGTATTAATCCTATCCTGTGGATAGGATTAATACACAAGTGATCTATCGATTCTAAGTCCCCGATAACTTTTTAAACAAAACATGACGTCACTGTCACACTTGGCTGGCAGGGCAGTAGATGAACTATGGTAAAGTTAGTCTTTATATTTCAGGGCTCAGTCAGAAAGGACAAGGCAAGAATCGACCTGGTAATATCAGTTTTCTGTGCGCATAAGTTTGACAACTCCTACCATCTTTTGAAAATAGAAGCCTATTACAAGCTTGCATCTGATTTGTGAGCCAATTGTTAACGGTTTATGTAAAATAGAAATATAAGCTCAACTTGATCAAGAGATTGCTGGTTTCAGCCTCAGCTGAGGCATTGTGTTGTATTCTTTCACAAGACACTTTATCCTCTGCAGGGGACAAAAATATTTCAATATTGCACTTGTCCTGCAGGATGAGTGACTTACAATTTTCACTCATCCTGCAAACACATGCGCTTGTCCTTTAAAAGCTTATGCAATAAAGAACATAAGGGAGTCGTATGTAATATGACTTTCCTGAGTAATTCTTCCCATAGCACTCGTCCTGTAGGAATTGGGAGGAATTACTCGTCCTTCTAGATTTTTCTCATAATTACAAGCGGATGAGTGGATTTTTTGTCCCCTGCCTCTGCTTAGTACTGATGTGAACCCAGGAAATAGTCCTGTTATAACTAAAATTATAGACTGGGATATTGGCATAAACCAAAAAGTACTTGAAATGAAGACTTTCAGCTTGCACATGATGATGAAAAACATTAGCTATTTCATTTTTTTCAAGGAGCCATTCAGGCCCTCAGGTTATTACTTTTTTTTATGCTCAACTTAACTGAGCACAAAATTTCAAAATTAATGCTCAGGAGAACTAAAATACTGACATCTGAAGAAGTTTCTTGATTTAAGTCTCTCAGACGTTGTATTTATCATGCTAGTAATGTTAATATGCCAGAAAATGTTGACATTTAGATATTTATGTCAGCGATTGAAACACGTCAAGTTTCTACAGTAAACACTTATAAGGTAAATTAGAATGGCCAATATAGTCTTTGTTTCAGGCTTAAGAACAAGAGAGAAGAAGAAGAATCTACAAGGTATTTAACCAATAAAGCACCACCTATGATTTGCAGCAGACAACAATTTTAAATTTTGCTGCTTTTCCAAAAATATCAAATAAGACGATTCTCATGAAATATCTATCATACCTTAATTTCTTTGAAAATTATGAAAGATGTCATAAAATTTTCATCGGCTGCAGACGTGATTGACGCTTTAAGGGTTAATATTGTAAGTTTTCTTGAGGTAAAGCATTAATGTTAGCCAAGTTTGCGTATTAACCATAGAAACTCAAATTGCTCTTCCACCTGTCAGTCTTTCTTCCAATCAATCCTTAGTATGCTTAGTATCCTTCTGGTTTGAAACAATAAACTTGGGATAGCAGGCCTTCAGATTTCAAATTATGACCCATCACTTTTCAAGGCAGTGTGCCCATTGGACCCATCCATTTTAGTTGTGAAAGAATCTTACTTTGATAAGAAAATATCCATCTTACAGCGAGTCTACGAACTCCACAAAACAGAAAGTACATGTAGGTAGTCAATACACTAAAACCTGTCTTAAGCAGCCACTCAAAAACGACAAAACAAAGGTCTTAATAACAAATGGTAACTTAATGAAGGTCAAAAGAATTGCAGAATTCTGCTATACTTTTGACCTGCATTAAGCAATAATTGGTCCTCTTTTTTGAGTGGCCACTTAAGACAGGTTTTACTGTAAAATCAGCAGTCAATATACATATATGCATACAAGTGTCTGTGTCGGTGTGTGGCCTGTAGGTAAAGTATACTACCCTAATGTCAGCTTTGGTTTATTTGATATGCTTGGGCCCATCATTTCAGAAAACAACCCACCATTTTTTGCTCAATGGGTCACTTCGGCCCACCAATCTTGAAAAAAATCTGAAGCCCTGGGATAGTCCATTGTACATATACTGAAACAATAAAGTTATGTCCACTTGACGTTTTTGTCTGCCAGTTCTTAATGTATGAACACATTTCATTCAAATTTTTACATTACAAACTGTTATCATTTAGAAGCATTATGCACCTAAAGGAAATTCATTTGATAGCCAGTAGAGCCGCTGACAACTCGGAGAACAGGAGTACCCTTAAAATCCAAAGTCACAACCTCAATAGCTTTGATGTAATTCATAATTCCGAACTGTTCAAGCGCATTTAAACGCCACTGAGCAAACTCTCTAGTAAGATGTTATGCATGTCAGCTGTATGCATTGCTTTTAAGGCCAAATCCATTAATCTGTAACATACTCTGACGTCACAAAACATCGATCAAGAGCTTGCGTGAAGACACACAAACAATTCATTGTTGATCCAGCATTTTGATAATCAACACAGTCGGTCAAATTTGAATTTCTTTTTCGTCATCACAAGCATTTTAACATTAATTAAGTCTAATCATCATCGAAACAATCGATACTGGCAATTCACTCATTTTTTTTTCAGTACGGGGTGGGGTATAAAACACAGATTTAGTGAACATGTGATGGCCGACATCAGCCATAGTTTTTATTTTTATCTTTTGTGCAATTGTTGTCATACACAAGCACAACAAATAAAACAAAAATGTTGTCAAAATGATGTTAGGTTAAGGAGAATCGGAGGTTCTTTGATTGTTATTTAATTCAAAGGGAGGTAACGGTTTTGAATTGCAATTTCGCTTGTTTAAGAAGCACAATTGGGATTTTTAGAGGGTTTTTCAATGTTTGTTGTTCCTGGTTGCCATTTAACGTGTCACGTTTTGATTATCAATTTGCTGATGATAGTGGAATGAGCTGTTTTCACTTTAGGTTAAATAACTCTTCCAGATAAGAGGATAAAATCAAATGATTGCCATTTTGTTGTGTATCAGAAGTTTGATAAACGTTTTGGTTTATTTTTGCTGCAACATCTTAACTAGATTGAAAGATACAGCACCATGAAAATCGGATGTTTCGTTTTTGTTTGAATTTATCTAGGGTGTCAGGTTATAATTTTCAAAAAATATTGTATTTTTTTGTCTGAAGATCTTTTTTACCTTTACAAACTGTGGAGACCCAGATGAAATGCAGCTTTATGCTGCATTTCAGCTTGGTCTTCACTGTTTGCAAAAATACTCGTTTAGGGGTTTCCAGAATACAAAGGGTTAAAACAGTCTTCCAGTCATAGCTACATACAGATTTCTGGCGATTTTATTTTATATTAGAGCTCTGGTACCAATAGAGTATGGTCCAAACGTGGATTTAATCTGGTTAGTTCTGGCATTCAAAAAGACCAGCTCATACAGACTGAAATTATTTTGAGTATCCACAACATATGTTTTTGTCGAGAAATAGCAAAATAGAATTGTTTTTATTGTGCTTGTCTACGTATTCAAGCAGATGAGCCATAATTGGATATATGCAGAGAAACTGTTTCAATATTCCAAGAGACTTGCTGCTAATCCATGAAATCCTGCTTCATTCCCTCCAAAGTTTGTAGATCTGTATGAAGTGAAACCAAATTTTTTTAATCATTTGGCCTCAGAATTTCACCACATTTAAAATCTGCAAATATTGAGCCACAAAATACTGACTGAAACAGTGGGTGGATTTTGACTAAACTTACATAGATACATTTTTGGAGGGAGAAAAGAGTTTATAAGATTTTGGTGACCTTCATATTAATTCAAGGTACGTGGGTCATCCAATAAAGAATGAGACTTTTTCTATAGAACAGTGAATTTACATGCTAGACTTATGAAATCTCTTTCAAAGCTAGCATGTCTTTTTGGCTATTCACGTGAACCATATTCGTCGAGTTACACAGTTCCAACTTTTGTTGCTAGGCAACATTAGAAGACTAGGCAAACATACGTGGCCGGCTCAGTATAGGTGGTCACCATGGCAACAGGTTAAAATGTATTGTTTATTTTTCTCTGAATACTTATATATGCTCATGCAATCTATCTATAACCAATAGCAGAAAGTAATGCTTCAGAGTCTTGAGCTGTTACCATGGAAAAAAAGCTTAAAAATAAGGTTTTTAAGAAAAAAACTGGTATTTTCCACTGACCTCATGACTTATAACGTTAATATCAAATAATCGAAGGCAATTTAAGTGAACAGGGTTCTGATCATCTATAACTTATTACAATCAGCTGCACGTAGCAATACATTTTGTGGGATATCCTTCACTAACATAGTTACCATAGCAACGCAAAGTAGAGTGTTTATAAAAATTCGAGTAAATCGGTTGCTAGGCAACCAAAATAAAGGTTATGCATAATAAGTTCTTGTTTCATTGCATTTTATATTACACTAAGGTTTTTTAGTAGAAAAAAATGATATCAATAGGTTAAATGCTACCTATGAGCGAAAATAAATGACGTTGATTTACCTTGGGTATGCAAAAAATAGTGTAAACGTGGCCATGCATCTTCAAGTCCTTCCACAAAACATTCCGTTACTATGGCAACTGATCAATTACAAGCATATTGTTTATATTCCTGAATTGCTAAGATGTTATACTATAAGTATGGTGAATTTTAACTAAATACATACACAGATTTACTAATTATGAAGAAAGTCTCATTCTTTATTGGATGACCCTCGTAAGAACATAACATGGAATTGTCAAATTTTGACCAAAACATCCTTCCCACGTGTTATATCTTGAACAGAAAAAGAGATTCTGGCCAAACTTGATATATTGTATCATTGTGATACAATAAAAAGTTGATTAGAATTCCATGACTTTGATTTTTGATTTTCAAGGTCACAACCGTATAAAGACTAAAAAATCAGCCTTTCTTGTGCTCTCAACTTCTGAACCAGTGGATGGATTCTGACCATACTTGCATAGATACATTATTGGAAGAAGGGAAAGAGTTGATATGATTTGATGACCTTGACCTTTTTCAAGCATCAACTCCAACAAACAAACAGATAATGTATTACTACAGTAAAACTTGTCTTAAGCGGCCACTCATAAAAAGGCCAAAAATTGGTTTTAAGACCGATTATTGCTAAATGTTGGTCAAAAGTATTGCCGAAGGCTCCCCTTATACTTTTGACCTTCATTAAGCTACAATTTGTCATTAAATCTTTACTCCACAGGCTATTTTAAGATCATGACATCATTTTCTATTTTTAGACAACATTGAAAAAAATTCAACAAAAATTTAAGATATGTTTTGAATACTTTTGAGAATATTATGGAAAATGGAGCATTTGCTCCAAAAGAGCAAATGCTCCATTTTCCATAATATTCTCAAATACATGATATTTCCAAGGCGTCAAAAGGTGTTATTATGGAATAAAGGGTTAAGATCTTTGTTTTGTTTAGTTTTGAGTGGCAGCTTAAGACAGGTTTTACTCTATGGCCATATTATCCAGGTAGGATGAGTTACCAGTTTGGGATCAACCTAGCTAACCAGGACACGATGGGCAGCAAACAGAGGATGTCCTCCGGTAGTCAAGGTGGAGATCAGTTTAATGCCATTGGTGAATTGAGGTCCAGACCTGACAGGGGTGAGGAAAGCGCAGGAAGGAAGAACAGAGGAGGTGCCACGGGCATGAACAAGGGCAATATGGGCAACATGCAGAGAATGGCCCCAGGCGTCCAAGGAGGAGGTCAGTTCAATGCCTTTGGTGAAATGAGGTCTGGTCTTGGTGTGGTTGAGGAAGGCACAAGAAAGAAAAAAAGAAGGGTGGACCTAGGAGGTGAATTGGGGTAGGAATATACAGTAAAACCTGTGTAAAATGGTCTCTCTCAAAAAGACCAAAAAATGTTTTTTAAGACCAATTATTGCTTTATGCAGGTCAAAACTATTGCAGAATGCTCCAATGGGAGCATTCTGCAATACTTTGGACCTACATTAAGCTACCAACATTAAGCTACCTTTTGTCATTAAGATCTTTACACAGTGTTTTACTGTACTTAAAACTAGGATTGACACAATGAAGCCTTGTTTTCAGGGTTTACGACCATGTAAAATATAAAACTTGCTGGAATATTGAAATTTTGCATTCTTGGTATAAATGATGAGTTCCTTGGGCTAGATTTTGCATGCAGAAAGAGTAACAATAGATATTAAACGTATTGAATAGGATTTATTGTAAATTCGGAAATTTTTGCGTGAATTTTATTTCCACAAATAGCATTAAAAAAGATATTTGCCACATTTGAAATAGGCGACTTAGACATGGTTTACCTACCTCAGTAAACGACGGAGTGATTTTGCAAGTGTTTTATTTTCGCGAAACTCTGCCTCCGCTAAGTTTCGCGAAATTAAAACCCTCTCGAAAATTTCCAAATTTACAGTAGGTTTGAAGGCCTGGATCAAATCCCCTTGGTGGACTTAGGGGGTAAACCTATGCCTAAATTCAAATTTTTTCAGAATATGGTCATGTTGCATATCAAATTAAAGGGTATGAAGCATACAACAACATGCTAGCCAATATTTTGCCCTCTCTCTCTCCCTCTCTCTCTCTCTCACACACACACCCTCTGGGGTGGGGTCACATGGTCAAAGCAATTTTTTCTCAAAGTAGTGATTTTGCATATCAAATTAAAGGAAATGAAGAGTAGATCACCTTGCAAGCAGCTATTCTGAGGTGGGGTCAAAAAATCAAAGCATTTTTTCTCCTGATAGTGGTGATGTTGGTATCAAATTAAACAGAAAGAAGTGTGAAACAAGCTGCAAGCAAAATGTTAAACCTTACCCATGTGTAAAACAGCATACAAGCAAAGCATTTGACCTAATACACACCCCTGACCTCTGGGTTCAGGTTGAAAGGTCAGATATTGATATTGTGCAGATAAGTGTATTTTTATTTACTAAGCATGTTAACACTAAATCATAGGGTGTAGTGCTAAGTTGACAGGCTTTATTTATTGTCTGAATGATACCCATGTAGGTCTAAAGGTATGGAAAATAAAAAAATTATTTTGTGACTTACTCTTTTTCTCTAAAATAACCCTTGTCGGACGGAGAATAATTCAAGGAATTTGCCTTGTTTTACATGAAATGTCAAAAATTATCCCCCCCACCCCACCAAAAAAAAGGTTACTGAAAACAAAAATCATCTGCTGAAGTAATTTGAGCTGAAACGTGAGATTTCCAACAATGTGGTATATGCAACCAGCAAAGGCTCAGACCAGCCTGCGCATACGCCCAGTCTGAACAGAGCCTTTGCTAGTCGCTTGAATATTCTATGACTCTTAGGCCATTGACCAAACATCATTTGGAGTTTCTAAGCTTAGAAGGAGACAGCACAGTTTGTCTGAGTCTACACTTGTTAAGATGCCACATTGTTGGAAATAAAATGTTGTTGCTTATTTGTTGAGGAAGTTAAGATTTTATTTCATGACAGTGAATTCTATTTTTAGATTGTCAGATGATGAAGAAGAGGATCCCAGAGCAATGTTAGCTTCATTGAAAAGGAAACTAACAAAAATGGAGGAGAAAATTGCAAAGTAAGTTAAACTGTTTGCATGCTGGGTAATTTGTCATGCTTCTGATGTCGTCTGCTGACTTTTCTTTCAAAATCATCTTCAAAAAAAATTTAGGAACACTGTAAGAGTATCAAACAGTTTGGATCCAAATCATGACCAACGTTTTATTGGTCCTGATCTGGTTCCAAACTGTTTGTAAAGATTATCAGAGGGACAACAAACATCGCCGCTAGGTTTTAAATTGGACTTGTGATAGGGTGAAGTATATTCCATTTGTCGTCTTCCGACTATAGTCAAATGTGACTGTTAAACTAGGTTTATCTGTACGTAGGTCTGTAGATGCAATGATAGGATACTTTGTGAGCACAAGTACTCCAACAATTTTTATCCCAATCTTTTTTTATACTTTGTTGATGCTCTCTTTATGGTCTGAAGATGGGCATGTGGTTTGGACATTATTGTCACATTTTTTTTCAATTTGGGTGTGATGCTTTAATTCTTTTGATAATCATCATCTTCAGGGAAAGCTTCATATTACTCGACTTACCTAAAACTCCTATTTCTTCTGTAAATCATTCTGGAGATTTGCAGAGAGCATAATGGAATTTCTTTAAAATAAAGAAGTATCTTAACTTTTTAGAGATACATGTAGAATGGTTTCTGATAGCCAAGTCAGCACAGTTGCAAAAATGGTAGCTGAAAATCAAGTGAACACAGTTGCAAAAATAGTTTCTGAAAACTAAGTCAACACAGTTGCAAAAATAGTTTCTGATAACCAAGTCAACACAGTTGCAAAAGTGGCTTCTGATAACCAAGTCAACACAGTTGCAAAAGTGGTTTCTGATAAACAAGTCAACACAGTTGCAAAAGTGGTTTCTGATAACCAAGTCAACACAGTTGCAAAAGTGGCTTCTGATAACCAAGTCAACACAGTTGCAAAAGTGGCTTCTGATAACCAAATCAACACAGTTGCAGAGGGGTTTGTGACAAAAAACAAGAATACCATTTTGACTGTAGGCTGTAGGATAATCCTTTTTTGAACAGATGATAGGTCAGTTATATCCCACTGAACTTCAGTTAAATAAGACGAACTCTTCTGATACTGAAGCTCCGTTTTTGGACTTGAACTTGTCAATAACAAATGGCATAGTTTCTTCTAAAATTTATGATAAACGGGATGATTTTAATTTTGAAATAGTAAATTTCCCCTTTCTTGATGGAGATGTTCCTTGCTCTCCTTTCTATGGTGTGTAAATTTCTCAGCTTATTCGTTTTGCTAGAGTGTGTTCTAATGTTGATGACTTCAACAACAGAAACTTATTTTTAACTGCTAAGTTATTAAAACAAGGTTATAGATATCATAAAATTCGAAAAGCATTTTCTAAATTCTACCACAGATACTCAGAGTTAATTGTTAAATACAACATTGGTTTAAAAACTCTTCTGCAGCAAGGCATATCAGGACCTATATTTTATGGTGATTTAGTTTATAAATTCAAACGAATTGTTGAAAAACCTAATTTTAGTGATCAATTCAAAAATATAGTAAAACGTTATATAAGGGTTGGATATAACTTGGATATCATGCGACACTCTGCATGCCTAGTTTTAAACCCAATCACGGTTTATAGCTATGGTTTCCTCTTTAATTGCACATTAGTGGGTCAGGCCTCAGACTCTATGACGGCTCTGACGTAAAGCTTTAATTGGTGGGTTGGTGCCTGATGCTTATCTGTAGCTGGAACCACCGTGGCTCAACTTGAGGTTTTCATTAGTGGGTCAGGCCTCAGACTCTATGACGGCTCTGACGTAGAGCTTTAATTGGTGGGTTGGTGCCTGATGCTTATCTGTAGCTGGAACCAACGTGGCTCAACTTGAGGTTTTCTTTAGCTCTGACTACGGTATCTGTGAGTCATGAGCCTTTTCTTTGTTTCATCATGGTGTGTTGATTTGATTAGAATGTTTCTCTCTGATGATCCCTGATAAAATTCCATGAAGCTCAAAGCGCTTCATGTAGAATTTTAGTGACAACCACTGTCTTCATCACATGAAGGTTGAAAAATAAAATTTCAATTTTTATATTTACACTTCATTTTTAAATTATTTTCTGTTTTCTATGTGACGTGAATTAAGTGAAACATGTTGCGTAGAAATGATATTTATCAACATTTTTGGCCTTAACTTTCAACAGCCATCGCCATGGCATGACATCATTCTGACATTACGTCGACCAATCATGCCACTTGTTTATTCGCAATGTCACGTGCCAATGCTGGCAAAAAGGGATAGTTGCACAATAACAGTTCATCTAACTTATAAGGAAGACAGTGGCAAGTGGAAATATTGTATATTCAAGCACTCTTCCTGAGTCTCTGCACAAAGCAGCCATGATATGTGAGTTTGATTCTTATCAAATTAACGATTAGCGAATGCTCAGATGATGCCAGTCCAAATGAACAAAATTTAAAGGCGAAAACTTATGACCTCAATAGCTCTCATACCTTTTGAAATGGTTTTATAGCATTATCATTATGTATGGATATTTCATGTCAAAATGTTTTGTTGGGTGCAAGAATGATTGCTTTGCTGGACATACTTTTAATTACTCTCCTTTTAAAAATTTATTCCATATTTGAGCTACAGTAAAACCTGTGTAAAACAGCCACTCAAAAATAGACAAAACAAAAATCTTTATGACAAATGGTAGCTTAATGAGGGTCAAAAGTATTGCAGAATACTTTTGACCTGCATTAAGTGATAATTAGTCTTGTAAACCAATTTTTGGTCCTTTTTGGGAGTGGCCGCTTTACACAGGTTTTACTGTGCTTTAACAATAATAGTATTATGATTGCTGTGAAACTGAGTATCATGGTTAACTATATTAGTAATACTATACAAATTGCACTAAAGTGAATAGTATCTCATCTCAGACTATGTATTCTCGGTTGTCAGTCATTTGACCTCAACACAAGAAAATCTGACTGTTGTTTTTAAACAACAGTTGCAGACCAGCCTGCACATTACCACAGTTTGATCCAATTCCATTTACCTTTATATCGTGGATTTGCCATCTCAGCTAATAGCTATTTCAATGCTAATTTCAGACAGTCAAACCCTCAGATGTATGACAAGGTGGATTCTGGTATAGGCAGTAGACAGTCAAGAATGGTAAAAGACATCCCTGCCAATGTTTCTGGTCGCACTGGATCAAGATTCTCCGGTAATTATCAACCCCATCACTTCAAAAATCAACTTCCAATTTTGTTTTACTTCATTCCTTACTGCCCAGTCAACAACTTTTCAGTCATGCCAGGAGGTTTTCCATGGTTAAACCAGTAGTAACCATAAGGGCAAGGATACAATACTTTGCCAATGGGATTTGAACCTGTAACCTTGGACTTTACCAACTGAGCTACATGCAGTGATCCCTGACCTTACTTCAGTCAGGACTAGAAAAAAATTAACCTTTAAAGCTCCACCAAAAAATTGCAACAGGATGTTGTCAAATATGGTCCTTGCTTTAACCCTTAAAGAGCCACCTATAATTTGCAGCAGACGACAATTGCAAATTTTGTTGTTTTTGTCAAAAATAACAAATAAGGCACAGGCCCCCAAGTGGAACCTTTAAAACCTTTAGAAACCTTTAATTTGGTTACAATCCTTTAAAACCTTTAATTTGGCTGGAAAACCTTTAATAACCTTTATTTTGATTAATAAACCTTTAAATTTTGCAAGATCAGTATGAACATAAGAAATAGACCATACATATGTTGACAAGTAATGTTTGTGACATCTTGAGCTGTATTCATTCTCAGACCATTGTGTCTATACCTACCTCTTGCACCAAGGTGACTCTTATATAAAAGTCAATTTTTCTGTGGCTTCAGATAAGGCATCAATAAAAAAGACTGAGGTAAGGTAAATATAAATGCTTTTAGGTTGATTTCTTGCTTTACATCCATCCAAACAGCTGAGGTTATGTCAGAATGACTAGTTGATTCTATTCACCCTTTTCCTAGGCAGGCTTAACACAAATTACTTTTACTAGTACTCGGTGCTCATCCTTCACTAGTAACTGACAACTAATGAAACAATGTGCCCGACGTGGGAAAAGAACCTGCAAAACTCCAGACATTAGGTTGGACACCCTACCAACTGCAATAACTGCATGTGCCAACAAATATTAATGGATAGCATCTATTGGGTTTATTGACTTTTGAATAATGTTCTGATTTTTTAATGTCATTGTCTGAGGTTGTCAAATCTAAACGATGTACACCCCAAGACTAAAACAGACAATAAGCAAATCTGCCTGGCTAAGTCTATGTCTTTAAAAAAGGGCATACAATAAATGGGAGCAATATCCTCTGAAATTGTTCATTTACTGAAGGTAAAATTGTCCTTACAAAATGACTAGAGATGGCTTCTCCTGCTTTCTTGATTTTCAAAAATTTTCGGGGGAGGACCCCCCTACCCCCCTTCAAGCTTAGAAAAAGTATGTGATTTATTTTTCAATCCAACACTGCTCAACACAAGCATTTTGTAAAAAAGTCAGGCTTTCAACTAGGGAGTGAACAACAATAGTATTTTTTCCTGTTGATTTGTGATTGATGGGCTATAAATTCATTGGCTAAGGATTTGTTACATCCCTTTCATACCATTATCTATCATAACATAGATTTAAAGATCAGGAACCGATAAAAATACTAGAAAATTTGATGTTTATTTGCTCTTAATTTTTGTTAGAATTTCAATGAAACAACCTTTATTTTGCCTAAAATAGCCTTTATAAAAAACCTTTAATTTCATGAGAGTCTGCTAGGGGGCCTGAAGGCATGATATTTCATGCTGCTGGCAGACGATTCTCATGTAATATCGTACCTTATTTTCGTGGAAAATGGGGAAAGGTGTCGCAAATATCAACAATTTAGAGTTTAAATGGTCAATTATCTATAGATAAACTGAATATAAATCAAAGAAGCCATCAGAATCTGTTTAATTCAGGATTTCTCAAAATCCTGAAAACTTTCACCCATGCATTATATAATTTTATCATATGACGTCGCGACTGGGAGTGAAATAACGTCATGCAATAAAATCGATAAGCCACTAGTGGTTTATAGATTTACGGGAAACGTTAGCACGTCCATAACAACGCCGCGTACATAATGACAAACTTATAACGTTTTTACGCCAGAAATTAGATTTCAAAGTATTTGTCATATGATAAATAGAATCTAACATTCGTGCTCTTGTATTATTGAATTTATTAAACTGGTTGCGAAAAAGAGATAAAATGCTCGGCAAGCCTCGCATTTTATCTCTTTTCCCCAACTCGTTTAATAAATTCAATAAAACATGAGCACTCATGTAAGATCCTCTATATAAGTTACTGGATTTTTCTTTTAGTCTATGGGAGCAAATAACAATTTGGAGAACCATTATGCATTGCTACATACTAAATATAGAAGCTGTGGCTATTTCTCTCTTTTTTTCCAATTTTAAGTGAATTGAAGCTAATAATGTTGCGCAAAAGCATAAAAGATGTTAAGGTTAAAAAAGTAAGTTTCAAAGCAAAGACTTAAGTCATCCTTACGTCACTAAGTTATGCTCACTTCTTTGCACATTACTGTTGATGATGTCTATATTTGTGACAGCCCAAGAATGCGTATACATGAAGTAAAAAAGCTGTGCATTAACAGTGCATGAATTAGTGCATTGACAGTGCATGAATTGCTTGTAAATATATATATTTATGACGGTTAAAACATGACTGATTATAGTGTGTGACACAGCTTTTTATGTAATAATGAACAATAATGAATTTAGCAAAAAGTGTAACCCATAACTACAGCATACAACAAAACATATCTTTCTTGGTTTTGGGGAATTGACATGCCAGTATGGATAAAACCAAAAACATCTGCAAGTTTTAAGGTATGATTTTAAAAAGTTCAGGATTTTGGAAATTTTGAACTTTCACCCATGATAATGGTTAAAAGTTTCCTGACAAAGAGTATACTATTCCCTACTGCTGTGCCTTAATGACATGATTTCTATTCCACAGACTTGCATGTTACAGATGACAGATACAGAAATACACCTAGGCCTGGCTATGAGAAAATGACCAGCAGTGATAGTTCTAGCTTAGGTATGTATATAAATAGACTTTGAAGTCAGTGGTTATCCGACAAATGATTCAGTTTGGCATCCACCCTCTGCTCCGACAGTCCAAAAATCATTCCAAGTGTCAGCGTTACTGACCAGGCAGGCATGACCATATGTCGGAGTCATTTGCCGCAGGCAAATATTCCTCGATATGACACGTTTATTGGGGAGTGCAGTGGTAGAGTGCTTAACTCTAGACAGGGGATGCGGGTTCGAGCCTCACCGGCACCACTGTGTTATGTCATTGAGCAAGACATTTATCCTTGCTTAGAACTGGTTCAACCTAGGAAGACGTGTATGTAAGGGAGGGGGGGCATATTAGTAATTGCAGAAAGAATACATGTATGCCTACATAAATTGCATCATTAAAATCATTAAAGATGAGCTGTCGGGCTGAATAACCAAAATGTGGTTTATGCTACAGTAAAACCTGTCTTAAGGGGCCACTCAAAAATAGACAAAGCAAAGATCTTAATGACAAATGGTAGCTTAAAGAAGGTTGAAAGTATTGCAGAATGCTCCCCTTGGAGCATTCTGCAATACTTTTGACCTGCATTAAAAGCAATAATCGGTTTTGAAAATCAATTTCGGTCTTCCTTTTGAGTGGCCATTTAAGACAGGTTTTACTGTATTATCTTCCAAAATGGCCATCTGTAACACAAGCTAGATTGTGGTACCTCAGCAATCGTCCATGGTCAAAAAATGTTGACTTTTGTAAATGATCCGGAACAATATTTTTAGCTACTTTGCAAAGGCATGAAGTTTATTTTTACTCAAATGTCAGGCAAAAATGTGGGTGGGGTAAGTCCTTGTTCATCAGAAGTATGAAGACATTGTCTTAACATTAAAATGCCTTTAAATTTTCTGTAGTATATAGATGATTTTACAATGGTAAAAGAAGTGGTTCTAGCCAATGGATTGTGTCTGGAAACAAAGCAAAAGTGTCTAAAATCTTGTGTTACACGAAATTGATGACCTATCTCAAACCAAGATTGCTGTCTCAGCTTTTAATATTCTTACAGCAATATTTTTTTTTCTGGCAACACCCTTGAGTAATAAGAAGTTATAATGCACTAAAATTCATAGCTGTAGTCTCTTCAGTCTATTAGATATTCATGTTTCCTTTTAGATGAGGCAATTTTTGTTGACGTCGGTATATTTAAGAAACCTTTAACATCTCTATCAGAAACAAATGGTCAGAATCTAAAACATTTTGGCAAAAATGATTACTAAGAATCTTTCACATCATCTCCTGAAACCATTCGTCAAAATTAAATACAATTTAGCTGGGATGCTCTGTAGGTTACCTACAAAAAAAAATATATAAAGAAATAGATCCATCGCAATACATCATGGTCAACAGAAGGCATGGCTTATTTAAGCTAAGAAACTTTTAAAAAATGTTCTCATCTGAAACTGCTGATCAGAATTAAAACTAGAAAAAGTGTCCATGGGACACGGATGCCCCCGCCTATTGTTTTTACACTGTAAAGTTTAAAAAGGATTTAGTAAAATTGTAGGAGGATTTGTGCTCACAAGGTATCTAATGTCCATAAGCTTCTGTAGTAATTAAACCCAAAAATGACTAAGTTCAAACTGTGAAAAAAGTGACAAAAAATGATCTGAGGGTTATATCCAAATGTCATGCACATCTTCAGTCCTTGACAAAAACACCAGTAAAGTTTCAAAAGGATTGGGATAAAATTGTAGGAGGAGTTGCGCTCACAAGGTACCTAATGGCCATAAGCTTCAGTAGTAGTTGAGCCCAAAATTGACTAAGTTCAAACTGTGAAAAAAGTGACAAAAATTGATCTGAGGGTTATATCCAAATGTCATGCACATCTTCAGTCCTTGACAAAAACACCTGTAAAGTTTCAAAAGGATTGGGAAAAAATTGTAGGAGGAGTTGCGCTCACAAAGTACCTACCTAAATGATGGACGAACGGAAGGACGGACGGACAGACGGACGGACATGGGCAACGCTTAATGCCCTTCCGCATTCTACGAATAGCGGGGGCATAATAATTTGGCAGAAATAGTCACTTGATGACAAGCAAAAATAGGCAAAGCTAAATAGACCCTTCGAAAAGCATGGCTCCCTGTGGGACTCATCAGTTCAAACATCTCTAAAACCAATGATCAGAATTGGAAATAATTTTAGCGGAAATGTCCTGCAAAAATTGCTGAAGCTAATTTGATTGTCAAAATGCAAGCACCCAAGGGAGCATGACTGGTTTCTATCAATACCTGTATAAGAAACTTAACATGAGCCGCAACATGTGCTTTCCAACAATGTGGTATTTTGACAAATGTAGTCATACCAGCCTGTGCAGCCTATTTTTAAGCTTAGAAAAACTCTAAATGGTATTCATTCAGTAGCTTATCACTCGTAGATTACATAAGCGACTAGCAAAGGCTCTGATCAGACTGCACATATGCGCAGGTTGGTCTGAGGTTTTGCTGGTCTCACATACCACATTGTTGGAAATCTCATGATGCGGCTCAGTCATCTTCACTGATACCAATGGTCAGAATTAAAAACAATTTGGAAGGCATGCTCTCTGGAAGACCCTCTACAAAATGCGCTGAAAGGAACTTGATCATGCAAAAATATGTCTGAAATGGCTGATCAGAATTTTGGTTGGTCTCCAAAAGATATGAGAAGCTTTAAACAAAACTTAGGTGAGCCAAAAAGGGCCACTTAGCCTTCTTGTTAGTAAAATTATAATTGAGCCAGTGCATGAGATTTCCAACAGTGTGGTATGTGCGACCAGCAAAGCCTCAGATCAGCCTGTGTATAGGCGCAGTCTGATCAGAGCCTTTGCTAGTCGCTTGAGTATTCTATGATTGTGAAGCTACTGACTGAACACCATTTGGAGTTACTAAGCTTAGAAAGAGGCTGCATAGACTCGTCCATGTCTACACTTGTCAAAATGTTGGAAATCTCATGCCGTGGCTCATATGGTTTGACATTTTGAGTGAATGATCTGCAAGGATATAAAATGTGCCTTGTCGCGAGAAAACCTGTCTTTGGGGTGTCAGACAAAGCGAGTTTCAAACCAGCTTGCCTAGCTACAGAGACTAGCTAGAAAATTGAAATTTCATCTGTCGCAAGTTTACATATGATACTCTCCAAAAAGCGAAAAACAAAGGCGCTGATCAAACTGCGCGCATGTGCAGGCTGGTCTGAGCCTGTGTTGTTCGCAAACCCCCGAAGACAGGTTTTCTCGAGTTGCGGCCCAAATATCAAGCCATATAAATTATTGAAAGTATCACAAACAGTGTTATCTGCATTGTGATCTACAGGCTCTGGACTGAACACCTCACTTTCTCCAACACTGCCTAACGTGCTATTTCTGAAATCAACCCTTTCCTTAGTTATCTGCTAAAGTCATGTTTCCCTCTTTAAGAACATAGCGTTTAGTGCAGTCGGTAACGAGTCAACTGCAGATCGAGGGATCGCGAGATTGAATCCAGCCCAGTCCAATATTTTTTGGAAGATTGATTGTGAAATAATTTCTATGCTCATTCTCCAACTTGTGCTGATTCAAGAAGGGTTGTTGTCAGTTACAAGCGGAAGTATGTGCACGAAGTACAGCTTAACCAGTTAGTCAAGCTTGCCCGGGAGAAAGTGTGATTAGAGAAACTGTCCGCCTCGACATGACCATAGCTGTTGACTGGGACGTAAAACCCCAAACCAACCAAACAAACATAACCCTTTTTTTAGGCCTATGCTTTAGGGCTAGTAGATGTGGGCCTCCAGATACAAGTGCATTATTGAAAATTATTTTTCTTATTTCCCATTCAAAACATATGTTGTGGGTGCTCAAAAGAAAAGTTCGTCGAGACCGTTCTTTTGAGCACCGAAAACAAATGTTAGAAATTGTTTAAAATTGTGTCTATATGGTGCCAATGAGATGTATCACCTTATCTTTGCTACAGACGGAGGATCTTCATCAACAGGAAACACCGCAGCTAGAAGAATCATCCATGTGGGTGAAGGAAGCTACGGATATGGGAGCCAGGGTTCAGCTGGCCAGAATTTTGGATCCTCCAGTACCCCAAATTATCAGATTTTGAGGCTTGTGGGTGATCAGAATGACCAGCGCTATGGAATTGGCCAAAGTGATCTAGGCTATGGGAGTGGTCCGAGTAACCAAGGCTTAGTAGGGCAAATTAGACAAGGTTTTGTTGGCCAACCTAGTCAAGACTTTATGGGTCAAACCAGCCATGGCTTACAGGTTCTTTCTAGTCAAGACTTTGGGGGCAGTCGGAGTGGTTCGGGTTTGCTGGTTCTTGGGGGTGGTCAAACAGGTCAAGGCTTTAGGGGTCAAAATAGCCAAGGCTTTGGTGGTCAAACTAGCCAAGGCCTTGTGAGCAGTCAGAGAAGTTTGGGTTTGCAGGTTCTTGGGGGTCAATCTAGCCAAGGCTTTGGGGATCAAACTAGCCAAGGCTTTGTTGGTCAAACTAGCCAAGGCTTTGGTGGTCAAACTAGCCAAGGCTTTGGTGGTCAAACTAGCCAAGGCTTGGGGGGTCAAACTACCAAGGCTTTGGGTACAGTTAGAGTGGTTCAGGTTCTTGGGGGTCAACCTATCCAAGGCCTTGCGGGTCAAACTAGCCAAGGCTTTGGTAACAGACAGAATAGTTCAGATTCTCAGGCACAAAGTAGCCATGTAGGCTTTGGGAATCAGAGTGGTCAAAGTCAAAGCAGGAGGAGACGGAGGAACCATAGAAACAGATTTGACAGATAAACTGTATTACTATATAAGCTTGAACTCTGGATACATTTGTTATAATTTTTTTTCACCAAAACCATTTGGGCTACAAGGTGAGAAAACCTGTCTTAGGGGTTTTTGACAAAGCAAGACTTAAACCAGTCTCCCCAGCTACAGAGACTTACTGGAAGTTCAAAATTTCGCTTGTAGCAAGTTTAGATGTGGTACTTTCCAATTAGTGAATAACAAAGATGCTGATCAGACTGTGTGGATGCGCAGGCTGGTCTGCCCCTCTGTTGTTCCCAAACGTTTGAAGACAAGTTTTCTCATGTCAAGGCTTAATTTATCTGAAGTAAAATGGTCAACTTAGCTCTTTTGGATAGTGGGTAATTTGTTATGCTTTTTTTGTCTTCTGCAGATTTTTTATAAAATTTACTTTTTAAAAAATAATCTTTCATGAATACCATCTGAGTTCAGGCCTGACATTGTGTCAGGTCTGATATGAATTAGGTGAGTCTGATCTGGGTCTAAACTATTAACAAAGGTCAGCAGGAAGCAAAAATCTCTACAATCGAGCAAAGAGCTAAGCACAGGCCAAAATGTTGAGTTTTCTTGAACAAGTTTATTGCTCTGATGTTAGATGATGATTTTATTTCATTGTTCTGTGTTGTGGACAACACTATGTTAAAGAATCATTGTAAATATTCATAACTAAATCACTGATATCATTAACACAAATCTCATGAGCTTTCACAAAAGGAGTTGCATAATTCCAACAGTCACAAGGTATGGTGTTTGCTTCCAATCTGATTGTAGATTGCTTAGCCCTTTGCCTACCAGTGTTTGCTTCCAATCTGATTGTAGATTGCTTAGCCCTTTGACTGCCAGGGGCAAATTTTGTCGTCTGCAAAATTACCCAGCATGCAATGAGTAAGTGCTGGCAGGTGTATTCACTTCAAAATGTAACTAACTCTTTGCAAGCTGGGTAATTTTTCGTGACTTTCGTCGTCTGCTGACATTTTTCAAAGTTAACTTTTTAAAAAAGTTCTTTCAGGAATACTATCAGAGTGTCAAATGGTTTGGATCCAGATCAGGACCGACATTCTGTCGGTCCTGATCTGGGTCCGAACCATGTGCAAAGATCAGCAGAGGACAAAATTTGCCGCTACCATGTTAAGAGATTATAGTCTTTCAATCCTGCATAAACAGCTATGCACTGGGACTTGATGTCTATTATTTGGACTGACCATTCATGTATTTTTATACTTTTATTATGAGAGCAGTGAAGGCTCTGTTGAGTCTACTCAGAAGTGCATGATGGTTTTAGCCTTGACTGATATCAAATGGGATAAGTTCTAAAACCTGATTAGCTGGCCCATTGTTTGTGTTTCTTAACCCTTAAAGCGCCAATCACGGCTGCAGCAGATGACAAATTTTGCGACATCTTTCTTAATTTTCGAAAAAAATTAGGTATGTTATTTCATGAGAATTGTCAGCCAGCAGAGAATTCTCATGAAATAGCAAGCCTTATTTGTTTTTTTTGAAAAAGCGGCAAAATTTGAAATTGTTGTCTGCTGCAAATTGTAGTTGGCGATTTATGGGTTAACTGTATATGGTCGTTTGGCTTTGTTTCAGTGAAATCCATTTAAAGTACTTATGGACAAGCATATTGTTTGTTTTGATTCTTTACGTCCCAGTCAACATTTTTCAGTCATGTTGGGACGGGTCTTCCTTGATTGAACCAGTACTAAGCAGAGCATAAAGTGTTTTGCTCAAGGACACAACACAGTGGCTTTGGTGAGGCTTGAACCCTCAGTCCTTCGATCTTGAGTCAAGCACTCTACCACAGCCACCGGGCTCCTCTTGAAGTTTCATCTATACTAATGTTTATTTATACCATTTTATAGCTTGTGTTCATTTTGTGACATTTATCATACATTATTTACCCCATTTATATTCAAATAAATAGGTATGATCAAACAGGGTAGACCCAGACCAGCCTGCTTCTGAAGTAAGTCTAATCAGGGTATACACTGTGTTGTTAAAACTTCAGAATAATATACAGGTAAGAAATGAAAGTGTGGGGATATATTTAGGTCAAATACCTTATTTCAGCCAGTTCAAGAGATTTTGGTACTTCTAGCTCATCCGTAAGTTGTCTTTTTTAAAATCATGGGTGAAAGTCTTCAAGATTAATCCTGAATTCAGGATTTTGAGGCTGACTTTCCATAGAAAGTCAGCCTCAAAATGCTGAATTAGGCAAATTATAATAGCTTCTATGATTAGTTTTCAGATAATCTGAACACGATCATTTAAATTTGAAATTTTTTATTTTTGCAGTCATCCTGCAAGTTTTAAAATTTGAATTTCTAAAGTTCAGGATTTTGGAAATTTTGAACTTTCCCCCATGTAAAATGCATGTACAGCTATCTAGTGGGGCACAATGCCTTAATTGAGACCTGAGCCTTCATTTACCTCCTTACTTTGTGTGCGCGAGCAGTGAAGACTGACGAGATTTTCCAGTCTCATTCAAGTCCTGGTTGCATACTGTCGCTCAGGAGTCAAAACCTTGTGTCAACGATTTTCACATTTTTCAAGAGGGTCAAAAAACTAAATAATTTTTGCTAGGAGTGTCCATTATTGACGAAAGTCAGACATGATTATATTTAGTAACATCCACATTCACTGTTGTTACTGTTTTGAATTTCCAATAAAGATTTCATATTATTAAGAAGAGTCTTCACTTGAGTTACGACATTTTGAGCATCTTTTTCATTGTAAAGCATCCTACCTTTGTAAAAATGCAATGGAATGATCACCCGAGTAATATACAAAAAAACCGAATCTCACCTATAATGATTGATGCTTTTTAAGAGGGTTCTAATTGATCTAGTGCTACGAGAATTTGACAGAATGTGGTTGGTATACCCATGTTGACAAAAAGTAGTGTGGGTAAAAATCGGAGTTATGAGGTTTTGACTACAGAACGATGATATGTGATTAGTACCAAAATTTTGTGGGCTGGTTGCTTTTGTTTTTGTTATGAACAAGTACATATGTAAAAGTAAAAGTTATCATAATCTTTGTGAGTTAACTGTTTCTTTTAACCCTTAATATACTAGTGACTACTAAATGAGTCTTGACATGTGATTTCCAACAGTGATATTTTGACAAGTGTAGACTCAGACGAGCCTGTACAGCCTACTTTTAAGCTTTGAAACTCCAGATGGTGCTCAGTCAGTCCCATAAAGCTGCATAGTCTGTAACTTATGATCTTTTCATTTTAGAAAAAATGTTTCTATTTTTCAAGAACACAGTAAAAATACTAGAATTCAGGTATACATTTTACCTTTTTCGTAATAATTAACAAATTATTAGTACCAAAACAACAGCATTAATGTTAAAAATTAACTGTCTAGAATTATTGGAGGGACGCAAATAATTACAAACAAGAGAAAAAACACCTTTTTTTATAAGATAATTCACTTTTCCATGCCGTTTTCAGCTGTAGAAATTAGATTTATTGTGACAACATAACTTTATTCTACTTTTACAAATGATTTAAAAAGAAAATATATTTTTTCGAAAAATGTTCATAGTTACAGACTATGCAGCTTTAACAGTCATAGAATAGTCAAGTGACTAGCAAAGGCTCTGATCAGACTGCTCGTATGCCCAGGCTGATCTGAGGCTTTGCTGGTCGCACATACCACATTGTTGGACATCTCGTGTCACGGCTCAAATGTGTGCTTTGGCAAACAGTGAAGACCCAGATGAAATGCCGCCTAATGCAGCATTTCATCAGTGTCTACACTATTTGCTAAGTCAAAATCAATCTTCAGAGAAAGAAATACAGTAATTTTTGGAAATCATATCCTTCAACCCCTCGATATATACAATAGAGCATCCAAAGGTTATTGTATTGAATTAGTATGATGAATCCATTAGTGCATAAAGGGTTGTATTTAACCCTTGATGCAGAACTCTATAGATTAAATTTTTCAGTGTATTGAATTGAACCTTCGGGGATATTCCTTCCGTCCCTCCTCAAGAAGTAGGTATCTTGTGTATGCATCTCCTCCTACAGTTTTACTCCGATTGCTTTGAAACTTTACATGTGTTTAGGTCATGGTCTGAAGATGTGTATATTTGGACATAATCCTCAGATTATTTTTATCACTTTTTTTTCACAAAATGAACTTAGTCATTTATGAGAACAAAATGAATAGCTACTAGGTATCTTGTGTATGCATCTCCTACTACAGTTTTACTCCGATTGCTTTGAAACTTTACAGGTGTTTAGGTCATGATCTGAAGATGTGCATATTGTTTGGACATAATCCTCAGATTATATTTTGTTTCTTTTCTCACAAAATTAACTTAGTCATTTTTTGCAACCAAAATGAATAGATACGGTACTAGGCATCTTGTGTATGCATCTCCTACAGTTTTACTTGGATTGCTTGAAACTTTACAGATATTTAGGTCATCGTCTGAAGATATGCATACTGTTTGGGCATAATCCTCAGATTATTTTTTGTCACTTTTTTTACAAAATGGACATAGTCATTTTTGCAGCCAAAATGAATAGATACTTGGTATAGTCATTTTTGCAGCCAAAATGAATAGATACTTGGTATAATGTGTATGCTGATTCCTATGAAACTTTATAGGTGTTCAGGTCATGCGGCCAAAATGAATAGATACTAGGTATCTTGTATATGCATCTCCTCCTACAGTTTAATGCTGATTGCTTTGAAACTTTACAGGTGTTTAGATCATGGTCTGAAGATGTGCATATTGTTAGGGCATAATCCTCAGGTTAATTTTTGTCACTTTTTTACACAAAATTAACATAGTCATTTTGGGGACCAAAATGAATAGATACTAGCTATATTGTGTATGCATCTCCTACTACAATTTTATGCCAATTCCATTGAAACTTTACAGGTGTTTAGGTCATGGTCCGAAGATGTGCATATTGTTTGGCCATAATCCTCAGATTATTTTTGTCACATTTTCACAAAATGAACATAGTCATTTTTGCAGCCAAAATGAAAAGATACTTGGTATAGTCATTTTTGCAGCCAAAATGAATAGATACTTGGTAAAATGTGTATGTATCTCCTCCTACAGTTTAATGCTGATTCCTATGAAACTTTATAGGTGTTTAGGTCATTGGCTGAAGATGTGCATATTGTTTGGATATAATCCTCAGCTTATTTTTTGTCTCTTTTTTTACACAAAATGAGCGTAGTCATTTTTGCGGGCAAAGTGAATAGATAGTATCTTGTGTATTAAGTTGTTTATGATAGCTTAATATTGAGAGACAACCATACAGTGGCGGGGGACATAAATTATATGAATTTGCTTGTTTTTTAAATATCTCCAGTAAAAACAGCAATCCTAGTGAGGTAAACGAACAGCCTGTATTAAATCTTATAATAATTCATCATTTTCCTAAAAATCTGGACAGGACAATCACTTTTACCAGTGTCACTCTCAAAAATACACAGACAGAACCTCAGAAATATATTAATTTTTTTCAACGAAACAAATAATATTTAGAGCCTACGGATAAAATAAAAAAATAATTTTAGATTTTTTTTTTCTACTTTCCGGAAAATTACAGTAGGAGGGTTTGTAAATCATCTAATAAAATTATTCTGGCTTTACCAGAAAATTATTCTGGCTTTACCAGAAAGCCAATTCAAGCCTTTTGAGCCATGCCATGTGATTCCCAACAATGTATTTTTACAAGTGTAGACTAGGATTAGTCTGTGCAGCCTCGTTTTAAGCTTAGAATCTCCAAATGATGTTCAGTCAGTAGCTTAATGGGCACAAATGATCATTGGGTTACCCTCTACCAAGATAGCCAGCTCAAAGTATTTTGATCCATTGAAAAGGTGGACACCAGGGGGCAAGGCCAATTTGTCCTAAAAACATGTATTAATAAATGTTAAAAGAACTCATATATGCCATACCTCAAACTCTGAGATAAAATCTCAAGAATTTGACCCGTTTGAAAGCAGATTCCCATAAGATTTTCAAATCTAACAGAATATTCAGACCATCTAAAACACAATTTATAAAGAAATAAACATAAATCACACTTTATTGTGTTTATTACAAGTTTCTTACATTAAAAGTTTTTTAGTTACTTTGGGGGAGCTCCAAAGTGACTTTTGTGAAAATCTCACAGAATCAAATCTCCCTTAAAATATTTGTTTGTCTCACAGATTTCGGTCCACACTTTATGGCATGTATGAGAGCTTTTTAAAACTGCTGACCTTATTTGAAAATAATTTGTCAGAAATGATCTGTGGCTGACTCTCTAACAAGATTGTTCAAATAACTTGTAGACTGAGGTGTCACACTCAAAAACAGGGGCAGATTCAGGATTTCTCGAAAGGGGGTTTATACGATATGTATAAAGGTGTGGGGTTTGCTTTGCTGATTTTATCTGAGAGTTCTTAAATATTCCATGAAAACAAATTCAAATTATCTCATTTTCATTGGATATTTAAAACAAGGGGAGGGTGGTGGTGGTGTTTAAGTAAATACCCTGAATTTGCCACTAGGGTAATTTGTCTCTTTGTCCATCTGTCATTCCAGAACTGTATCCCAATAGCTATCAATTAGGTTTGATTCATTCTTGGTTTAACTCTTTTCTCCATATTAACCCCTTTTGGTGCCTTTGAAATATCATATATTTGAATATATTGTGGAAAATGGAGCATTTGCTCCATTGGAGCAAATGCTCCATTTTCCATTATATTTTCAAAAGTCTTCAAAACTTTACTTAACCTTTTCTTTAATTTTTTCAATTATTGTCTAAATAGAAAATGATGTCATGATCTAAAAATGGCCTATGGAGTAAAGGGTTAAATGATCCTAAAACTTTACTTTTATCTCATTACTTAAAGTTTTCCATGTAAAGTTCATTTGTAACTACTGATTCATCAAAAATTCATAGCTGGAACGTTGGGAGAGATAATGCTTTTCCCCTGGCCTTATTAACAGCTATTGTCAGGTGAGCAACTCCTGGCCCAAAGCCCCTCATGTTTATAGAATGAAAAACATGCTTCCAAAATATATTCTCTTACGGTGAAGGCCCCTAACATTGCGCCCTTAAGCCTTTTAACTTCTGTTGGATATAATAAGAAAGAAACAGACTTGAAATATTTTGCACATTTAAATAAAGTAATCATTTTACTTCATTTACACAGAGTTTGAAATGAAAAATATTTTCCCGATCTCTAGCAATTTTGATTTGAAGTGCACAACCCCCCTGTTATAGACTAACAAAAATAGTCTCCTAACATTGCACACTTTCTGCAAAATTTTCAATAACTTCTCTGTAATGAATTACTTTTACAAAATATACCAGGAAAAGTAACACCAGGTTGTTTTCAACAATTTACTTCATCAATAACTTGATTCAAAGTAAATAATTTGAAGCCTGGGGCATTTGAAATTTAGGTCAGAAAGTTTTTAACAACATTTGCCAATTTTTGCTGAAATCCACCCCTGCTCAACAGTGAAAGCATAAAGTGAAAACTTTTTGCTGTAAAACTCCTTCCAAAAGCAACCTGATATTGAATATCAAAAAGATTTTATCTGATTAAATGTGGCATAGTCACTTGGGCAAGTGCGCAATGTTAGGGGCCGCGCAATGTTAGGGGACATGACTGTAAGCTCTTTATACAACTGGAATTCCTCTTTTCTGCAAGCATCTGCCTGATCATCCTCGGTAACCCAGGCTTGACCCATTCCGTACCAACTGCAGTGGGTACCTGATTGAAGTAAGTAGATTTTTGTTTTTCACCAAAAATAAAGCAAAATCTGCCAGCTTAAGGAGGGTGCTTGCTTACTATGGGCCTAAGCAAAATCTGTCTGCTTAAGGGGGAGGGGTGATTGCTTACTATAGGCCTAAGCAAAATGTACCAGCTTAAGAGGGTGATTGCTTACTATGGGCCTAAGCACAATCTACCAGCTTAAGGAGGGCGCTTGCTTACTATAGGCCTAAGCAAAATCTGTCTGCTTAAGGGGGAGGGGTGATTGCTTACTATAGGCCTAAGCAAAATCTACCAGCTTAAGAGGGTGATTGCTTACAAAAGGCCTAATAGTCTGCCGCCTTTAATTTCTACGAGGACTTCTGATGGCATTTTTTGTTAATGCTCGGCATTCAGGCTAGAAGTATTCCTTGAACTATTACAAACAATATAGAGGTGGATGCCAAGCGTGATTTTTCGATTTAAGGTCACGGTGAGGTCAAAGGTCAAGTAAGTGCAATTATTCAGAAAAAATGGTATTTAAATATAGTAAATATTTTTTCAATCACAAAATGCTACTTATATGAACAGAAACACTTGCACGTAAGAATAGAGTCTTGCCATAGCCTCCAAATTGACATTTGCTAAAAATACCGTATTTATGATAATAAACATTCGGGCTCAATACAAATTAAAGAACAATATAGTCCAGGCCAATTAAGCTTACCTTGCACCCCCAGGGCTTTTTTTCTTGATTGCCAAATTGTTCATTAGGACCCCCTAAATGCAAAAAAAAAAGTTCTAAAAATGAACTTGTCTGAGCTATTTAAAAATGCACGGTTTCCATGGCAACCCATAATGCTATTCAAGAATGGTGATGTGCCTACAAAATTACTCATATCTTAGCAACCACTTGTCTTAGATTTCTAAACATGGTGTCAAATTAAATCTTAAACAGAGGCCTTTCATCCATTGTCGCTTATGCAAATTATCTAATTTATCTAATTTGCATATCTATTTATGAAAATATTAAAATGTGATTTTAAGTATGGGGGTGTACCTATAAAATAAATAATATCTCAGTTTCTTCTTATCACAACCTGCTAAATTGGTACCAAATTAAAGCTTAGACATTGGCCTTTTATCAATTTGTAGCATATGCAAATTATCTAATCTATATAATTTGCGTTATCATGAATATTAGTAAAAACGTTAAAAAGGAAAATCATTAAAACACAAATAAGCAATCATCATTGATGCATATTACAATGCCATCAGTGATACAATTGTACAATTTCATTCATCCAATGGTCCTATTTGTAAATTGTCTCAATTGCATATCCATAAATTTATATGTGTAAACTTATAAAATGAAAGAAAGTCATATAAAACCTATAAACATTGGAAGCTGGGAAGGGGAGGTGGTAATAAGACCTTCCTTGCACCCCTAGGACATTTTCTAATGTATGCCAACTTGTTTAGTGGAGTCACCTTAATGACAAAAATATTGTCATAAAAATAAACCCATTTGGAATATATGAAATTACAATGGTTTCCATGGCTACCTATCATGCAATTCAGAAGAATGGGGTGTTTGGGGTTTCTAATGAACAATTTGGCACCCATGTAAAGCTGTCCCTGACTAGTACTATATATGTAAATTGTATGAAATATGACCCTATAGATTTGATATATAATTTTACGTTATCCAAGGCACTTCTAATTCACATCTACATTGTTTCAATTTGGTGTATGACTTCATTTACCATACACCTAGCTTCGAATATGTGCTTATATATAATTTTAGGCTTACATTCGCAGGTAACCTAAGTATCTACAGACAGGATTGTGATTCAGCATATTCAACACCCATACAGTATAATACAGGCAAAACTTCCAAAAGTTGCAAGCCTCAAGGGCAATTTTTAGTCCTATAAGATAGGCACATCCCACTGCATCGTATGCACATTCTATCATGCAGGTCTGATTAGCCTTCAACATTTACATCTGACGGTTCTGCACATTTTTGCAGCCATAAGTGGTGATGAGCTCCATGCAAGCCGGACACACAGCTGGCAATCTGTCAGTCTGAACCTGAATTGTGTCCGGAGCATATCTGTTATATAATTTGAGACAGGAATCCCAAATTTAGTGTGTGGATACACATTGGGGTTGTAGAGTGTCACACACTCTTAATAGATCACTGCGTCACATTTATGAAAATCTATTGTCTTTGGGGGTATTTTATCAATTTGTGATACAATTCATATTTTTGCATAATAATTACATCTCAAACAGTGCAATTTAAAGGTATCTTTATAGGTGGTTCAACCCTTTTCTCACATAGAAGAAAAGATTGAATTGTACCAAATCTATATCTACATTTTCTCTTTCAACGCAGCACCCATACAGCATGATACAGGGAAAAAAACTCTTTAACTTCCCAAATTTGCAAGCCTCTACCTTATTACTGTACCGGTGTTTGAGCTTCCAGTTACTACTTCCAACATGTATTTTGTACATGTGAATTTAATGAACAGTGTTGAAAACACCAAAATACAAAAATGTATAAAGGACCGTCTTGAGCTATTGTAAGAAATCCACAGAACTTCTTTATTTATTATACCCCAGATTGGAACTTTCTGGTCACCTGAACAAAACTGTTAAAACACCAATGCCAAGTTAGTATAAGCGAACAAACATGTATGGTTTTTCTTACGTACATTTGTAAATATCTTTTTCTATTTCATATTCTGTTTCATTATAAAAACGGCGATTGAGTCTTTCCATTGATGGAATTTTTGCTTTATCAAGCATGTGAAAACGGGTTAACATTTGGTCAAGCTTTGCAGGTATGTTGTTCTGTTGTACAAAGCTTTCTGTCAAACTGTTGTCAGAACTGCGCTGCCAAGACATGATATCTGTACAATGTAATGTGAATAATTTGCTACCCGATGTTGCTTTTAGCAAAGCAATATCATCGCAATTGTATGAGTCATTCTATGTAAGTAAGGGTGCAAAGATCAGGAATCGATACAATCAAGTACCACACTTGACCCAGGATACCAATGGGAAAGTGAGAGTCACCACAAACGAGAGTCAAGAGGTCAGCCCTTTCCCAGCAGGTGACCACAAAGCACATATAAACAGACGCGCACAAAGACATAGCAAACACAATAAAGAAAAACATAAAAGATCCACAAAAGAAGTACCGCCTTGGAACGGTCAGTAAAATATTTTACTGGAGGGCTTAAACCAGTTTCAAGGCGCCAACCTCACCATTGATTCTAATGCGGACCAGGACCCATTGGGAAAAGTGACTAAACACAACACACACTACTGCCAAGCGGTCAGCTCTTTCCCAGCAGGTGTCATCAAGGCTACAAAGAGCAGACATGACATTAAAACGCACACCAACACGAAGCATAACTAACAAAAACGATCCACAAAAGAAGCACCGCCTTGAAACGGTTAGTTAAAGTACTTTTACTGGAGGGCTTAAACCTCACCCTTAATTCAGATGTGGATCAAGACACATAGATATTTGGTTTGCATGTCAATATTATCAGGGAAATATGCATATCCATTTTTTTCGACACATTTGTCAAATACGAATTTTACAATCGCATCATCAATTCCATGGACTGGCTTTATTCCAATGCGTGACTTTCTGCATTGAACAGCTGCACCAGGTTTTCCAATCTGGTAGCCTGGTGTAAAGCTTGACCAAAAGCAACAAAAGTAAGTAAGTATGATCAGGAAATGCCACAATCACACATTGCAGGCCAAACAAGAACACTCCCTCAGGAATGATTTTTTCAACGTGCTCTTGGTTTTTGCCTTGCCACAGATCAGCGTGACCAGGTGTCTTCATCAGATCAGCCATAAGTTTGAAATTTTGTAACAGCATAAAGCAGTTCTAGTAATAGGCTTAAAATGAGTGTTCTGTCATCATGTCATCTTCAGAGGGACTTTCTGAAGAATAACCTTTTTGGGGCTTTTGTCAAAATTTGGGAATGGAACGGTCAGATTAATCAACTGGATACATGAATAGTGGGGCCTTTATATCTAAAGAGCACACAAAATTAGCGATCAAGATGCATCGTTATATCATAAATGAATGATTGACATCTTGATAAATATATCGCTGGTATTTGGGGTCTTCTGTAATTTGCTGGTGCAGTGGCTAAGTGATAGAGTGCTTGACTCGAGACCAAGGGGCCGCGGGTTCGAGACACTGCCGTTACTGGGATGTGTTCTTGAGCAAGACACATTAATCCTAGCTTAGCACTGGTTCAACTCAGGTAGACCCGTCCCTTTATATCTGAAAGATTGTTGATGAGATGTAAAGAATCAAATCAAACAAACAAAAAAGCATGTACTTTTTCAAGACAACTCATATCATTCACATGACCAAGAGCAAAATCTGTGTCCAGAATTCTGAAACGCTATCCCCCCCCCCACATTTATTGTGTTTTTAGCAAAATAAAACAGCATTCAAACATATTGCAGACCCTATTACCAATCAAATAATACAATGTACAAGCATTACTTGTGAGTGGTCTAAAACTAAGGCATGATTGAAAATGTCATTGAAAAAAAGACTGTAAATATGAAAAAGCTACTCCAAAATCACTGATTTTTCTGCGGAAAGTATATTTTTCTATCCCATAATAGCTATAATATTCCACAAACTATTCTTTTCAACATTTCTATATCTGACTTTTTAGTTTTCAGCATATTAAACATAATTAGAATGATTTAGATACCATCTATAGCAATGTAAAAAAGACCTAATGACGAGTCTAATAAGAAAATGCACCTATTTGACCTTTGACCTTAATTCGAAGTTTCAGGCGTGGCATCCACCCTGGAGCACTTTGTCATACCCCAAAGAGTATTTCTAGCATGGATGCCGAGCATTAACAAAAAATGCCATCAAAACCATTTTCTAGGGGTCTTAGAAATTACAGGCTGCAGACTATAAACAAAATTGGCCTGCTTGAAGGGGGTGCTTGCTTACTGTGGGCCTAAGCAAACTCTGCTTTTTTAAGGAGGATGCTACTTACTATAGGCCTTAGCAAAATCTGCCTGCTTAAGGGATAGATTGCTTACTATATTCCTTAGTCAAATCTACCAGCTTAACGAGGGTTCTTGCTTACTATAGGCCTAAGCAAAATCAGCTTAAAGGGGGTGCTTGCTTTCCATATGCCTAAGCAAAATCTGCCGGCTTAAAAGGGATGCTTGCTTAATGTGGGCCAAAGCAAAATCTGCCTTTATAAGAAGGGTGATTGCTTACGATAGGCCTTTGTCAAATCTACAAGCTTAAGGAGGGCGCTTGCTTACTATAGGCCTAAGCAAAATCTGCCTGCTTAATGAAGTTGCTTGCTTACGTTCTGCCTGCTTAAGAAGAAGCTTACTTTCTATGTGCCTAAGCAAAATCTGCCTGCTGCAGGAGGCTGATTGGTTACTATAGGTCTGAGCAAAGTCTGCTTGCTTAAGGGGGTGATTGCTTACTATAGGCCTCAGCAAAATCTGTCTGCTTAAAGGGGGTGCTTGCTTACTATAGGTCTAAGTAAAAGGATCTCTGACACTTTGATAGGGTATCTGCCTATTTTTCCGATGCTTCCCAAAACTGCCTTATGCATAATATATCACTGGTATCCTTTTGAATAGACATTTTTCAGTTACACCTTACATTACGATTTGTCCGTCAACGGAGACTTACGAGGGCTGTTCAAATATGAATGAAAGTAGCTTCATAACTTTCTTCACATATATGCTACGACAAAATGGTAAACGTTTCTATAAAGGACTATATTTCACCTTTACACTGGCACCAAGCCGAAAGAAAAATACAGTATACTTATCGAGTTATAGCCCTTTGATTGAGGGTCATATTCGTATACTAACAATCTCAATGCTTCAAACGTATACCAGTGATAAACAAAGGCGTATAATTCTTCGATAAATAGGTTTTATTTCTTGATTTTTTTTAAGGAAGTATCCCCATATTCTTACATAATGATTATGTAAAAGTTGAGAAAATCCGACATGTTTTTATTAAATTACAACAAATCGTTTTCACTAAAGTCTCCTTATGTTTGCAAATAAATGGTAAACAAAACACCACTTTTCAGTTTTCAGTTAAACTTATCTATAACAAAATGCACGAAGCAACATTTAAACTAGTCTTATCTCAAAGACAAGATGTTGATCGCTCATACTGAGTTGTTGCTACAAATTATTGATTGATAGAGGGTAATTTTTAAACGCCGAAAAGCTTTTTTTATTAAGTCAAAATGCCTTAAGCGAAGGGGCTATAGAATTTATACTTAATTGTTTTTGTATAACATTGCGGCTTTATTCAAAATTTGAACGTAAACTTTAAGTTTGACCACTATAGGCATTATTTACAATAAAATTACTCACCTGGTCTTGAGAACTAGACAGATTGAACATATATTAATTAATGTAAACAAGTCATTAAGAAGCAGAAAAATGATTGAAAAATTATATTTAATGTGATTACTCTGAAAATACAGGGCGGCGCATTTTGAAAACTTCCTTATGACATATTTAGCATGTTTTCAGCAAAACGCAAAGAAAACGACACAGCGATGTTCATTATTCCATCACCAGTAAATATCTCAAAATGACGTTGATCATAAAATTAATGACGTCACATACGTGCCTGTTTACTCGAGATTGAACCAGGATTATATCTTTTTTTTCCTGCAAGCAACTTTTGGATTGTTACTAAAACTTGCAGCTAAAATTTGGTGCCATTTTGTCGAAAACTTACAAAGATATGACACTATATCCGCACATGTACCAAAACATGCGTTGCAATTTGCTTCAGAAAAACATCAGTATACAGGAATGGCCTTTGTATAAGGGTATGTAACTCGAGAAATATAGTGAGTGTTTCTTTATGTTTGGTACCATTTTAAAGGCGACAAAAAGTTCTTTCCAGAAAGATATAACATTTTGTCATAGCATATATGTGAAGAAAGTTATGAAGCTACTTGCATTCATATTTGAACAGCCCTCGTACTTTGGACTGTATTTAAGAGGGGTGATGTCAGCAGTAACTGGAATCTATCTTTTTCGTCTGCTACTAAATATTATTTTTTTTGTCCTGAGATCTTTTTTACCTTAACAAACAGTGCATAAATGCCGCATGATGGCATTTCACCAGTTTACAAGTGTAAAAAACATGTACCAAAAAATATATATCGCAAATGAAATGCAGACAAATCTCTTTTTTAAAGTTATTTTTTGTTCCATACATGTATGCATTCACTGGTTCTAACTTGTGAGTAGGTAAATTCGATGTTTCTGCGTCCAATATGATTATTTTTTGGCGTCAATATTTCACCAAGCTCAGGTTAATGGACAGTGGAAATGCATAAGTCGTTCGCAACTTGTGCATGCCAATATAGCTGGCCCACAGTAATTGAAAATCGAGATATGGAGCAGATATGGAATTCAAGCATAAACGTCCATATCTTGTTATGATGATTCATGTACTGAACTACTAGGGAATCTGGGTTTCCCCTTGACCCTTAAGAGGACTTGAATATATGCACTAGTCATTTCTAACACGAGAACAGCAGGGACTTTGTCTTTTGTTAAAACCATGGCAGTTTTCCCCACCGTGTTGGTTAATAGCTTACATAGCTAATGTTAATTTGTTAGATTTCCGACTATAAATAAAATTTGCATTTGTATTCTGTCTGTCATGTTTTACTTTATACTGCCACATTTGCCTTTGTATAGCAATTGCCCCACATTTACCCACACTAAGGGGACAATGCAAAAAGTTAGAACATGGTTCATTTGCCCAGCTATATCCCGGCCATATCAGAGGATAGGGTGCGTGGTTAAAACCGACTGGTACATAATACTAATTGGGAGAGAGCTCACTTGCAGCAGAAAACTGATGCTTGAGATATATGGATCAGGTGCGTTCCAAGGGCATGTTAAAGAGTTCGCACTCTGGAGAGTCCCCCTTTATGAAGCCAGGGGTTTGGCCCTTTTGCAGAAAATGGTTTTAGAGAATTTCACAGCGCTAAAATGAGCTATGAAGACACGCAGCATATACACAATAAACTGGATTTTTCTTCCAAAAATCAAATTGAATGGCTAAAACCCTATACTTGCATCGTCAAGCTGTAGGCTCATGCCTATTTTCGTACACTTAAGTACGCCCCTGAGTATGCAAAAAGCTTCCACCAGACATTTAGACAAAATCTAGTTCCCAATGTTTCAGAATCTAAGAAACCATGACGCATACTGGGAAATTGCTAATGTAAAGTTAAATCAGTGGCCGATCCAGATGGGGTTCAGGGGATTTGCTCAACCCCCCCCCCCCCCCCCCCCGCCCCTTGTCTTTAAATATCCTATGAAAATGAAATAATTTGCTTTCAGTGAGGCCACATTATTTCATTTTCATGGGATATTTAAGAAAAATGAGATAAAATCAGAAAAGCGAACCTAGCACCGTTATACATATGAACCCCATTTCCAGAAATCCTGGATACGCCCCTGTAAATACACCAATAGTCAATATAGTCTAACTCAGTTGATTCTGGTAATTCAAGTGTCATTATACTCGTAACTATTTTTCTGCTAGTGGCGACTGTTGTCATCTATTGATCAGCCACATTTTGGATCAAGATTAGGCCGGATAAAATATTGGGCTTGATCCAAATTCAAACTGTTTGGCACTGTCATGGTATTCCCCAAGTATCTATTTTAAATAGGTTAATTTAAATAAAAGGAAAAATAAAAGAAACTGTAGACAATGAAAAAGCATGCAAAATTACCCAGCATGCATATAGATAATTGTTGAGTCGATTTGGGTGAACTTTATATGATATTGACTGTTCATGGTAGTGATCATAAAAAATAAAAATGCATCAAATATCATAAATGAATACAGGAGGGACAGGCAGACGTCTAAATCATGTATGTGATAAAACTGCATCCTATCATATCAAGCTCCTTATCTTCAACATACTGAAAGAGTTCACCAATCTATTATGATTATTATTAATCATTATTTCCGACCTTTGAAAATGCTAAAACTGTTTAATTCAATACAAGCTTAGTTGACCACCCTTAGACATTCAGAAGGAGTAAAATACGAAAAGACAATAAGTATAGCTTTTTACCGCATGTAATTAATTTGGTGAAGTGGGTTGGGGTGGCACAACCAATTTTTATGAAAAGCATGTCTAAGCGGTTTATCAGTACTTCAAGCACATACATACGCTAGAAACTGACAACAACCCTTCTTGTACCAGCAGAACTCAGTTCCAATCAATTAAAATTCCCTAGGAGTAGAGCTGTAACGAGGCCTTGATTTAATGTAGCTGAATGAAAGGTTAGAGGTTGTGCCTTCTGGCAAACTATTTGCTACCATGTTGCTGCATACACCGTTTTGTGAAAAGTTGACTTTTGTCCAACGCCCCACCCCTAAGTCCACACAAAGGGTTGGACCCAGGCCTACAAACTAAAATTTTACTTGATATGTTTCAATATCTATTGCACCTCTGCCTGCATACTAAAAAGGTAAAAATTATTACAATCTGACTTAGTTATTGCAAAATTATTTCATGATCAAATTCCCCAAAAGTATGGGGCCAGGTCAGGAGCGAGCTCATAACCCCTGAATTATAGGTCTGCAGTCAAACTTAATAGATTGAATATGATTTTGGTTTCTAGTGCAGAAGTGGAGGTTGATATATTTCTCTCTAAGAGTCAAACCGTTGCATGAGTTGCAGTCTGTTCTGGATTCATTATGTTTACTTCCATCAGAAAAGTAGTCCAGAGTCCATTTTAATATAATCAGCAGACATAAAAAAACATGCAACATTTTCACAACTACAATAAATCAGCACTTTAAAAGAAAATATTAGTTTGCTGAAGATGACTTTATTAAAGTACTTCGTATGATTTCCTAACAAGAAATTAACGGAGTCGCAAGTTACAACTAATGAAGTTGTTAAACATTTCTGAATTACACTGCTGAGATCGCCCCTCTATAATAACGTAAGTCTAAGGTGTGCTACATCTTACAAATCCTACCGTCCGCGGTAACTGAAAATTGTCTAATAAGACGCTTGATGTATTAGGAGTAAGTTAAGGTTATAATTAGACAGGCAGACCCATACTACAAAACAGGAGACGCTACCAAAGGGGGTAGGGGTTGCAATATTTGACTTCGCCAAAACATTTAGAAATCAATTATTTTCACGTGTAAGGGTATTATATCATTAATACTCGATTAAAAATCACATTGTAAGTATTTTAAAGTCCAAAAATCATGAGCATTTTAATGATTATTTTGTTGTTGTTTTTCTGTCTAATTTGTTAAGAAATATTTTGAAGTGCAACTGTAGTCCATATTCAACCTTGATGACAATGTATTTACCTTGTGCAATATTATGCAGCAATGCATTATAACCATTCATCCATGCGTAAATTACACCTAGTCAATGGTGTATTGGATAGATACAGTATATGTGCTAAATAATCTACCAACTGAATTTATTTAAAGGACAATTTTCATAATCTAAAGAAAAATATGCTAAAACGTTGTAATATTTCATGACTAATGGGCTATGAAAATGAAGCTTACTTGTACTAATTATTTCATTATACTGGAAAAAAAGATTTTCAAGAGAACACACCAAAAATCCAAATGCTTATGTTCGGGCTCGCCCAGCCGTCACATTTTGGGCTGTGGGATATCATTCCCCCCCAAGTCCCAACTAGCTTTTCACATATATTATGTAAAATATGAGAACACACTTACGTGCAAAAGGATAAGTTGGGACTCGGGGGGGGGGGGGGGGGGGGGGGAATGATGTTTTAAAAATATTTTTCTATTTCCTATATGTATAATACAAAAAGTGACCATTTTAGCCCCAAAATAAAGCCGTACATTTACGGAAATAGGAAATCAAATGCAAAATCATAAAATAGAGACCAACAGCGAGCTTATATATGAAAATGGAAGCATTTGATCGACTTTAATTTTTATCAAAATAATAGGCAGCGATACACTGTGATTCCCATAACCACCGTCAGAGGTCCTTAGCCTGCTTTAGGGGGCTGATTGCTTACTATAGCCCTAAGCAAAATCTTCAAGCTTAAGGTGTGATTGCTTACTATAGGCCTAAGCAAAATCAGCTTAAAGAGGATGCTTGCTTTCCATAGGCCTAAGCAAAATCTGCCGGCTTAAAAGGGATGCTTGCTTACTGTGGACCAAAGCAAAATCTGCCTTTATAAGAAGGGTGATTGCTTACGATAGGCCTTTGTCAAATCTACAAGCTTAAGGAGGGCGCTTGCTTACTATAGGCCTAAGCAAAATCTGCCCGCTTAATGAAGATGCTTGCTTACTATCTACCTGCTTAAAAAGAGGCTTGCTTTTCTGTGCCTAAGCAAAATCTGCCTTCTTAGTGGGATGATTGCTTACTATAGACCTTAGAAAAATCTGCCTGCTTAAAGGGAGTGCTTGCTAACTATAGGCCTAAGCAAAATCTGCCTGCTTAAGGGGATGATTGCTTTCTATAGACCTAAGAAAAATCTGCCTGTTGAAAGGGGGTGCTTGCTTACTATAGGCCTGAGCAAAATCTGCCTGCTTTAGCTTAAGGGGGTGATTGCTTACTAAAGACCTAAGAAAAAATCTGCCCGCTTAAAGGGGGTACTTGCTTATTATAGACCTAAGCAAAATATGCCTGCTTTAAGGGGGTGCTTGCTTACTTAAGCAAAATCTGTCTTCTTAAGGGGGTGATTGCTTGCTTACTATTAGGCCTAAGCAAAATCTACCAGCTTAATGGGGTGGTTGTTTATTATAGGCCTAAGCAAAATCTGCCCGCTTAAAGTAGGTTGCTTGCTTACTATCTGCCTGTATAGGAGGATGCTTGCTTTCTATGTGCCTACGCAAAATCTGCTTTCTTAAGGGGTGATTGCTTACTATTGGCGTGAGCAAATTCTACCTGCTTAAGGTATGCTTTCTTATTAAGGCCTGTGAAAAAATCTGCCTGCTTAAAGGGGGTGCTTGCTTGCTATAGGCCTAAGCAAAATCTGCCTTCTTAAGGGGTGATTGCTTGCTATAGGCCTAAGCAAAATATGCCTGCTTAAGGGGGTGACTGTTTGCTATAGGCCTATGAAAAATGCCTGCTTAAAGGGGGTGCTTGCTTGCTATAGGCCTAAGCAAAATCTGCCTTCTTAAGGGAGTGGTTGCTTGCTATAGGCCTAAGCAAAATCTGCCTTCTTAAGGGAGTGGTTGCTTGCTATAGGCCTAAGCAAAATCTATCTGCTTAAGGGGGTGATTGCTTGCTATAGGTTTAAGCAAAATCTGCCTTAAGGGGGTGATTGGCACTGATTGCTTACTATAACCCCAAAGCAAAATATGCCAGTTTAAGGAGGTGATTGCTTACTATATGTCTAACAAAAATCTACCTGCTTAGAGGGGTGCTTGCTTGCTATAGGCCAAAGCAAAATCTGCCTTCTTAAGGGGGTGATTGCTTACTATAGGCCTGAGCAAATCTGCATGCTTAATACTCCTTCCACTTCTCGCAGACCTGCAAACCAAACAACGGACTACTTATAACTAATAACTAACACTTAACTGTTAATAAGAACTAATAACTAAACTCTCAACCAACCCCATCAACTTGCTCTGTATGTTACTGCCATGCTCTTGCATGCCCCGTAACCTTAAGGTTAATATACACAAATGGTTTCAGATGAGGAACCGAATGGTATATTATTTCAGAAGCCTCACGCAAAAATTGCAAGATAGGTAGCTGGAAGTACTCAAAACAAATACAAAAGCTTTGAGCCTTACCACACTCGAGCGGCGCCCCTTCCCTTAAGGATAAGCCCACATCCCCGCTATTGCTATTATACCTCAGAGGACTGGGCAATCGTATGATTGACCCTCTTTTCGGAAATGGAGTTCAAAATTTTAACTATTAATCAAGTGAGTTTCCAACATAGGGAAATAATCACAGAGAAAACCTACTCCTTATCGATGATCCGCTCCACAAACTTGCAATTAAAAGGAAAGAAAATACAATTAAAGAGGCAAAACTTCATTCCCAAAAGTTTCCTCAAGTAGTACACTTTCTTCGTAGATCGAAGGGCGCGTCTTAGTAACATTCAGCGCCTCCCAGCATATTTAAACAACAAGGTTGCTGCTTTTAAAAAGCCGCCAATGGGTTAGGCTTAGCAAATATACTGAGGGAAAAAAGTTTAGCAATTATTTATAATGGGGTTTCCCATAGGTGATCTTTAAAGCATTAGATCCTTTTAATTGGCAGGTTCGCAAACATGTCAGTTTTTGAAAATGACCTAATGGCACCCGCAAGTGGTCATAGGAAACAAATCCGACTTCATAGTGAGGGTTTGATCTGCTGAGCATTTTAATTTCAAACGCTTTTCAATTGAAAGGGAGGTAATTTGCAAAAATACTATTTTCAACTAAAACTGTACGAAAAGGGTGAACATAACATTCAGTTTTAAACCGTTTTTCACTTTCTGGCTTTTGGATCTAAACATTGGACAGAAAAATGAAACTTTAAATCGAAAACTATTCGCACTATTGCCAGATTAGCTGTTTTTACAAGGGGGCGTAAAATCAGACTTTACTTTATATGAAATGTTAACCTGTTAATGTCATCGTACTCGTGAACGTTGGTCAACATATAGTTTTGACACTATGAAATTAAAAGCCCTCTTTCTTCTAAACTGTGACTCCTCAAAGTATATTGCTAAACTTTTTTCCCTCAGTATATATTGTATTTGATTGTGGCATAACAGTTCTTTTGTAATACATGTAGAACTTTGTGTCAGCAGGACACGTGTTCGAAAAAGCTTGCAATGTATTGATGCATATTGTATTATCGAGCAGTTCAATTTTGGGGAATATTTAGGCGAGCCTTCGCATGTAGGGCATTTGGAGGTTTGGATTTTGAATAATGTCTAAAGCCGACTAAATCTCACAGTTCTAGATTCTCAGTCTTGAAATGCTTATTCAGGCTGCACAATGCATTCACTGCAACATCTGAAGAACTAAGCTTCTAGCCTAGAAGAGGTAATGGAGGAGGGTTAAGTTAGTTAACTTTGCTGAACTTTAAATGTTAAACTGTGAAAGAGTTTGCTTAATTTGGAGAACATCACCATTGGCATCTGGCGGCCCTCGGCATCATGTCTTTATCCTATTCTATGCTCACCAGTTCACTTCGAGTTTATGGCCAAGAAAAAAGGAAATATCTTTAGATTCTAAATACATGTACATGTAATCTCGTCAAGTACTCATCAAAACCATATTTTTGGACAGTCGCGTTTAAGGACGAGTATGAAAAATCTGATATAACAATGTTTCAGGACTGAGACCAGTCTACCTTTGGGTACCATATCAGTAAGCGGTAATCAAATGTTGCATATTATTTTTTTCTGGAGAAGGACCAGTCTAAGTTCATCGGTCAATTAAGGTCATCATTAACACAATAGCAATTTCTTTGATATGATCTTAGTAAATGGGCCCTTTCTCAGAATCAAAGGGATGGTTTTGTCTTTATTTCTACCTGTACAAGTCATGCCAGGTCAATGCATATATAATTTGACTATGCTTTGCCAATCTGTGATTATAATACTGAGTAATCTTCAAAATTCTTGTATGGTGAAGCTTCCATACCTTCATGTTATCTGTGGCTTAATAAGCTCCGTTCTTTCAGCTGACCAACTGAGAAAATTATTCATCACGAATAAAAATAGATGCAACTGAAATCAATTCAATATATTGCACGGCCACCAATCCAGCTCCTTCATCGTAAAATGATAATAAATTAATGAGTAGTACTATGCAGAAGTGGGACTCTATTCGTGTAAGTAACAGGGTCTTCTCATGTTCTGTTATCAATTATTCGCATTTTGAGAAATGTTTCAAAAATCTGAGAATGCTATTCAATGGGCCAATGTCTTAAGATCAAATACCTGCAGCCGATCGCTTGGAAGCATTTGCTGTGCTTTGAAATCAGTTTGGGCGTGCATGCAGTGTGTGTATTTTCAGGTCGGATTGTAAATTTTCAGCATAAAAACACCTCGTAAACCCGTTTGTTAACTTATTTACACTTTCTTTATTCTTTTCTACGACTTTGTTATGATTAATAATAAATATGTATCACCAGTCAATGTTGTTTATTTGCCTGTAATAGAAGAATGATCGATATACTATGAAGGGGGATTAGCTTTGCAAAAAGGGGACTAGTTATGAGGGGGAGAGATTGTAGAAGGTGATCAAGTTGATCACACAGTTTTAGGCACTGTTGGGCCATGTATCCTAAAAGTATTACTCTTGGCTTTAACAATACTGCATTGTAACATTCAAAAACAGAAAGGCATTGACTCTTACATGAGTTACGGTACTTGTTGCATATCTGCAGGGGTCTTCTATTTACGCCCCTGCTGGCAGATCTAGGGGCCTAAAATTTGGTGTTGGTCTTTGAATGTGTCTGTATTTTGAATTTGCTAGCCGCAAAGGCTTTGACAAGTCTGCGCATTTCAATCCACAGACTTGTCTGAGCTTTCGTTGCTAGTTTTAAAAATGGGTAACATACACAATCGCATGCTTGTGGGCTTTTTCAGAGCAGACTCAGCTACATTTATCAGTAGCGTAGACACTAGACAGAATGGTAAAATAGTTAATCCAATCAAAGAGACTACTGAAATGAGCAGAGCGTCCTTTTTCACAATGGGGACTTCTCTTAAGGTGACGATTTTTCTCCCTGCTCACTGTATTTGTAATTCCCACCAAAACAGCGGAAAACAGCACTATGTTTTTATATAGTAGGAATGTCATGACCTAGCCAGCATCAATGTCATGCTGAGCATAAAGGCTGTTTATTTGACTGAATAAGATATTTTTGGTGTTATATATTAAACCACTTCTTAGATAATGCTCTGGCATAAACTGCCAACATTTTTTTCAGACCGTGGATTTTTATATAGCAGAAGATCTCCAATGGCAGGGAGTTTTACAAAGGATTTGACAAAGGGGTATTAATATTGGTATTAATATATAGCAAAGATCAGGGTTGATATTATATCCAAGGATTTCGATTTCAATTATGATCCCACTCCTTTATAGCTGGTCAATCTTATGCACAATTAGTTCATCTTCTGCATCGTAGATCCATCTCATTCATGGTTTATTATACCCCCAGTACGAAGTATATAGGGGGTATATAGTTTTGCGTTTTCTGTAATTATGTTTGTCTGTCTGTTTGTCTGTCTGTAAACTTTTTTTTCCCGTCAAAGAATTCTCAGCAACTATTTGGGTTAGGCTTCTGAAATTTGGTACAAAGCTTGATAGTGATGAGTTGTATTGTGTAACAAAAGAACAGCCACATATTGCTTATCAGTCCCTTTATTTATTCATTTTTCTTTCTCTCCAATGGAAATTTCTGTCACAGATTTCTCAGCTCCTATTCATAATTGGAGCCAGTGTTTTCAAATTTTGTGTACATCTTCAGGATGGCAAAGTGTACTGTGTAAATGGAAATTAAGATGCTAATCCTCATTTTGCCTTTTTTCAATTTTTCATTTTTTCCTTCTTTCTCTCTTATATAATACATATATGGACATTTTTTTTCTGTCAAAGATTTCTCAGCAACCACTTGAGTTAAGATTCTGAAATTTGGTACAAAGCTTGATAGTGATATGTTGTATTGTGTAACAAATGAACAGCCACATATTGCTTATCAGTCCCCTTATTTGTTCATTTTTCTTTCTCTCCAATGGAAATTTCTGTCACAGATTTCTCAGCTCCTATTGGAGCCAGTGTTTTCAAATTTTGTGTACATATACCCCTGGTACGAAGTATATAGGGGGTATATAGTTTTTGCCTTTTCTGTAATTTTGTTTGTCTGTCTGTTTGTCTGTAAACTTTTTTTTTCCGTCAAAGATTTCTCAGCAACCACTTGAGTTAGGATTCTGAAATTTGGTACAAAGCTTGATTGTGATCAGTTGTATTGTGTAAGAAAAGAACAGCCACATATTGCTTATCAGTCCCTTTATTTATTCATTTTTCTTTCTCTCCAATGGAAATTTCTGTCACAGATTTCTCAGCTCCTATTCATAATTGGAGCCAGTGTTTTCAAATTTTGTGTACATCTTCAGGATGGCAAAGTGTACTGTGTAAATGGAAATTAAGATACTAATCCTCATTTTGCCTTTTTCAATTTTTCATTTTTTCCTTCTTTCTCTCTTATATAATACATATATGGACATTTTTTTTTCTGTCAAAGATTTCTCAGCAACCACTTGAGTTAGGATTCTGAAATTTGGTACAAAGCTTGATAGTGATATGTTGTATTGTGTAACAAAAGAACATCCACATATTGCTTATCAGTCCCCTTATTTGTTCATTTTTCTTTCTCTCCAATGGAAATTTCTGTCACAGATTTCTCAGCTCCTATTGGAGCCAGTGTTTTCAAATTTTGTGTACATATACCCCTGGTACGAAGTATATAGGGGGTATATAGTTTTTGCCTTTTCTGTAATTTTGTTTGTCTGTCTGTTTGTCTGTCTGTAAATTTTTTTTTTCCGTCAAAGATTTCTCAGCAACCACTTGAGTTAGGATTCTGAAATTTGGTACAAAGCTTGATTGTGATCAGTTGTATTGTGTAAGAAAAGAACAGCCACATATTGCTTATCAGTCCCTTTACTTGTTCATTTTTCTTTCTCTCCAATGGAAATTTCTGTCACAGATTTCTCAGCTCCTATTGGAGCCAGTGTTTTCAAATTTTGTGTACACCTTCAGGAAGGCAAAGTGTACTGTGAAAATGGAAATTAAGATGCCAATCCTCATTTTGCCTTCTTTTTTCATTGTGTTTATTAAACACAGAGTAAATAAACACTTATCTTATTGTGATATATGTTGTTAAATCAACATTAAAAATGGTCCAGCTGTATGTTTCAAAAAGAACTTATGATAGAGGCGAGATTTCAAACAGTTTTGGTGTCAAAATTTCAACGTTGTCACCAAAACACACGTTGATGCATCCGCCTTGAGTCTAATAGTGGACAAACTCATTTAGCTACAAACAATCGATTAATACGGCATAGAAGCTAGATTAATGGCGCATTAAACAGCATTCTCCTATTTTTTGAAACATCTCTTCAAATACTAGTAATTGATAACAAAACAAGAGAACACGTTGTTACTTACACGAATCGAGTCCAGCATCTGCATAGAAGGAAGTCCCTTTATGAATGTATTATCATTGTATTTTTTTATGAAGGAGCTGGATTGGTGGCCGTGTATTGGGTCCGTTTGAAAAGTTTAATGCATTATTGACGAAATTAACTGTAAAATGGCCATTAGAAATAAGAGAAAGTGTGAAAATCACATGACAGTTGAGTTATTTGAATTATTTTTTCTTTATGTAGTGGGTGTGGGGGTGATGGAGCCCATAGACATTTTCAGGGTCAAACTATATTTTTTCACAATTTGCGAAGTTAATAAGACAGTAGCACAGAACCTTGCTTTATAGTTTAATCATTGATCATTCATTTTCATAGTTTGATAAATTAAATGGAACAAAAAGCAAGCAAAGCTAAGGCTAGTTCTTGCCTGGTATTACAATAATATTCTCTCCAGCAGAATAGTGGCCTGTCATACCAGGTCAGTCTAGGTCAATCTTTGATACAAATAATGCAATCAGAATCAAAATAGACTGGGGTTATCAAAAATCTATGTTTACAAATGACATCAGTTTAATTTTAGACAGAAAGACACATGATTGGTTACATTCGGTCACATGCTCCTCCATGAACAGCTCCAATTCTGAAATTATATATTGGGGCTAGGCCTAACCAATAACTGGACGGAGAAGCGGAGTGATACCTGGGTGATGTTACTCTTAAAACATCAACGTAAAGCTCACTATTATACTAAGAGCGGAAAACATAAACAAACAATAATAAACCTCCTTGCCCTTCCAGTCGGAATAACTTATATATTCAGGAACAGTAGGGTGACACTGTGCAGACGAAATTGTCATGTCGATCCCTACAAGATTGATGCCTGCTTTAGAACAATATCAAAATTCAAACTAATAAAGCCCCACACGTTTACTTAATACAGACAGGCGTAGGATAATGGCGAGCTACAGCCTGAACTCCTTGGAAGCCTTAATGGGTGCATAAAACTGGGCGTTTTGCGCACGCTCTATATGCCAGAGGCAGGGGGAAATACCACAATCACAAACCGCAGACAACCCCGTGGCACCGCGAGGAAGAGCCGCTCAACCATCACGAGACAAGTTCATCCTGAACAAAACAGACAAAATTAAGGATAGGCAACCTTGGATTAACATCAAAATCAGACGACTTATGAGAAAACGGGATAAACTATATTACAAAAATAAACATCAACCCTCCTAAGAAAAATCACGCAAACGCAAATCATGGAAACACCTTATTCAGAGCCAAAGTAGGAAGGCCTATTGGGACTATGTGGAAGACCTGATTACACCTAAAAAAGAAAACTCACCTGGTGAAAATTTCTCCATCTCGAAAAAATCTTATACTTTCATCAAACATAAGAAAACTGATTCCACAGGTATAAGAACACTGAAGAAAAATGGATCCACTATTATAGACCCAGAACAAAAGGCTGATCTCTTGAATAACCACTTCTTCTCTGTCTTCTCCCAGCAAATACCCATGAAACTATCTGCCCTCTGCAAATATTTCACAAATCTTTTCCCAAACCATGAAAATGACATGCCAGATATCAAGGTAACAGAGAAGGGTGTTTTGAAGCTCCTTCAGGCTCTCACATCTCTAAAGCTGTGGACCCAGACGGTATAAGACCAAGAGTACTCAAAGAACTGTCTTCAGATTTGCCCCTATCTTTACTCTGCTTTTTCAGGCTTCTCTGCACCAACAATCAATCCCAGACATATGGAAACATGCAAATGTGACCCCTATTTACAAGAAAGGCGATAAGACAAACCCATCAAATTATCGGTCAGTCGTCGCTTCAGTGCTATAGTGTTCTAAGTGGCATTTTGGTCAAAAATGAGTTATGCATACCGTTGGAAAGGGGATCAAATGTTCTATCTACTGGTGAAGGTTTCATTTGCTCATCTCATCCCAGTAAGCTTAAATTCGCTGTGCTTTTCTGTTCTATCTACAAAAAGACAATTTCGTTCAGTGCTATAGTGTTCTAAGTGATTTTCATCTAATGGCCAATGACGATTAAGTCACGTGACTTGGTGAGTTCAGTGTCATACTGTTCTATATACACAAAGTCACTTCACTTGGAGATATTGCTAAAAAATGCAGTTACCTCCCTTACATAAATTTTAATTTCCTAAATTGAAGCGGTTTGTCGATTTTATGACGAACTAATGGCTATATCAGCTACTTTTAGGTCCAAATAATCCACTCAGTCAAAAATATAACGCAAATTGATCCATGGACAGAATAATAAGCTGTAGAAACAGATTACCTCCCTTACACATATCTAAACTGCTTCAATTGAAGTAATTTGTCGCTGTAATTACAAATCAATGGTTAAATCTTCTATTTTTAGGCCAAAATAATCAGTCCAGTCTATAATATTATACAAATTGACCACATTGACAGAAAAATTAATTGAAGAAATAGATTATCCCCCTTGCAAAAAAATTAATGGCATAATCCGTGCGGTTTGTTACTGTTATGCCAAATAAATGACTAAATCTGCTACTTTTAGGTACAAATAATCATTTCTGTTCAGACTAGTATATGAATTGACTCCATAAACAGAATAATAAGCTGTAGGAAAATATAGAACACTATAGCACTGAACGCAGAAGGCGATTTTTAGGGCATTATGTTCTATCTGCAAACTGTAAAATGCCCGTAAATTCCAAAATCACTGTAAAAATTTCTTCAAACCAAGGTCATTTACACTGTATGTATATATTTAACCCTCTGGTATGATTCAAAGGTATGTTATAAATAAAGCATCAAAAATCAGGATGCTAAAATTTTCAAACTCATTTTTCTCAAAACTTGTGCAATGGTAGATAGATCACTATAGCACTGAAGTGACGCAGTGTCCTTGATCTGTATTTCATGTAAACTCCTTGAGCATATTATATGTAGCAGCCACATGCAACATCTCACAAAGCACAATATTCTATTCCCACTACAACATGGCTTTCGTGATAAACGTAGTTGTGAATCCCAACTTAAAGAATTTGTCAATGACATAGCCTTTAATATGCATAAATGTCACCAAAATGATGTTGTTTAAGCCCTACAGTAAAATATTTTACTGACCGTTCCAAGGTGGTACTTCTTTTGTGGATCTTTTATGTTTTTGTTCTGTCTTGTGTTTGCTATGTCTTTGTGCGCGTCTGCTTATATGTGCTTTGTGGTCACCTGCTGGGAAAGGGCTGACCTCTTGGCGCTCGTTTGTGGTGTCTACTATGAGTTTGTCACTTTCCCATTGGTATCCTGGGTCAGGTGTGGTACTTGATTGTATCGATTCCTGATCTTTGCACCCTTACTTACTTTGTAGTGATGGATTTCGCTAAAGCTTTCGATAAAGTTGCTCACAACAGACTGCTTTACAAATTGTCATCTTAAGGGGTCAAGGGAATACCTTGGGCTGGATAGGTTCTTTTCTCTCAGGAAGATCTCAGAAAGTTGTCCTTGAAGGGAAATCTTCCTCTTCTGCCCCAATGCTTTCAGGCGTCCCACAGGGCTCAGTTTTTGGGCCCTGTACTCTTTCTTATTTACATCAATGACCTTCCAAAATACGTCTCTAACAGCACTGTACGTCTCTTTGCAGATGATACCCTTCTCTATCTAACAAACCACAACTCTTCAGACTGCACCAAACTCCAGGATGACCTCAACAACCTACAAAAATGGGAATCTGACTGGCAAATGTCTTTCCACCCAGAGAAATGTGAGGTCATCCACATAACCACAAAGAAATACCCTATCATAAACAAGTACACACAACATGGCCATACTCTTCTTTCAGTGCCCCAAATCAAATACCTTGGTGTTCACATCTCTCAAGATCTTAAGTGGAATTCTCACATCAACTCCATCTCCTCAAAGGCAAATCAGACTCTAGGTTTTCTGAAACATAAAATCAACTCCCAAACAATCACGGAAAAGGCCTTTTAATCTATTGTCTGCCCCAAGCTAGAATATTGTAGCACATTATGGGACCCAAAATGTATTAAAATTCCAAAGAAGGCGACAAAACAAAACACAGGCTAGTATATCAGTTAGAGATAGTTCAGAGGACTGCAGCAAGGTGGGTAACAGGAAGGTACCATACTACATCCAGTGTATCTGACGTGCTTCGTGGTCTAGACTGGAGATCCCTCGAACAAAGAAGAGTAGAATACAGGCTGACCACCCTTTATAAAATACGAAACCACCTTGTAGCAATTGATGAGAATCTTTATTTACAGAGAGGTACTGGGCGCCGAGAGTATCAATATCGCCAGTTGAGGGCAAACAAAGACACACGCTTTTCCGACTTCCCTCAGACCCAATAAACACGGACTGGTCACTTACATACAGGTAAATGTATATATTGGAAATACGTTGTCGTGGCTCAACGCTGGATAAGCTTTCAAAACTGCTGTATGTTGAAGATTGAATAATCATATCTCTGTTATTTCTCTGCATATCTTTGAATTTTCTTCAAAAAGCAATGGTTCAATATACTATATTTAAGGCTGTATTGTTATAGTTATTGAACGTTTATCCGTCTTAATGAACATCAGCAAGAAACCTAGGTGCTCTTTTTAGCTATTTTCGGCACTTTTAGCCGAACATCATCAGAAATCAACATAAAAAGATGAGAAAACTTCATTTACTTTTACTGTAACTCGTAATATTTCAGCCTGCATACCGGGAGTAGCCTCTTATAATCTTGTGTATGTTCAGAATCATTTTTTTGGCTGTAGTACTTTGAGATAGCGCTAAAGTAAAGCCTCGACAACATAACTTTGTATTTCCGTCACTGACCAGTCCGTTTATACTGGGTCCGAGTTCTTCCCCAGGACAGCCATACAGTGGAACCAGCTTCCAAGTCAAATCTGCCTGGCAGAGTCGCTCGATTCCTTCAAGACTCAGGTCGCGAGGATCGAGCACTCTAGACTCATTTGGTTCAAAACATTTCTTCTATCTCTTTTGTCTTTTTCTTCCTTTACTTCCTTCTGCCTTTCCAGTTTTCTCTTCTTCTCTACCTCATCTTCTTTGTTACTTCAACTATTATTTCCCTTCTCGCACTCCACTGGTGATAATCCTCATAGTTGAGGGCATACCAGTATACTGGAAAAAGCAAAAGAATAGTGTGGCCCGGGTAAAAGAAGTTAAGTTAAAGCAAACGACTGAACCTTGGGTGAACTCGGAGATTTTGCAAAATATAAGATATCGGGATGAAACTTTGAATAAATTTAGAAAAACAAATGGCCCTGATTTGTATAAAAAATATTGTCAACTTAGGAACCTTGTGCAGAGAGAAACTAGGATATCAAAAAGAGATTATTTAACAAATGAAATTGAAGAAAATGTTGGTAATTCAAAAAAAACTTTGGGATCTATTTAAAAAAAAATGGGTATAGCAGTAAAAAGAAAGATAACAGTAATGTGGTTTTGGAAATTGATGGTGAAACTTGTTTTGACCCTAAAAAGGTGGCAAATTGCTTTAATGGATTCTTTACTACTGTTGCTTCTAACTTGGTTGACAAATTGCCTTCTAGTTTTAATTTATTTCACACAGAGTCTTCCACTTTTCAAAATTTTTATAAAGGTAAAAATGCTGAGGATGATGAATTTATGCTTGCAGTTCGGTTCATTAAAATCTTGGCCCTAGATCTCATATTGGTTTCTTGGAACTAAATAGTCTTAATATGTTGAATGCGGCTTTCAGGGTAAAACAACTTCGTCTGAGTCATGTACATAAAATTTTCAATGGAACTGGCCCGTCGTATTTGTCTGAACAATTTATCAAAGTTTCTGATGTTCATTATCATTTCACCAAAGGTAGTCCTGAAAACTTTATAGTACCTACTGTCAATGGTGTTGCAGCAACAACTTTTTATTACAGTGGAATTAAAGATTGGAACTCTCTACCCTCGGATATCAAACAAAAGTGCACTTTCAATGGTTTCAAATCTGCTGCAAGACAATACCTTAGATCTCAACTGCAACTTATGGAATCAGATATCTATGTTTATTATTAATATGCATTTAGTAGTTCAATTTTGCAACTTAGATTTATGTCCCCTCCTCCCCTAATTGCTTCTTGGATCTAACCAACAAGACCCCATTGGAAATTAGCCTTAGAGCTTTCATGGGCTATCCTGGGTTATTTCAACACTCATACATTTGCCTTTACATCATCTTTCATTAAAATGACAAATTTTGCTTACATTCATCTCTCGCACTCTTGTTCAGGAGTGTGAGATATGAATGAGATATCAGTCATTTTCACCATTATTATTTTGTGCCTAGTCAAAAAGTGATCTCTTAATTTATAAAATGCATTATTGTGATGATATGTGAAAACCCAGTTTACTGTGATAATCTTTATGTGATATTTGTGCCAGATCCATTCAAGTTTTTTGTCGAAGTAAAAGCCCTACAGGGCTTATGTTACTTGTTATATGTATATTCGACGTAAAATAAATCTTCTATGTCTATGTCTCTATGTCTATCTTAAATTATTCAAATTCATCTTAAATTATAAGTTTTAATAGCATCAGAGATTTATGTAACTTTATTAATTTAAATTATTCCATATTTTAAAGTGCTAAATTAATGTGATATTTAATGTGCTATTTGTTTTAATTTGCTGTTGTGTATGTATGTATGTGTTGATTTTACCAAATAAACATCAATCAATCAATCAATATTGATTGTATTATTATTGCCATTCGGGCACGTTTCGACTTGAGGACGTTTTGCTTTGGGGACATGTTGTTGTCCGTTGCCGTTTCATTTAAAACATGAGTTTAGTTTACATTTCCGGAACGACGAGGAACAAATAAAAAGTAAAGTGTCGTCCCATTTTTATGTATTTATGCAAAAGTTATCGTCTATATTATCGTATTTCCTTGTAGTATGTACAATGATATATAAAGGTCCATTCTTTGCACATTATTTTAGTGCTAGATCTTTTTAATTCGCATATTTTCATAGATACGTGACTGCGTGGGCGCGAAAACACATGACAATGGTGACAAGGACGCAATTCTCCCCGAATTTATAGCTAAAGATCAATTTTGTTTGCTAATTAAATGCCATTTTATCACAAGCACCTCTGATAATGAACAGATTCTGATCGACAGAGTATTCGTAGAAAGAAGGAAAGCATTTACCAGGGTCTGGTATGAAAGCCATGACCGCGCTGCTGCGCCGAAATCTGCCGCGCTAGAAATATATTTTCCCTTTCCCGATTCACAAAGAGGTGTAATTCCATGATTTTTATCCTTCTATCATCTGCAAATAGTAATATTAACAACTGTCAATAATAATTCCTGAAATAATGATTTTAATGGCGATTTGACTGTGTCAGGGGCTACGTGTTGTTCGATTATTGGATTTTCATAATCGATCATCGAAAATAATCGGTCAGGACGTTTCGATTGATGATCGATTATAATCGAAAATTATCAAATGAAAGGAAAACATAGGTTCCATCCCATAGAATGTCTATCCATACACTGCTTAATAAAAATCTTAAGCATCTATTAACAGTAGCTTAGCACAACAGATCTTAGAAATGAAAATCACCACCTTAGCCTCCTATCGTTCGGCACGGTAGTGACTGGAAAGCATCTTTACAATGTAACACTGAATACGTGATTCACGTATGCATCAATTTCACAGCCCGAAGTATATTTTCCTTATATAAGACTTCCTTCAAAAATCAATCAATATCTTATCTAAAGAACGGAATCAGTTTTGACCCGAGAATTCCAAGTTAAACATTCGAAATCAGTTAAAATTCATAAGAACCGTTCTGTTTTTCACTTACGCCGCCATTGTTGTTTATATGTTGTAATGCAAGTTATTTCCCTTGACAGCTCTCCTATGACATGACACGAACTGGGTAGCTAACATTCAAGTCAGTACGGAAAAACGCAAAAAGTGAACCCTTTTTATTTTAGGCCTAATATGTAATAAATTAATGATATTTCTGAATAACAATTTGATATAACTATATACAAATAGTGCTCTTTACTTCGAAAGCTACAATTTGTTATTTATATCAGGGCTGGACACAGAGGGGTTGTGTGCAGGGGGGGGGGGGCGCGCTGAAAGCCGAAGTTTTGAACTGATTGGCGCAGGCCACGAGTGGGGGAAGATTATGAGAGCGGGGGTTGGACCTCCCCGGAAAAAATGAAAATCTATGTCTCTGAGAATGCATTTCAAGCCATTTTGAAGCCCATTTTCCATATTCTATAACCTCAATTTTAAGTAAGGTTAGACACTCAAACACTTTGTTCTTAGATATTAGTTTTGCATTTCCTTGTCATCAAGTATGAGTCGGCCCAATGTTTAGAAAAACAGCAGAGCCCTTGTGAGTGGGAGAGGGGAGCTTAAAATTTGAAGAGAAAAGCTCGATAACAAACAACCTACACCTAAGAAAAAATTGGGCATAGGTTCCACTGTATTGTGTACTTTTCATTCACCCTAACCCAATAACATAGACCCAGCATGGCAGCAGACTCGGGACTGGGGCTCTCTTTTGCATTTCTCTGAGTCTGGTCGGGGAAGGTGGGCGCACAGCTATTACTTATTAGCTTTGCGACTAGACTACATAGACTTTGCAATGGAAGCAACAACGGAATGGAAGATGGGGGAGGGAGCACACATGCCACAGCCTTGGGATTGGGGATAAGTGCACCAACCCCAAATTTCCGAGTTTTGTTTGGGACTGGGGGGGGGGGGAACAGCAGTGTTTTTTCCTCCCCGACCAGACTACAGGAGATTTTAAAATCCCATCATTTGCAAGCCCGGATCACACTCGCAGCCCTGTGTGTGCCCACCCCAACCCCAACGTCCACATTTTTTCAGCAGTAATCAGGGTTTTTTTTTGTTTTTTATTGTACTCACGGCTTCTGGGGGGCTCGTGTCCCTTAGCCCCCCCCCTTGGGTCTGGCACTGTATTTGACCCGAAAATATAGTGTGCCTGTGTCTGGTTGAGAGAAATGGGGAGAGGGTGGGAAGGGGTGTACTGGTGGTGAAAGTAGCATCATGGGTGAGTATACATGTCATGGACATTTTACTCTGAACGCCAACAGAAACAAGAGTGCATATACATGTATAACATTTTCAAATCTTCTTCAATATAATATTTTATTCAAATTGTAATTTAGGTCAAAGGAATAATTGTTTGTTTATGTTATCGCTTTTTAAAGAAAATAACTGAGCTAGATGTGTTCCTTTGACAAGTTGGTTATGTTCCAGACCTAAAACTACACAGACATGAACAGCATTGGAAGTCTGATCAGGGACTGTTCAGCAAATGATTTATCGATAACTAGGACAATAAACTTGAGGGTCTGTTTTAGAAGTAATAATGGCTTTGCGTATAACTTATTAAAGGATAAATCTAAATCTTATATTGTATACACAATGTATATGAATGTCCTATCAAGAAAAACGTTATTATTGTCTCGAAAGAAAGGCTTCGAGTTTTTGTATAAAGAGAAATGTTTTTAAATCAATAACAAAATTGCATACTCGCGAGACCTGACGATACCTCATCTAGATCTCTCGCATATCGCCCTTTGCATCATGGGTAACTAGCGAAATTTGGCTAGTCACGTTCAATTCTCGCACTCCTGTAGTGACAGAATTTATCGTTAAAAATAGCAAAAAGTAAAATTTTTGACAGCTTATAATTTCTCTTTTAGTCAATATTATCTGAACGTAAAGCCCTGAGTCATGCAAGCAGTGATCGCAAAATATATTTTAATGAAAATGGCTTTTCAATCCCAGTGTGCACCGAGCGAAAGGCGACAGATGAGTACGTGCTAGCGTGCTTCGTGTTTGCGACAATGACAAAATTGTTAATAGGCCATTGTTGATAGTTTGGTGTTTGTATTGTTTTGATAAAAACGTGTGAAACACTTTGCAGATAAAGAAACCGATAGGTGGCCTGCTGAACAGCGCCTGCAAGAAAGCAAATATGAAATGAATAGCAGGACTTATGCACATTTTTCCGTGCATGCGTTCAACATTGGGTACGTCGGACAAATATATGCATTATAATTATTCCACATATGGACCAATGCATGAAACCACTTACATATGCGCATCACCGTTATGCAGTACATAACTCTGGGCCAAAATGTACACAAATTTAAATTTTAAAGCCTGAAAAGTTGAAAACCCAGAATAAAAGTTTGATAGTTAAAGTTCACACTGTAAAATATATTACAACAAAGGTATATTTCCATCACTCAGTGATGTCTAATCAATAATAGCAAATTGTACAGGGACACATAATTAATTTCGTAGCTCTAAACTGCATCCCAAAATCCTGTTTACGGGTACAAGTCAATGGATATATTTTATAAAATGGAATTGGGTTCTCAGATGCAAGGCTAACCTCTTCAAAGATATTTAGATAAGAATAGATGTATTTCAAGAATTGAAATACCATCCTTTCACCAAGTGATGCGGCCTAATGCACATGCTGCTCCATATATGTACATACAAACCTATAATGTCGGGGTGACTAGTGAGTCACGTGTAAAGTGACCTTGTCCGCACACAACAGTAGGCCCATACGTTATGGTGTATTTTACTTATAATCAAATTTTCATTTAAATTTACCTCACCGGCGTCACTGCGTTGTGGTCCTTGAGCAAGACACATTTATCCTAGCTTAGTACTGGTTAAACCCAGGAAGAACCGTCCCGCATAACTGAAAGATTGTTGAGTGGACGTAAAGAATCAAATCAAACAAACAAACAAAACAAAATTTAAATTTACTGTCATTTTCACCGAAACAAGTACTTTAACTGTCAAAAGAGCGTTTTCTTAATTCAAAGGCAATGTGTATCTTAAAGCAAATGATCAGGTTTCTGTATATTTTACCTGTACAAAATTGGGACATTTTATTTTGGAAGTTTGGATCACATTTTTTTTATATTAATAGGGTGGTTTTGATCAATTTGGGTAAATTTTACTTGTGTGCATTTTGACTTGGCGGATCCAGGATTTCTTAAAAGGGGGTCTATTGTTAATTTTACCTAATTATTTATTATTCTTTGCTGATTTTTCGGAAAATTCTCCATAAAAATAAAATGATTTTGTCTCAAAAGGGGCTCGAGCGAACTCCTCGAACCTCCTCTGGATCCGCCACTGACTTGTGGACGTTTTTACTTTGCCATACATTCCAAATGCACAAATGCATTTCCCTACTCTTCTCGGACATTTCCAAGTACAATAGAATGGACCAAAACTAGTTTTGGATCTCCTTTTCTAAGAAGTTACAATTAAAATTCTGACTGCTCTTTTAAACCGCAGATGTCAAAATGCGCACAACAACACAATGTATATTCTTACTGGACCTGTCATCCCGGTCATTAGTGCGCACCGGGTCTCGTCAGACACGTTTAAAAGTATTCGTTACACTTCTTCGTGGTACCAAACAGATGTCCCAACATGGCTGCCAGGTGAAAGGAATTTTTATTGAGAAGGGAAATCATGAAGTATTTTATTCAATGACGGAAACTCTTGTATAAAAACAACCAGAAGTGAATTTTAATCATAACTAGAGTATTTTCTGTAAGTGTTGCGGCCGGATTATACAAAATAGATTTGCTACACTGACATGGCATGTATCGAATCGTTACGTCAAATGGGCAATTTTAATTGGGGACCCGTTTACGTAACGACATCGTTTCTAAACAGATCTGTTTTATTTGCATTTCTGTTTGTATGTAATAATTCTTGGCCACAGATTGTGGAACCGTATAACTCAAGTATAAACACAAAACGTGTGGGTACTCTAAACTTTATTTATCAACTGCCCAGCAGCAGGGTGAGATAGTTGGAAGGTGAAAGTGGAGCATGTGTAGTAGAGAGAGGCACAGTAAAGGTAGAAACAGGAAAGTAAAGCATATAACAAAAAGGCCCTGACAGCAAACTAAATTCAACAGCCATTGACATATTTACCCTTTATGCACTAATGGATTCTTCCTTCTGGATTGAAACAATAAACTTGGGAAGAACCATTGTATACATCAACGGGCCACAGGTTATTATTTCAAAATAAAATTATATTTCTTTCTCTGAAGATTGTTTTTGTCTTAGCAAACAGTGTGGACCCTGATGAAATGCCGCGTTCTAAGGCATTTCATCTAGGTCTTCACTGTTTGTGACAGTGTCACAACACACATTAAGGGGACATTATACAATGTATTGTACACAGGGTTAAGGTGTGTACTTGCTGTAAATACAGTTTATATCTTTGTTTATATTCTATAAACCTTGCATTTTCTTGTAGCAAAGTTACAAATTTAGAATTTCAGCTTACAAGAGACAGATGTGAATATTTTCGATTATAATCGATTATTACCAAACACAATCGATTAGTAGAATCGAAAAAATTTTTCGATTGATCATCGATTATAATCGATCATCGATACAACACTAGACTCAGGGGTATTAAAGCCCCTGCCACGCCATTCCGTGCCATTTGCGATAGTGGCAGTTTTACCCTCATTTTTTAACAGCTGATTACTGAAACATTTGTCCTGGGTGTATTTTTACTAGAATTGTGGGCAAGGATGATTCTTTGCCAATGTTTTGGCAAGCAATGGAATATATTAATAATAAATAATAACGAACGTTGTTACAGCTGGACAATTAACTGGTCAGTTAAAATTGTGTTCACGATCCGCTTGCATCATAATATAATCAAGGGCCCATTATTAAATTAAGAATCAAGAAACCTATATATTCCTGACTTTGATCAGTAATAGAACCAAACAAGCTCATTAAAAATGTATGCGCATGCCCTAAATCTCATCAATTAGTGCAATTAACAGATTCTTACACACCTTTAATCATTTTCTAGAAAGAAGTTCAATAAGGCGACATTGAGTTGTGTTACTCAGAATCCTTTCAAACCTATATGCACAGTCTCGTCATGGCCTCTACTGCTAGTTTATACAAGATGATGAAATACTAACCATGTCGCTCATCTAATGAAACTAGCTTGAACATTGTTATATTACAAGATAGATAACGTTCGTACGTCATAAACTTGTTCACATTGAAGGCTCAGACGAGTTAGCGCATCTTGCACGGATCCAGAAAGTTTTGCCAGAGGGGGTCCGACGTTGACAACGTTTTTTTTTTTTAGTTGATGGGGGGAGAGACGACCAAATACCAACATAAGCGGGCCAAAATCTGCCCTCGCAACAAACGCCTTTAAAATGGCGTTTCACTGAAGTACCGTTGATGGCCCAACATTGAATGCTGGCTTGGTAACCTTGTGATTTTTCAGGGGATCCGGACCAGTATTGCTGGGAAACCCTATAGTGTTGTGATTTTTCATGGGGGTCTGGACCAATGATGGCCCAACATTTAATGCTGGCTTTGTAACCTTGTGATTTTTTAGGGGATCCGTACCAGTTTTGCTAGAAAACAGTAAAGGCCTTGGCGAGACTGTGCGTATGCGCAAACTGGTCTGAGCCTTCACTGTGAACAAATTTATGGTGTGCGAACGTTATCTATCTTGTATTATAACCATATTCTAGCAAGTTGCATTCGACGAGCGACGTGGTTAGTATATAAAGTTTATCATCTTGTATAAACCAGTATTAGAGGCTATGGCGAGACTGTGCATATGCGCAGACTCGTCTTGGTCGACACTGTGAAAAATTTGGATCTAAAACAGTTGCTAATGTTGCTTATGTTGTGGTGGTTTGCAAAAAACAAAGGCGCAGACCAACCGACGCATCCGCGCATTAGTTATGCTTAAAAATAAATAAATAAATATAGATGCCATAACAGAGTTCTCGGAAACGCCGAATCAGGCGTATTTTTACGCCAACTTTTGGTTATGTACGCATACTTTTCCTGCTGGGGATTCTACTTTACGCCATTTTTTTTCTGCTGACGCGTCTCAAATTCCTTAAAAACACCTGAAGATAACAGCGGGAGTCCAAAGGGCTAGGTTCACGAAGGGGTGAAATCGGCCCTGCCATAGAAATGCATACTGACTTAAAATATGTTTATATGGTTTATTTCATTGAGAAAAATCGAAATTTTATCTGCCTAGTGCTTAAATTGTGAAAACTATGGGTTTCTAAAGACAAGGACCCTCTGTTAATTTTGCGCAAAAAGTAACGTCATTTACATTGCAATGTAACGCCAAAGACGTCGCTAAGTTTGGTTAACAAATTTATGTTAAACAAGTGTGTATTGCACCCAAATGTGTGCCAAAATGTATTATAAACCTCGATAAACAGTCTATCATGGCGATACGCCCGCCAACCCTCTGAAATGAGCATGTTTTTTGAGGCTTTATGAACATGTAATTTTCATCAATTTTAGTTATATCACGTTAGCGGTCAATGTATCCTATACCGCTGCTTTACAAACGGTGTATCAGTACCAAGTACTTACTAAATACTCTCATCAGAATCAGTAGAAGAGAGAAAATAATTTCAACAAAATTGTACAAGGGTTCAAACTCATGACTCATGAACCCCCCCCCCCCCCCCCCCCCACGGTCACCCTCAAGACTAGTCCATAGAAGTCAGACTATAAATAGAACTCTGCCGACCACGCTTCGCGGGTCCGAGAAAAAGTGTATTAATATGCACACAATATTACTGGTGCGATGGATAACATAATCGTAACGCATATGCAATCAGGTAGCACAATCCTGATGCAATTGAATGCAGAGTGGTCATTTTTCGGTAGTCTCGTGATTTTCAGACAGGAGCTTGTCATTCTGACTGATCTTAAATACCCGTGCTTATATATATAGGATATAGTTGGGTTTCCCGGACGCGGTAACTTATTGTAGAGTGATGCTGTAATATTTTATCCTTAAAGCGCCAAGAAAAAAATGCATCTGAAAATGTCGTCTGCTGAAGTCATCTGCTGCAAATAATTTCCTAGCATTACTGACGAATTTAGTATAGAAGCAAACAGTGTGGACCCAGAACAGAGTGCTCCTATAGGAGCAGTCTTATCTGGGTCCACACTGTTTTCCATAGAGGCTTCGTAGACATTTCAGCAGACGAGAAAGCAGACGAATTTTGTTGCGATTGGCGCATTAAAGGTTAAGTCAGCTCAGAAGATATTTATGTTTTTTATCATTGGCGACCAGCGCAGGTGCAAAGTAGATTGAGCATTCGAACAGACTAGCCAGAACCTTTCCTGATACTGCCCGCTCAAATTAAAGACAGCGTAGAAGTCTCAATGGCATTTCGTTTTTTATAAAGTCCCAGAAAGAACGTTAAAGCTAACCACTATCGGCCAACGGCGAAAGGTAATTGCATATTGCTGGGCCGATGGTAAGCTGCTATTTTTGATTCTCCCCACCTCGCTAAAGTGGGGCAGGCTTGTCAAAATATGATAATGGGACTTACACTAAGCATTTACACAAAACGAACATTTTTGATGGACGGAATTAAATAGTGATAACAGTAAAACCTTGTTTGCCATGAGTCATATCAACAATCTTTCAATTATGTAGGGACGGGTCTTACTGGGTAAAACCATTACTAAGCTAGGATTAATGTGTCTTGCTCAAGGCACAACGCTGTAGCGCCGGTGAGGCTTGAACCCACGGACACTCGGTCTCGTGTCAAGCACTCTACCACGACAGCAAATCTCAATTACTCAAACCTGAAAATAAGTTATTATACGACAAGAAAAAAAATCCATCTGCTATTCTTTCCCAATAACGTTTTTATCTTCAATTTAGCAAAATGTGTTAACGATAAAGCTGTAGAGAAGACTTTCTGCCAACTTCTCCTAAAGGTCTGGTGTTTGTTACACGTACAGATTTTAAGTACAGTAAACCCTCAAAAATTCGAGCTCCGATTTTTCGAAATACTGGCTAATTCGAAATAAATTTGGGACAGACTGAATTCAGAGTATAGGACCTATTCATGATCTATTTTGATAACTTTCTATAATAATATATGTTCTGGTGCGTAAAAGAAACGTCTCCCTGAGACGTTTCTTTTATGCACACAAACCATATATTTGATAAGAAAAAAAATAATCATTATAATTTCTGGGGGCTATATATCTTTTATTTCTACCTACCTATAATTCGAATTTTCGATAATTCGAAATAAAGCCTCTAGCCCCTAGGACTTCGAATTAACGAGATTCAACTGTTTTTAGATAAAAAATTTGCAATTAATTGAATTCGTTTAACATTTCAAAGTTTGTTTTATTGACGAGTAAAATTCATATGGGCGTGTCAGAAAGAGGTATTATCAAAACAAAATCGTGAACGATGAACATCCTGCTATTCAAAGGTTGTGTATAACATGAAAGTGATAAAACTGCCATTTGCATGCCCAGAATTTTCCGTGCACGCACAGAATCAACGTCAGACAAGCTCATTTGTACGAACAAAGTTTGGGTTTTTGCACAACGTGCCATTTTCCTTTGCAGTTGTTCTAAAATTTACGGTTCCGAGATGATCCCACTAGCTTAACGCACGTGCGAATCCCCACTAGCTTAACGCACGTGCAAATCAGGCGCGATTTCCAATATATTTGAACAAGCCATATAATACATCGCTTTAACAAGTGAATTGTGGCGGTACAATGTAACATTTTGATTGACATCTTCGACTTGTTATATTTGTGCTTTGCTTAAAATACTCTGAGTGCATCTATGCACAGCTGTAACATCATCATCTTGGATGTTGGAACTGTTTTGAGAAGTTGGCAGGGATGTTCCTGAATACTTTTCATCGGGATAAGGATTTCGAAAAAATGACGTGGTAAAAATCATCGCAAAAGCAGGTCTAAAACATTTCAGGTGGAGTTTAATTGTTAGTATAATTCAAACTTCTAAGTTATACATGGATCTTTTTTTTCAAAACGATGTGCCTGACTCCTGAAATCATGATAAATCCTAAATTATATCACCTTCCTTTATTCTCCCTATGCAAATACAAGTGTGACAAAGTATAAAAAAATCCGTTCACCCCACAGATTGCTCGTACTGATGTTTCAAAGATGCAAAATAATCAGACTATACCACATTGTATTTTTCCATTGAAACGGGTTAATAACGGTCAATGAAATACTGCAGTTTGAGGCAGTTAATGTAATATACCTGTATAGAATACACATTACCTGGATTAGTTCATATTTTTGTTTACAACGATTCTCATCTATCTTTGAATCAACTGTACGTCTTGCCGAACGTTTGTTTGTTTGTTTGTTTTGATTCTTTACGTCCCATCAACAATCTTTCAGTTAAACAGGGACGGGTCTTCCTGGGTTGAACCAGTACTAAGCTACGATAAATGTGTCTTGCTCAAGGACCACAACGCAGTGACACCGGTGAGGCTCGAACCCGCGGCCCCTCGGTCTCGAGTCAAGCTCTGTACCATTGAGCCACTGCACTCCCTGTCTTGCCGAACGTATGTGAAACATGCGTCATTACCGATTATTGACCAAAAATTCCCAGTTCTTAACAGTACATGCAGCTTACACGTGGGGTACACGGGGATAATGAGGGACATAAATATAGTAGAGCTATCACCTCATCGCGAATGCCCAATGCGATTTTTCTTTCAAAACGGTCTCCAACTGTGTCACATTTCTAAAGAAACGCATGTATTTTGGCGGTCGAATAAGTTATTTTTGCAATAGGAAAATAAGTGCAATACAGACTAAACTTAACTCATGATTAAGACATGAAACACGATCAGGATCAGTCATACACGGACCCGGAGAGGAGGTGGGGGTAACAGGTGGCCTGGACTCACCTTGAAAATCACAAGTTCTATTGGGAATAAGCAATTGAGTTCGACCCCCACCCCTGGAAAATGTTGGACCCCCTTTGGAACCAAAGTTACATTTTTAGTGAGTTTATGGAATACAATAAAGGCATGTCAAATATGCTTGGCGTAAGTATATACTGGACAGTGGAAGATTTCTGAAATAAAACGACCAGTACATGTGTTTTTTTTTGTTTTAAAGTATCAGATAAACCTCAAAGCTTGCAATAATATATAAACTAGCATTTTAAGAGAAACGAGAGAAAAAAGGAAAGAAAAAAGTTGACGTCGCTGAGTATTGAACCCAGGACCCGTTGCAAAACATAGGACAATTCCTGCACTTAACCGCACGACCACATAGATGCTTATGATTAGATGCAGCGCACTTAAAAGTATATTTTTAAATACGAACAAAACAACAATAGGCTTTTAGAAATATACAAAAAATAAACAAGCTGACACACATTAATTGTAAAAATATGACCCCATGTATTTTTCTAATAGTGGTTTATGAATGAATTCACATCCCATTAACCAAAAAAGGTAGTATTTACCTGCGAAAGCAGACAAAAACTAACGGTAGCACGGCGAGCGTCTCATACTGAATGTAAATTTCGGACGTAACATTATTTCGGAATTGGCATTGTTTGCATTGAAAAAATGTTAGAAAGTAGGCGTATTTTCGGCTTTTAAAATAGTCCAGCCCTGCTTTCATGAGATAATGTAGTCATATCTGTATATTTTAAGTCTTAGAACATGTATAAATGGCCTGAAAAGACCAAACACAGGCAAAATATCCAAACGTGATCGTTTAGGTTGCGTAATATTACATTATGAAGCCATAATTTCGACACCTTGAATTTTTGGTCATGGGTTCTCAATGTTAATTTTCACAGCTAAGCCAAAAATTGTGGTGTCGAAATAATGGCCTCATGTTTTTTTATGGATATATTTACTCTAAATCCCCACAATTTCAGCCATTTTGGGGAAACTGGGGGTCATAATATGGATTTTTGCAGTATAAGGGAAGCATCCAAGAAATTGTTGGGAATGTATTTGAAGAGAGGGAAGATCGTCTTCTTCAGAAATAATGTCATTTATATTATATTCATACATTTCTAAAATAGGATTTTACAGGGCCGATTTTACCCCTTCGTGAACTTAACCCTTTGGCTTCCGCCACAAAAGATCAGAAGATCGCCGCTAATCCGATGCCCCAGGGTTTGTCATAAAATGTCCAGTCGGCTGCAGTAGGCGTGATCTCATTTAGCTCTCAGCCAATCAGAATATCACACAGCGACTGCGTATTTATTGACAGGACAATAATCAAGGGTAACAACCTACGTCATAGTATTGATGTTTTAAACACGTAGTGCGCCGCCATCTTTGATTTACAAGGTCAGTTTTCCCCTTCGTAAAATTAAACAAACGAGTGTCTGTACAAACAAAGCAGTGCAGGCGGTGCCTAACATCACACTTGAACAGAATATATAACGGCCACGCCCCGATATGCCGTTGCCTTTGTAATCATTCACCCACAAGAATCGAAGCGTGAGACACGAGGATAATTTTAGCAGTCACCCACTTCGATTTTTGTGGGTGAATGTTTACAAAGGCAACGGCATTTCTGGACGTGACCATTGTATATTCTGTTCAAGTGTGATGTTAGGCACCGCCTGCACTGCTTAGTTTTGACAGACACTAATTTGTACGACATTTACGAAGGGAAAAACTAACCTTGCAAATCAAAGATGGCGTCATACTACGTGTTTACAACACCCACGCTATGACGTAGGTTGTTACCCCTGAATAATTACGATTATGCAAATTTGAGGAGCACGTGGTCGATTGGTTTTAACTTTTCTGAGTGAGTGTAACGTTATAATGATAGTCGCGCATTCGTGACTGTCTGTCTCAATCAATCTTACTTTTTTGAACACATGAAATCGCTTACACAGCTCGAGTTCCACAGATGGTTGATAAAATAAAAATAAGATTTGCTGAAGACATCGGTAAGCCAAACAGGATAACGTCCGATAAGGCAATGTCTCGAACGAAGCGTCATTAGCAACAAATAAGTGATGCAATCATCTATCGGTGTTGTTTTTTTCCCACCCGAATAAAAAATGACTTTCAGCAAGAAAATCCGTTAATTTTAAACCATTTAAATCGTCTCGCACGTAGGTAGGACGTCAAAATAATCATTTTAATTTTGGAACAATCGCCGTAGACAAGGTGCGCAAAAAGCACTCGCATGCAAATAATTATATATGATTGAACTAGTCTAAGATCTATACATCTGCAAAAGATATCTCCGACTGTCTGTCCGTTCGTCTGTCTGTCTGATTGTAAATGAATAAAACAACTACATGTATATCAATAGATCTAGTATAAGCTTTTCATTTTTAAGGCCAAACATAAAAATATGTGTTCATGATACATGAAATTTTAAAATATGAAAATATTTTTATTTTGATGGAGAAGATGGGAAAACAATATAGCCAAACCCCTTTGAAATCCCCAACAATTTTTAGAAAAAATTGTGTAGGGGTTGACGAAGAGGGGGATTTAGGGTAACCTGATACAAACTTTTATTTTTGGCCTAAAATCTTTTTTGTTCACAGCTAGTCCTCACAAGGATTTTGAAATTGCCATTTTGCAGGATAAAAGACATTACATCCGTTAATATAACTTTTCATATTTCGGCTAAAACTAAAAAACTCCAACTTTTCCAGGTCAAAATCCAATTTTTCAATTTTGACTCCAACTTTTTCCAGGGATGGATTCTATGAATCCTGTTTTCAAAATCCTAGTGAGAACTCTGCATAAGCCAATTCTGGATTCTGAGTAACACAAATTAATGTCGAGCTCATTGAAGTTCACATTGAAGTTCACAAACTTCTTGTTAGAAATTCTTCCAGCACAAATTGATAAGATTAAAGGCACGTGTACGTCTTTAATGAGCTTGTTTGGTTCTATTATTGAATAAAGTCAGGAATATTATTCTTTTAATGATGGTCCCTTGATGATTATATTATGATGCAAGCGGACTGTGAACAAGTTTAACTGACCAGTTAATTGTCCTGCTGTAACAACGCATGAAAAAGGGCCAATTGAGTGTGTGTGTTATTATTATCAATATATTCCATTGCATGCCTAAAACACCCACTAAGAGTCATCCGTGCCATGATTTCTAGTAAAATGCACACAGGACAAATGTTTCAGTAATATACAGTTAAAAAAAATACGGTAAACTGCCAGTAACGCAAGTGGCACGGCGCGGCAGGGGCTTTCATACCACTGACACATGTCAAATCGCCATTAAAATCATTATTTCAGGTAAACTAGTGTATTTTATTATTAGCAGTTGTTAATAACACTATTTGCAGATGATAGAACGAAAAAATCATGGAATTACACCTCTTTGTGCTTCGGGAAAGGAAAAATATATATCTGGCGCGGCAGATTTCGGCACGGCAGCGCGGCGCGGTCATAGCTTTCATACCCAACCATTCACCAGGAATGCGGGTCAACTCGGCCTTGGGTCAAGTCGGCACAGGTCAACTCGGCCTGGGTCAACTCGGCCCGGACATCTCGGCCTGGTTTGAGGGAATACTGTTTGGTCCTATCTTGTTTCTATTTAATACTCACGGGTAGCATAAGGAAGATGAAAAACAAATAGAATATAGTCTCCAAGAAGCAATAGTGATATGAGAAGCAGACAAGAAATATATTTTTTGCGTCGCTTATTCTTATTCTTTTAAATAAGGGAGAAAAATCAGCAGTACCTTTCATGTGAGGCCAAATTGCTTTGATCAGACATGTAATCGCAATTGCCGCTTTTACTAATTCAATGTTAAATAAACGAAAATTGCCTTGTTTGCAAGATATGGGAAGTCAGTGCTTGACAAAATGTGAAAACTTTTATTACGTTCAAGACAGCCATTACCTTTAATCAAGTGGCAAGTTCGCCCTCATTTTGACCAATTAAGAGCTTAATTGCAATGTTTGTCAAAAGTTGTTTAATTTTCATCTCTGATGTAGTCCAAAAGATTATGCAAAACAAACCATATATCATGTATTATGTTTATGTTGTGTTATGACTATGTTAAAATATATGTAGTTGAATGCTCTGAAAATACACTGGGCCGAGTTGACCCAGGGCCGAGTTGACTCAGGGGCCGACTTGTCTTCAGGCCGAGTTGACCCGCTACCTTCACCAGGACCTGTACCGGAAATACAGGTCCCTGCACAAGTGAGATTTCAAAGTTCTTTATCTAAATCAAGGTTTTTAACCTTCTTCGAGGCCGTCAGTCTTCTGCTATTTACTAGCCTCCATCAACATTCTGAAGATTATGCTAGTTTTGGCCAGTCTCACACTGGTAAATGTATACGTCGATTTGGTGGTATTTACGCGTATTGCCGGTACTTCATAGACCGGATGTGGTAGCAGAGTTCTCACTAGGATTTTGAAAGTATGAATAAAAATGCTGTCTACAGATAAAGGTTGGAGTTTTACCATACTTCTGCAGAGTTCTTGGAAACGCCGAATTAGGTGTATTTTACGCCAACTTTTGTACACGTACATTTTCCTGCTGAGAATTCTAATTTACGCCAATTTTTTACTGCTGACGCATCTCAAACTCCTTAAAAACACCTGAAGACGACAGTGGGAGTCCAAATTTGGCTTCCTCCACAAAAGATCAGAAGAGCGCAGCTAATCGGATGCCCCAGGGTTTGTCATAGAATGTCCAGTTGTCTGATAGCAGTAGGCGTGATCTCATTTAGCTCTCGGCCACTCAGAACTTCGCACAGTGACTGCACTGCGTCTTTATTGACAGGACAATAATTACGCCTGTGCAAATTTGATTAGCACGTGGTCGATTGGCTTTATCTTTTCCGAGTGCGTGTAAAGACAAATGATAGTAGTGCATTCGTGACCGTCTGTCTCATTCAAATCTTGAAATGTTTCTTACTTTTTGAACAAAAAAATTGCTTCCACAGCTCGAGTTCCACAGATAGTTGATGAAATAAAAATATGATTTGCTGAAGACATCGGTAAACCAAATAGGATAATGTCCCATAAGGCAACATTCTGAATGAAGAGTCATTAGCAACAAATAAGTGATGCAATCAATTTTTGGCGGGGTTTTTTTCCATCGAATAAACTATTCTCAGGGTATTTATTGCAAACAAATCACTTTCAGCAAGAAAACCCGTTCATTTAAACCATTGAACTCGTCTCGCACGTAGGTAGGAAATCAAAATAATCATCTTAATTTTTGAACAATCGCCGTAGACTAGGTGCGCAAAAAGCACTTGCATGCAAATAATAAAATGATTGAACTATCCATCTGTCTGTCCGTTCGTCTTTATGTCTGCTTGTAAATGAATAAAACGACTACATGTATCAATAGTTCTATAAGCTTTTCATTTTAAGGCCAAACATAAAAATATGTGTTTCATGATACATGAAATTTTAAAATATTTGTTTTGTTTGTTTTGTTGCTTTACGTCCCAAGTCAACAGCTAGGGTCATTGCGGAACAGTCAGTTCACCTAACCACACTTTTTCCTGGGCAAGCTTGAACAAGCAGTTAACCAGTACTTCGTGCACATACTTTCGCTTGTAACTGACAACAACCCTTCTTGAATGATTCAGCGGAAGGGAGGAGAATGACCGTAGAAATTATTTCATGATCAATCTCCAAGTATGGGACCGGGCCGGGATCGAACTAGCGACCCCTGGATCTGCAGTCAGACTCGCATCTGTTGCCAGACACGTTACCGACTGTGCTACGCGGCCCGGTAAAAATTTTAAAATATGAAAATATTTTTATTTTGATGGAGAAGATTGGAAAACAATTTAGCCAAACCTTTTGAAATCCCCAACAATGTTTAGAAAATATTGTGTAGGGGTTGGGGAAGAGTGGGATTTTAGTTTGTTACGGTAACCTGATACAAACTTTTATTTTTGGTCTAAAATCTTTTTTGTTCACAGCATGTCCTCACAAGGATTTTGAAATTGCCATTTTGCAGGATAAAAGACATTACATCCGTAAATAAAACTTTTCATATTTCGGCTAAAACTAAAAACTCCATCTTTTCCAGGTCAAACTACAATTTTTCAATTTTGACTCCAACTTTTTCTAGGGATGGATTTGATGAATCCTGTTTTCAAAATCCTAGTGAGAACTCAGCTTCTGTATTGGGACTTTTGAAAAAAAATTAGAGTCAGCTAAAACTAAAAACTCCATCTTTTCCAGGTCAAACTACAATTTTTCAATTTTGACTCCAACTTTTTCTAGGGATGGATTTGATGAATCCTGTTTTCAAAATCCTAGTGAGAACTCAGCTTCTGTATTGGGACTTTTGAAAAAAAATTAGAGTCCGAATCCAAAAGTTGGAGTAAAATAATCCAAAGTCTTTACTTACTTACTTACTTACAGGTAGGCTACATGTACCACAGGATCCCTCAAAGTGCTACTATATAGTTTATTTTCTTCAATGAAAAGCTGGATACATCATTTAAGACATTTTTTTTCAATATTTTTCTAACTGTTCAACAAGAATAACTATAAATCTAAAGATAGAATGGGGGAACCTATCTTATATTGTCACACTGGGGATATAAATTATTTGGCGACAGGATACCGCAGGATTCTTCAAAAAATTTATTTCAAATATCATCTTAAAATAGAAAACCTTAAATCACGGGTGGTAAACCTAGGAACTACCACGAAATTGTGTTAACGTAATTTTGTTCCCAAGCCACATCCGGGACACGTCGTGGTAGTTTCCAGGCCGAAAATTGGATAAAGAAACCTTGGTGTCACTTTCATTTTTGTTTTATTTTACAACTAAGAACGAACAATGGTGAAATCCGGCAATGTGGTTCCGTGTAAATATGTCTCAGCGTCCCCTCTAGCCCAAAATTTTGTTTGAAAAGTTATTTTCTTTCTTTAGATACGTGTTTCCCCACTGAGCATCGAACCAACTTTCCCCAAAGTTCGAAGGATTTTAGCCCATATTTGTCAAATTAAATGAAATTTGATATCATTTGATGATGGAAATGATAAAAAGACCCTGAATAAACATTCCTACACAGAAAAAAATCTGAGCATTTACTCGTAAACGATTCATGGCCCGTTCGTTCTGTGTGGTAGTTTCCAGCTCATCGTGGTAGTTAAAATGCTATCGTGGTAGTTTCCAAGACTTTGTAGGAATTTAGTAGCAGTTTGCATCAGCAGATGTTCACTATTCAGGGGCTACTTCATTTTTTATAAAGACAGGGTGTGCGGGCCGAACCTTGAATACCCCTCTTATTTATACGAAGACCTTTTCAAACAACCTTTTGTCAGAAAACAAATGTCGACTGCCTGAATTTTAATTTTAGTGGGCTATTGAAATGATGAAAAGAAGGGATATTCACATATTTATTTTTTGAATAAACATGCTTTTTGATTATCAAATAACTTGCCCGTTCATCGTCGCACTCACATGTATATAAAAAGTGTCTCAACCCGAGGATATTTCCCTTTTTCCTGAAGAGCAAGTACAAACGATACTTTGGGCCAGTAGTCTTAGCCTGCCATTTTATCTTAAAGTTGACTGAACAGCGAGTGGCGCAATTTTTATATATATATTTTTTTGTCTGTTGCTTGGTCCACCACGGCTCAACTGATGACCTTTTGCTTTAGATTTCCAGAGGTATTGTTTGGAAGTCCAGGACATGATCTCCACTTGGCAAGCATCACATTGAATCTCTTGAGTCCTTAGCTTAGCTTCTTCATGGTGTTGAAATGTGATTTATTTGTTTACCGTACGTGATAATTAATTGATGAGTTCGAGGGTTATCATGCGAAACGAACAACCACTATAATGTTATGTAACACTTCAGAAACGTATCCTACAAAGTCTTGGAAACTACCACGATAGCATTTTAACTACCACGATGAGCTGGAAACTACCACACATGACGAACGGGCCATGAATCGTTTACGAGTAAATGCTCAGATTTTTTTCTGTGTAGGAATGTTTATTCAGGGTCTTTTTATCATTTCCATCATCAAATGATAACAAATTCCATTTAATTGGACAGATATGGGCTAAAATCCTTCGAACTTTGGGGAAAGTTGGTTCGATGCTCAGTGGGGAAACACGTATCTAAAGAAAGAAAATAACTTTTCAAACAAAATTTTGGGCTAGAGGGGACGCTGAGACATATTTACACGGAACCACATTGCCGGATCTCACCATTGTTTGTTCTTAGTTGTAAAATAAAACAAAAATGAAAGTGACACCAACGTTTCTTTATCCAATTTTCGGCCTGGAAACTACCACGACGTGTCCCGGATGTGGCTTGGGAACAAAATTACGTTAACACAATTTCGTGGTAGTTCCTAGGTTTACCACCCGTGTAAATCATGTTTTATAGTTATCAAAAATATATCAAAAATAAAAATAGGAAACAATCATATAACTTGTTGAAATTTAGTATGCAAAATACTGCCGTTGGAACACGAAAAGTTTATTGTTGAAACCGAATTCATTATTCTCACTTAATAGGTTTAACATAATGAGACAATGGCTATATATAAGCTCCAAAGGTCAAGGTTGGCCTTGGACCTTTCAGCCAATGTCGCTCATATTGGAGTCCCATCAATATTTATATTAAAACATAGTTTTCTCAGGAACCACTTGGCCAATTGAACTCAAATTTCATATGGAGACTCCTTAAAATGGGGGAACTAAAGTTTGTTCAAAATGAAATGGTTCTGGTCACATGACCATGATGGCGGCCACACCCATATATTGTAAAGACTCTTTGAACTTCTAAAATGCCACAACGAAAAATCTGATTTTTGACATGCATCGATTGACCTTGAACCTGTTCACAAGGAACCTATTTGCAATATTGTAAACATGCTGAAATAAACTCATATTTAAAGGTATTATACACGCTAACAGAACCTCATGATGTAGGTAAAGAACCTAGATGGACCTGATATAGGTAAATCTAGAGCTGTCATTGATTGGTCATTTAGTGTATTGGCATTTGATATCTTTCTTTCCCTTTCTTCGGATACTTTTAAACCTCTATTGAGGACTTAAGAAGGGTTTTCCGTCTACCAAGTGCTGAATGGGGTTAGCTTACATAAAACATAAGTAAAGAGGGGTGGGATGAGTTTGTACATTGCGAAAAAGAGGGTTAGTTTAGTAGTGATGGGCCTTCGGTTTGAAATCACAAGCGATTATCAGTTTACAATCGGAAAGACTAAACCAACTAGATATAATACAATCGATTCCCTATACCTTTATGTGCGATCACATATGCTTAGCTACATTCAGACATAACAGCAAGGATTGCTGCAACTCAAATGAGAATACACAAATTTTGACCAATTGAGAGAACAGATTTCAAAATATCTCACTGAACTTTAACAATAAAGATTTTTTCTATAACAAATCTGGGGCCCAGAATAAATCCAGTATGTGCACAGAGTACTGGTTAACTGCTTAGTATAAGGTTGCCCAGGAAAAGTGTGGTTTAGTAGGTTAAATATCCAACTCAACATGGCCATAATTGTTGACTGGGACATTAAACAACCTGTCTGAATGCCAGGAAATCTGCTATAACCAGGCCTTCAGTTAAGAGTGTGTAACAAAAAATATTTTTCTTATTTCTCAGCCAATACATATGTTGTGGGTACTCAAAAGAACCGTCTCAGTAAGACGGTTCCTTTGAGCACCAAAAATATATATGCTAAAGCTGATGGGCAAGATAATATTTACAATTTTAAGCTAAAAAATTTTGTTTGTTTTGTTGCTTCCCAAGTCAACAGCTATGGTCATGGCGGGACGGTCAGTTGACCTACATTGTAACCATCACTTTTTCCTGGGCAAGCTTGAACAAGCAGTTAACCAGTACTTATTGCACGGAAGGAAAAAGAATGACCATAGAAATTATTTCACGATCAATCTCCATGAAAGTATGAGACTGGGCCGGAATCGAACTCACAACCCCTGGATCTGCAGTCTCAAAAAAAATTGTTTATCTAAACCTGTGTATAACTTCGATCCCTGTTCCACTGTATTTCAGGTAGACACTATGCCTCGTACTAAAATGGCTGCCAGGAAAGCAGGAGCTGCCACTAGAGCAGCAGCAAAGACAACAACTAATGTAAGTGTTGAAGTAGAGACAGAAGCAGGTGTTGATGACACAGAGATGGCTGAAGTCATAGATGAGGTGGAACAAGTTGATGCTGCCAAAGATGAAGAAGGAAAGACTGTAGAAGTCAATGGGGATGCTGAAACAAAGGAAACTGAAGATGGTACTACTGGCGCAGGTAATACACATTATCATAATAGTAACTTGATCAGGCGTACTGTATCATGTCGAGTAGATGAGGTCATACCATCGGATCACCCGAGACATGTGGTGAACGCCAGATCAAGTTACTATTATGATAATATGTTTATTATATGCCTTTTTCTGACATTCTTTCTGATTTTAAAACCTGTTTTGGTCTTTAATCCGCAAAATTGCGGGAACATTTGCCATAAAGTTACGTCTCTTGACGTCATATCTTCATGTTTTCCGTCTCTGGTTCCATGCTTAAAATTTACTTTAGGTAACTTCGCTGCAAAAACAGGTAACCGATGTTAGCCTCATTTTAAAGGATAGTGATACGGAATCAGAAAACCTCAGTTCATTGATCCGACTTTCAGATGGCCAGAAAACAGACAGTTTAAAAGTTGTATCATTCATAGGTATATAATAAAAAGCATTCTAGAGCACTTAAAATTTTCATGTCTTTTGTATATTATATCAACAAAAACTCTGAAACAAAAGTGACTGAAGATGGTACTACTGGCCCAGGTAAGTGCATTCCAGCACAGTTAAAATGTTCATGTCTTTTATACAGTAATACCTGTCATGCACGGCCATAGGTCCAGTTAAGCAATTTTTTTAGCGTAAAAATGCAATTATTTTCTTACCCAGCAATCTAAACATATGTTTTGGGTGCTCAAAAGAACAGACTCATTGAGACTTTTTTTAGTACCCAAAACATACGTTTTGGTTAAGAAATAAGAAAAATAAATTTCATTTACCCACATTTATCTGGAGGCCTGACGGCCACATAAAAAGTAGGTCTTGATGGAAAACTGTTGCTTAATGAAGGTCAAAAGTATAGCAGAATATAATTCTACATGGACAGAAAAACATGTTTTGAAATTTTCACCTGTGACCCCTAAAAATATACAATGGTCCATCCTTTCCATATTTTATCAATATTTATGAGAAAATCCATGAGTCCAAAAAGGGTAAACAGGGTTTGCACAGGCTTGAAAAGTACTTGAATTTGGAGGGATTGCTTGAAAAGTCCTTAAAAATTAAATCTTCCTTGAAAAGTGCTGGAAAATTACCCAGAGGCCTTGAAAAGTTCTTGAATTCTACTATTTTCTGTATGACTCAACTCTGTTGATAGGAATTTAAACCTGTATAAAATTGTTATGCCTTTATTTGGTGCAGTTTTATACCAAACTCTTTGTGTGTGTTCTCACAAATAAAAGATAGAAAACATATTGAACAGAATTTTCATTCTGTTGCCAGGGTCATGCCCCGGGGTAGGACTTGTGGGTGCTGGGGGGAGTCAAAAACTTTGGCGTGGGGATTTGCGATGGCGCCCCTTCGACTGCGCACTCTTGTTCAGTAGAATTTTAACACTTAAATCAGGATTTTTCATAAACTGTTAGTCCTTGAAAACTAGGATTGTCTTTATATGTCCTTGAATTTTACACAAACTTGCCTGTATGAACTCTGGTTTATTTATTCTCCAGGAGGTAGTGATGCTGACAAGACTGTGGAGGATGCACAGAAGGGGAGTGAAGGTGAAACTCAGAATGATGAAGGTAATAAAGTGCTTGTAGTGCACAGCAAACCAACATTTTTTTTTAAGGTCGGCCTCACAGAGACGCCTTTTGACATTTTTGCAAACAGAGCAGACCCAGATCAGGCAGCTCTTGTAAGAGCTGCCTGATCAGGTTCTATTCTGTTTGCTTATGGAAAATATGATTAGATGTGATCCCGCACTATTCAGTAGTGAATATGACAAGTAATTTCTTTGTTCTATGTACAAACGTGAAAGTTTATCTATATAATTATTCATAGTGGGTGGAGCTTAGCATGAATATTCATGAAGGAAAGGGTTAAACAGTTTTGATTGTTCAAATGCTTAACCTATTTTTGCCTACTGTAATTTCCCATCCTAACAATTGGACAAATCCATTTCAAACTTAAGGATTGTTAGATTGTAATTCAAAATTTCATTCAAATTTTAAAAATACAATCTGTAAGCGAATGGTACAGAACCTGAACCATTCTTAGTGTCTGATCAGATGCTGCACTGTTTGCTGATGTCCCAGAAAAGGGATGTTAAGCTTAGAGTTTTCTTTTGTGTACCAACAAAGTTTTGTTTGATGTTAAAATTAAAATTTTATGATTACCTCCTTTTATCTTGGAAGTGTAGTGGCTCAGTGGTATAGGGCTTGACTTGAGACTGAGAGGTTGCGGGTTCCAGCCTCACTGGGGTCCCCACATTTTGTCATTGACCAAGATACATTAATCCTTACTTAGTACTGGTTCAACCCAGGAAGACCTGTTTCAACATAATTGAAAAAATTGTTTACTGTGACGTAAAGAATCAAGCAAAACAAATCATGAGTTTGCATTACAAGCCATACAGATCTATTTTATGTATATTTGACCTTGACCTTTGACTCCAATGTCGTACCAGGGATTTGAAATCTTCGTTATCATCTAAACACCATAGACAATCATTGTGCCAACCAAGAACATTTTCTGTCAAAATATGTTACAAGCCATACAGACAGATTATTTTGTATATTGGACTTTGACCTTTGACTTCAAGTTCATACCTAGGATCCAAAACCTTCATTGCCAGCTACTGTCTACTTTGGGAACACAACTGGCAGCCCAAAAATGCCAAATGGAATGCTAAAACATGAGAAAGTGAAGATTTTTTTGTGGAAAATTGGCTCGATTTATGTTCCAATTTGTGCATGTGCATTTTCTTTAGAGATCAAAATAAACCAGAAATAGTTTCAAGACATGTGGATATAACAATTGGTAAGGACAGTACTATTCAGCATATAATCAATTTAAACATTTTTTGACATTAAATCTTAATCAGATTTGTCACAGAATAAATCTCAGGCCTATTATTTATCATGTAAGATTGAAACTGATTGTAAATGGGTTGTGTTTCATATCCTTGCAGTCAACAAAGACGTCTCTGAAGAAAATGAGAAAACAGAAGAATCTACAAAAGAAGCTGATAAAGAAGACGCTAGTGTTAAAATGGAAACCGGTGACATTAAAGTGGAATCTGATGGTGATGCTTCAAAGTTAGATGCAGAAAAAGAAAGTGAGATTGTGACACCACAGACAGAGGCTGACATTGGAACTGTGAAAAGTGAGACAGATGGTGATGCCATGGAAACTGATGCAGAAAAGCTTCCTGAAGGGGAGAAATCCGAAACTGTGAGTGATGGCGGGACTGAAAAGACAGAAGGTGAAGCAGATGGTGAAAGTAAAAAAGAAGAGACTGAGACAGGTGACGGAACTGGAACAACGGAAACAGTGGATAAGGAGAGTGCTGACAAAACACAGATGGATACTACTGAGAAGACGGGAGAAGAAAGTGCTGCTAAATTAGAGGACGAAATTCAGAAAATTGATATTCCATTTCCAGAGTCGTTTATGAAGTGTAAGTATTATTTATTACTTAAATGGGTCCGCCTTTGTACTTATTTCAGCTTAGTTTACAGGTTGGTCGTTAGAGGTAAAAATGAAAAAAAAAATGAAAATTTGAGCGGTGACATGTGATTTCCAACAATGTGGCACTCTGACAAATGTAGACTCAGACGAGCCTGTGTAGCCTCCTTTTAAGCTTAGAAACTCCAAATTATGTTCAGTCAGTAGCTTAACACTCATAGAATAATCAAACGACTAGCAAAGGCTCTGATCAGACTGCGCATATGCGCAGGCTGATCTGAGGCTTTGCTGGTCGTACATACCACATTGTTGGAAATCCCATGCCACAGCTCAAATAATTTCTCTTCAGACATCATTCCGCATCTGCTTTATAATTACAGATTGCAGTGACACTCAGTATTATAAATTTCATCTAATATATCTATAAACATGCATCTATGGGAGTGCAGTGGCTCAGTGGTAGAGTGCTTGACTCGAGACCGAGGGGGCGCGGGTTTGAGCCTCACTGGCGTCACTGCCTTGTGTCCTTGAGTAAGAACATTAATCCTAGCTTAGTACTAGTTCAACCCAGGAAGACCCGTCCCTATATAACTGAAAGATTGTTGATGGGACGTAAAGAATCAAATCAAACAAACAAACAATAAACATGCATGTGCATCTACATGTATCTAGTAGGGGTTGAGGCCCAAAATATTGGCATTAAGCCTCATTTACATCCATACCTAGTATTTGCAATCTACTTCCATAATTTTTATGTAATAGGTACCTAAATCTTGTGAACTTGTGCATTTTTCTGTGTTTGGAGTACAATAGTTAGAATAGAATTTGTTGAAAAATTATTTTAAATTTCACCCATTTACCCTTTAAGCGCCAATCACAACAGCAGCAGACGACAAATTTTGAGACATCTTTCCCAATTTTCGACGAAAATAAGGTATGATATTACATGAGAATCGTCTGCCAGCAGACAATTCTCATGAAATATCATGCCTTATTTGTTATTTTTAAAAAAAGCGGCAAACTTTTTAATTTTCGTCTGCTGCAAATTAAAGGGGGTTGAAAAAGGCTCTTAAAGGGTTATTTCCTTCTTCAATTTCAGTGAAACAGCTGACTGTCAATATTGGTCCAATATTCCTGGAAGATTTGCAGTCTAAAGAGCTCCTTTCTATACTAAGGATCAATCATAAATTTGAAATCAAGTTTGATAATGATGAAGAGGAAGACGATGATAAGACCATTAGGAGGCCTACATCGGGGTATGCTTTACTACACATTTTGACATTCATATGAGCCGAGGTCAGAGAAAACCTGACTTTGTTAATTGCGGACAACACTGGTACAGATCAGCCTGCGTATCAGCGCAGTCCATGCACGGATCCACAGGCCTCGAATTATCTTAGAATAGGCACTTGCCCTGAATCACAAAAATATTGGCATATATGGATAAAATTTGATTTTCACTAGAAATTTCAAAATTTTCACTTGCCCTGCAGCCTTTGGTACCCGTAAATACGAGCGGACGAGTGCTATTTTCGAGCCCTGATCCAGAAAGTTTGCCAGAGGGGGTCCAACTCTGATAACGTTTTTTTTTTGTTTTTTGTTTTTTGATGAAGGGAGGGAGGATCTAAAATACCACTAAAGCGGGCCATCATCGGCCTGCCAGCGAAACGCCATTTAAATGGTGTTTCGCTGGCGTGCCTATGATGGTCCAACATTGAATATTGGCTTGGAACCTTTGTGATTTTTCAGGGGATCCGGACCAGTATTGCTAAGAATCCCTATATTTGTGTGATTTTTCAGTGGCGGGGGGGGGGGGGGGTCTTTCAGTTATTCCAATTCCACACTGGGTAGGGGTCAATCGAAAACGATCATACTATCAACGAAGTTGATAAAAATGTTAGAAACAGTGTTTTCGATTGCCATTTGTGGCCCGACTGGCGACAAATGGCAATTGAAAACGATGTTTAGAGCGATTTTTGATCCACATTTGTTGATTGTTAAGAGCATTTTCGATTGCCACCTACCTGGTGTGAATTCAAGGTCATAGTAGGAGGTCAAAGGTCACATGGACAGAATACCTGTTCCCTATATATTCTGCATCACTGATCCAATTCTAAAAATAGTTCACACGCAAGACCACTTTAAAGTGGCAACATGCAAAACAGACCTTAAGTTAAGATTTTGTAGCAAAAAAAAACAAAACAATTTTCTTATTTCTCAACCAAAACATCAGCAAACTGTCCTAGTTCAGCTTGTCAATTTTGATCAAATTGTATGTGTCGCAAAACATACAGATCTGTATATTCTTGATACTGTGACAAAACAACTCAGGACTTTAGTTAAGAGTGCGTGACGAAAATTTAATTTTCTTATTTCTCAACCAAAACATATGCTGTGGGTACTCAAAAGAACCGTCTCAATGGGAAGGTTCTTTTGAGCACCCAAAACATATATTAAAATTGATGGGTAAGAAAATATTTACAATTTTACACTAAAATTTTTGTTTATCTAAACCTGTGCAATTAATAATTTCTATTCTTTACAGGATTGTGAGAATTCCATTCAAGGTGAAAACACCCACATTCTTCATAACCATTTATAACAAGCTGTCATCACTCAATATTGGGGGTCGTGACATGTCAGTGAAGTTTCCTGAGCAGTTCAGTGCTGCATTAGTAGGTAAGTTGACCAAAAAACTGTGCTTAGTTATTAATTTTTTTAGCATAATATCCATCAATTTTAACATTTGTTTTGGGTGCTTTGAAAAAACAACATCTTGAGTACCCACAACATTATGTTTTGGTTGAGAATTTTTTTTTATCTGGCACATATATCTCGAGGCGCATTGTCGCGGACAGGAAGCATATTAGCACATACTCACCTGTCGTCTTTCGCTCGGTGCACACTGGGATTGAGCCGCCATTTTTATTAAAAATATATTATGCGATCACTGCTTGCATGACTCAGGGCTTTACATCCAGAAAATATCGACTAAAAGAGAAATGATAAACTGTCAAAAATTTAACTTTTTGCTATTTTTAACAATAAATTCTGCCACTATCGGAGTGCGAGAATTGAACGTGACTAGCCAAATATCGCTAGTTACCCATGATGCAAAGGGCGAAATGCGAGAGATCTAGATGGGGTATCGTCAGGTCTCGCGAGAATGTCTCGAGGCGGTAACTGGACATCTTATCCCCTTACAAACTCGGCCCCTATCCAACTCTGCCCCCGCAAACTTTGCCCCTAGCAAATATGACCCCTAACCTACTCAGCCCCTATTGTCATATATGAGTTAATATATTTCAGATCTTGTAATACCGTCACATAGTTCTATGTCCAGAGTGACTGTGCCGACGCAACAGGTAGATGTAATGATTTTATATCTCACTCAAAATACCATTATTCAGCAAAGATAAAATACCATGCAATCGTGCCATGGGTTTGTCTGCGGTTTGTGATTCTGGTATTTCCTGATCGTACTCACTATTTTTATTGTGTAGTCGATATATGAGATCTCAGGATTTGTCACAGAAGAATAGATCCTCTGTGACCACAGGAGCAAATACAACCATCTCCAAGAGCGCCTTCAAGAACTTTCCGTGAACTATGACAACGACGATATACATGTATTTGTCTCAGAGTTGCTGAAGGAGTGTACAAATTTCTACGACCTCCAAACAATTAACTTTAAGTTTATGGACGTAATTGTGTTCTGTTAACCAATATTTGATGATCATCCCATACCAATTATTCGAGCAAGCAATAGATAGGGGAACTTTATGTCCAATAATTGACCAGCAAAGGCTCAGATGGGACTGCATATCTAGAGCCTTCGATATTGGCACACAAAATTAGCCCACCAGTCCGGTGACATTTGTCACATTCTCTTTTTGTTTGAGTCATCATAAATAAGTATTTCAAACGCTGTATTATCAAGCTTCTCAATTTGGTCTGCACTGTTTGCTATATGTCACATTTGAACAGCCAGTGAGTAGATGCATCGGTGCAGTTTCGTCTTTCCAATGTACAAAAGGTTAAAAGCAAATGGAATAACTCATAAGCAACAGCTCTAAGACGATTCATTTGTGCTTAATGCAAGATAAGATTAAATAAAATACAAACAAGGTCGCTTTGCATGCAGCAGTAGATGAGCATCTCTGACAACAAAAAGTTAAATTATTCAGCATGCAAAGATGATTGAAGAAACATTTTCTAATTAATTCACGATTAGAACTCTGAGATTTAAAAGTGTAGAACCATAATGCTGCTGGTTATTGGGTACTGAGTAAGTTGTCAATGGGTCCAATGAAAAATCAAGTACTAATAGACAAAACATATTTGGTATTAAGAGTGTACAATGAAACTATACAGCCTCCTGAAGTAATATTTCGGTTGGGAGCCTATTTTGTAGGGGCTGAATTGGTTGTCCTGCTTTTTAGGGACTGAGTTTTTTAGGGGCCGAGTTTGCTAGGGGCCAAGTTTGTTAGGGACCAAGATGTCCTGGAATCCCGGAGGCCTGTAATATATTTATAAAAATAAATATGCATACAGTAGAACTTAAATGGCTTGAACTCTGATTGTTCATTCACCTTGGCTTGCTAGAACTATCATTATGGCCCCTAAAGCTCCTTTTATGCATCATCTACCCTGAATGGATGGAACAAACCTTAGCTAGAGCTAACTTTCATGGTCCCATGCCTGTTTGAGCCATTGAATTTCTACTGTTTTCACTTTTTCATAGGGCCAGTTAAGAAAAATTTTCAGCGTAAAATTGCGATTATTTTCTTATCCATCAGTTTAAACATGTGTTTTGGGTGCTCAAAAGAACCGTCTCACTGAGACGGTTCTTTTGAGTACCCATAACATATGTTTTGGTTGAGAAATAAGAAAGAAAATCCGTTACGCACCCTTATCTGGGGGTCTGTTTTTAGAATACTTTAACTCGCTGTCTAGTTGTAACCTGGCAAACCAATGTTTCTAGGCTGTATACTTGAATCAAACTACATCTCGATAGATTTTACCCAAGCTTCTCAAGTTCTCAAAGATACTTGGGTGGTTCTATTTCATATGTGTTGATATAATTTGATTCCTATCAGAATTCCATTTGCCATGGCAAGTGAATGGGAAAATTTTAAAGATGCTCAAAATACTGGTATTGAAGTAGTTTGAAAATGATTTCGCACAGCTGGTCCTTAGACAATCAAGATTGTTCAAGCTGTTAAGAGTGTGTAACAGGAAAATATTTTTCTAATTTCTCAAGCAAAACATGTTATGGGTACTAAAAAGAACCATCTCAATGAGACGGTTCTTTTGAGCACCCAAACATATGCTCAAAGTATGAATCAGAAAATGTTGAAAGATTTTGTTTATCTAAACCTGTGAAGCTATTCATATACAGGGAAAATTTACAAATATTGGACCTCTTCATGAGAAAACCTGTTTTTAGGGTTTCTGACCAGGTTATGCTCCAACAAGCCTGCTCAGCTACAGAGACTAGATAGAAAATTTAAATTTCACTTGTAGCAAGTTTAGATATGAAACTTTCCAATAAGTGAATAACAAAGGTCCTGATCAGACTTGTGCGGATGCACAGGCTGGTCTGCACCTTTGTTGTTCACAAACAAAGACAGGTTTTCTCTTGTCAAGGCCCATATTATCTTGGCAAAAACTACAGGCCTGATTATTATCTAGATGCAGGGTTGGCACTGGCTTGAAAAGTCCTTGAATTCTACTATTTTCCGTAGGACTTAGCACTGTTGATAGAGACCTAAATCAGTATACAATTGTTTTGCCTATATTTGGTGCAGCATATGCTGCACCAAATATGGGCACAACAATTTTATACTAATTTTCCAGTACTAATGTCTCCATTATCTTAGTCTAGCATTTCTGAAGGAGAATTTTAACGTCTTAATCAAGATTTTTCATAAACGTTTAGTCCTTGAAAACTGTAGGATAGTCTTGAAAAGTCCTTGAACTTTACTCAAACTTGCCTGTATGAGCCCTGAGTTGGCTCACATCTAAAAAGCTTGTCTAAATAAGTCTGATCCAATGAATATATTGGGAAGACATAAAAAAAATCTTCTTGTTAGAAGCTGCTGACCTGACCTCGGGGTTATAACTCTTTTCATGCTCAACTCAACTGAGCACAAAATTTCAGCTGCTCATAAAAACTAAAATACCAACAATAAAGAATAAAGAAGTCTCTTGCTTGAGGTCCCTCATATGTTGTATTTATCATGCTAATAAATGTTAAAATGCCAACAATTGTTAGCATTTTAAAATTTATGAGCAGGATAAATGTTGTGCTCGGCTGAGTTGAGAATGAAAAAAGTTTTATAACCTTGGGACCTGATTTGATTTGGCACAAGGGGCCAGTCATTGAGTCTCAATAATGATTTTCTATATTTTTTATTTACAGATGCCAAGAAATGGAGGGAACAAAGAGATCATGCTTTAAGGGATATCAGGATGAATCAGTGTATGTATATTGAGGGGAGACAACTTGAAATCTAAATTGTTCTATTTGAACAGACAGAATTTGCTCCTGTTTGGGAAACAATCTGTCTGTGGAATAAGGATTTTCGAGAAGAATTTTTACTTATTTAAAATATGCTGAGTGCATGCAGGAAATCACAGATGTTTTGTACCTTTATCTGATTTTGGTTTATGTCTGCACCTTAAATAAGAAGTAAGAGAATCAGTCCGAAGTTACAGTGTTGTGCCTAGAGCGGGGCATTGCGTGATTCCCGTGATTTTAACGATGATGTCCCTTAAAAACTCACACAGCTCGGCCCTTATTAGGGGTGCAACGATAAGCCAAAAAGCGTATTGCTATATATTGCGATATGGAAAACCTGTATTGCGATATATATTGCGATACGCATGGTATCTTTATTTTTGTCTATTACTGCCCCTAGTTCAGTATTATAATATAATTCAAGGGTCATGAGATTGGCATCTATTACACACTGTCATATTTTCAGCAACTCCTTCTGTCCCTTGGCTGCTTTTCAAGGAGAAATGATCAAAAGATAAAAGTTGCTCTTCACAAGTTTCTTCTTATCAGTTTATTAGAACAATAGACAAAGTGTAAAAGTCTGGCCTTGATTTGACTTTTACTGTTGCTATGGTAACAAAAATGGCCGCCAAATTAGGCTGAAAATATGAAAAGACCATTTTGGAGCTAATTTGAGACATGTAACAGAGGAATTAATATGGAGCACAAGCAAATACCAAAAAAATATTTTAACAGATGATGAGAATTATCACGGCACACAATTTATTAAAAGGTTTTTTGGTATTTGCTTGTGCTGATATCTAATTCTTAAAAAATCTGCCTCAAAAAGCCTCAAAATTGGCCTAAAATGGCAATTTCTCTATTTTAGGCCTATTTTGTCAGCCATTTTGATTACCATAGCAACCGGAAAAGTCAAATAAATGTCAGAATTTTACACTTGGGCTTTTCTTCTAATAAACCAATAAGATGAAATTGGTGAAAAGCAACTTACAGTTTTTGGCTCTAGAGGGGGCCAAAATAGCCCCTTAATGCACGTACCCCTTTGTGCCTTCCCTTTTAGATATTTCACTACAATAATTCGTGTTTGTCCGCCATCTTTTTTGAAACCAAAAGTAGCTGATGCCTGTTGGTCTAATTTGCAACATGAACAGATATGTACAAGTTTTAACAATAAAGCGTCAGTATTTGAAATGCTGAAATATCTTGGAGGGGTGGATAGAAAATGTGTAAACTATCCATAAACAATATGTTATGGCTCGCATTGTTGTATATTGTACAGAATAAACATCTTCCAATGCTTGAAGCCTTGAAAGTTTGCCATATGCTGTTAGACACAGTCAACATTTGTGTAGTTTGTGTCAGGAATTATACCACAGTGTCTTTTTTCCTTTTTTTTTAATGCCTCCGGTTTCGAAAACTAACCAATTTTCGGGCAATTTCAAAGCCAATAATGGATATTTTTTGCAAATTTTAGGTGAAAACTGGCTTGATGACACTTAGGGAAGGCTTTTGTACCAGTACAGTCAAAAGTGTATCGCAATAGGATATTTATTTATAGTGAATCGCGGTTTACTGGTATATCGTTGCACCCGTACCTAAGGGTGCACCTCGAAAAATCTGCTTATTTTATCACTGTTTATTACCATTTCCGTATTTAGTGTAACCTAATAAAGGGAAGTGAATAGCACAATTTTGACTTGCACATGGTATTTACTTATGATAAATGACTCATTGGATATTGATTTCTCAACCAGTCCAATACACAACAACGGTGGCAGAAAACCTGAATTTACTATAGCAGGCCAGAAAAAAGCGATATAGAAATAGTAAATTTGCTGGTGAATTCAAAACTAGGGCAGTGGCAGAAATTACTTCACTGTCATCTACAACCCTTCTGGAGCCAAAACTATCCACATCCAGCTTAAATTTAAATAAAAAAAAAATAACAGAAATTTCTAGATAACTATTCAATTTAACAGGTAAAATGTGTGTCCCCCAGAATTTGTAATGTCTCCCTGAAATTCAGGTAGAGGGACACCAGTGTCCATAAATCTTGACCTAGGCACAACACTGTATGTAATGTATTGAGCACAGTGGCTCAGTTCGTAGAGTGTTAGACTATGGATCCAAGCGTCACTAGTTCAAAACTCACTGGAGTCGCATTGGTTTGTCCTTGAGCAAGGCACTTTATTCTCTGCATAGTACTGGTTCAACCCAGGAAGGCAAGAAAATTTTGTGAAATGACTGGAAAATTGTTGATTCATAAATGATTACATTGTGTGTTTAAGATATTAATGTAATACTTTTACAGCAATGGAACTTTAAACCTGGATTGAAAGATAGCTATTTCATAGCCTCCAGGAAGCCTGTTACTTTTCTGCTCAAAGAATTTCAGTTGTCTTGGAGTGAAGTCTTTGCTTCAAGAATAACGACATCAGTTTGAGGATAGATTTGGTGGGCCAGTTCATGTTTGTCCAAATAAGCCATATATAGTGACTGCAAATTTGTGATGTCTTCATGTTTCATGGTTCAAAAAGAGCAGTTAGGAAAGGGTTTTTGTGGACTGGTGGTGTGTAACTGTTCTTGCTACACCTCAAGATAGTCTATTTGAATTTATTGCTATGTTTAGTTCTAGGAAAGCCTCTTAAATCCTTCTTTAGAAAACGAAGAAGATCTAGATCAACTGACTGCTGAAGAAACCAACTGATCAGATTCCATTCTGTTGTCCATGCTACTTGTGAATCTGTTTTAATAAATGGACTCATATTACTAGCGGGGTAGCCTGGCTGGAAAACAGGAGTGGGTGTGGTGTACTCATTTGGTTGGCAGTAGAATGGTTTAAAACAGTGACAAGAATTAAGCACCAGACACACATCTAGGCAAAACCTGATGAGATGGTTGATATGTGCAGTCCCCTGGATCTGTTTGTATGTTGTTTTTAAAAGGTCAGTCATGTTGGCAACCTAGGTATTGGATTGATGACCTTTGTCTGATAGAATAAGAAATAAACAAATAATGTTCTTGTTTACACCACAGGTCCAGTTTACAGCCATTATGTTACATTTGCTTGCTTTTTCCAGTTGAAGAAAAGAGACGTCGTATTAGGGTGAAAAATTTACCCAATACTGTGACTACTGATACTATCAAAGCATTGTTTCCCGAAGCAACAAGTGTCCAAATGTACAAAACTGGGGTTGCTGATACAGTGGGGTAAGTCAGCCATGGTAACAGCGGACCTGACTCTGCCGTAACACAAGACAAGATGTATCACAATTTGGCCACCCTGCTTCAGAGGCTAGAGTGTTGCCTTGGCTCCTACAATATGGTTTCTCACAAATGGAATTTTATTTCTCTGGCTTGTAGCCGCTATTGCCAAGGGGCTTAGAGAGCTGGATCACATTATACCCCATTCTCTATCAGGGTGTTTTGCAACTCAGCCAAAATAATGGATTTGTCATCTGGATAACTATCAATGTGGCAGTTTTGCATATTTGCAACTGTGATGGAGACTTAAATGTACCTACCCCCACCTTGTGAGGGTAATTACATTTTGCTTCAAGACAACGAATTTTCAAGTTTCATAAATTCATCAAGGATACTGCCCCAAGCACTTGATTCTTCCATCAGATGACTGTGCCAATAAATGGCATATATTTATTGCCCCTTACTTACAGCAAGGGAAGTGGAAGAATTAGTGCATTGAGATAGTGTCTGTGTATCTGGTATCATAGTGCAAAGTTCCCTTGACACCGTGGTGCAAAGTTCTCTCTTGTCTGTATCTGGTATCATTATACAAAGTTTCCAAGTGTTTGTATCTGACATCGTGGTGCAAAGTTCCCTAGAGTCTGAACCTGACATCATGGTGCAAAGTTCTCTCTCGTCTGTATCTGGTATCATAGTACAAAGTTCCCTAGCGTTTGTATCTGACATAATGGTGCAAAGTTTTCTAGTCTGAATCTGACATTATGATGAAAAGTTTTCTCTTGTCTGTATCTGACATCATAATACATCCCTAGCATCTGACATCATGATGCAAAGTTCTCTTCGTGAACAAGAAATCTGTGGCTATCCCTTGTTCCTCTAACAATATGTTTAGCCTGCATAATAATGATTATCTGTGAAATCCTCTTAAACTTTGAACAGAATATGACTGTGAGAGTTCTCCACTGATAATGGACTCCATGTCCAAATTACTTTTGCATCTAGCTTTTCTCAATGCAACAGTGCTTTTCCATAAGATGGTGGATTTGGTTCTGTTATCCACATGAAACTTATGGTTTTGAACAATTATATTGGTTAGTGTAAGCTTCAAAAATCACTTTCTGCCATTGACTTGTAGGAGAAATTTTCTACGAATGATAAACTATTAATAAATATACTTAACCCAAGGTGCATATGGGCAAATCCACTTCAGTGTAGAGGGTTATTAGATTAATTGTGGATAACATCCATGTAAACTTGACTAACAGTTATTACAAATCAACAAGTAGAATTGGCCGAGTTGTTGTGCACCTTGATATAAAGTGTTCCATATGTGAGAAAGCCAGGTCTGCTTATGGATGAGCAAGTGGTTTCTACTTCACCTTGCTAACGTCTGTTGCTGAAAAAGTTGAAATAATTTTGAAGGACCATAACACTCATACAAGCCTCTGTGGACTGCATCTGACTACAGAAGTCCCCATCTATTGACCAGATGGTTTTATGTAGACCCCTTCTGAATGGATCTGCTCAAATTTTGAAACCTCAAGATTCGCCATCTGGCCAAAAGTAAAATAAAAATCTGTGTAGAAAGCTTTCTAAATACTACAGAGAACCTGTCCATTTTTCTTTTGTTGTTGGGCAAAGAGTCAGGTCAGGTCATGGCTGTGTTGTTGCGAGTCGATGGAAATCACAGAAGAAAGGGACTGTCTTTGTCGTCTGGTTGTCCTTTCATACACAGACAGATAGAAGTCTGCCAGCCTCAACTTAGGCAGGCTGCCTTTTTGTTTTGGCTTTCTGAGAGCAAAACGAGTAACATTTTGCATAAAAATGAAGCTTTGTCGTCTTGGAAAGTAAAAAAAAAGGTATTAAGTAAAATACTCTATTGGTAGAAATGCAAATTTACATGAGAAAGAGAAATTACTTTTAGAAACGTTTCTTTGCATACAGTAGAACTTAAATGGCTTGAACAGGCTTGGGACCATGAAAAATAGTTCTAGCCAAGGGTAGTTCCAGCCATCCAGGTTGGATTATGCATAAAATGACCTATAGGGACCGTAACGATAGTTCTAGCCAGCCCAAGTGAATGAGCCATCAGAGTTTGAGCCATTAAAGTTTCACTGTATATTTATTTCAACAGGTGACCGTTTAGAGCATCTTGCATTTACAAAACCGATACTCTAACAGGACCCAGTGTTACTATAATTGTGTGGGATTCTTGCGAAATTACTGTTGATTTCCCTTTAAAACCTGACCATCGCAGGCCTAAGTACGCGCTTTCAAAAGCCACAGATAGATTTTCACTTTGTATGTGCATATCAGTATTTAGCGCAACTAAGCAAAGGGAAGTAAATAGCACAACTTAGACTGTGACAGAAGTAATTACCTATCCAAAATTCGCAGAGAGTATTGATATCTCAACCATTCTAGCAAAACAACAATGGTGGAGAAACGAAGCGGTCGACAGAAAATATATAAAGATATAGAAATAGAAAGCTAAAATTCAAAACAAGAACCAAGGCAATGGCAGAATGCACTGTCATATACCTGGTTCTCGAGCCCGAAGCATCGACATCGAGCTCAAAATTGAGTGAAAACCAAAAGAATCATTCAGAAATAATGTCTGGAACTGTACCTAACAGTTAAAACAATTGTAGAATTAGTGTTCCCCAGATTTCGCAAATGCTTTACTTGAAAATTCAGGTAGAAGGACACCAGTGTCCCGCAGAAATCTTTACCTAGGCACATCACTGGACCTAGCCTATAGCTTGAGCTCTTAGAACAGATAAACTCTTCATTTTCCTAGAATTCCTTTGTAAAATTGTCCCTTTGTAACACATTTCACTACGGTCATCCATTCCTTAGGATCCCAAACTCAGTATTATAAAGGGACTATACTCTATACATATTTAAAGGATGAATTGGAAGGTATGGATGGACTGAGGAGTTCAATGGTAGAGTTCTTGACTTGAGACCAAGAGGTCTCTGGTCTGAGTCTCACTGGAAGCACTGTGTTATGTCCTTTAGCAAAATCCTTGTATCCTTAGCTTGGTACTGGTTCAATCCAGGAAACTTCCAGACATGACAACACAAATATTAATATAGTCATGATTGGTTGCTCAGGACAGCATACAGGGCAGCTAAAATGCACAGGCTAATCTGATTGTTTTATAAATTATGTTGCTTTTTTTATTTAGCAGATACCCATAGTGTTTATTGTCTATGAATATTTAATATACCTGATGTTTGCACTATCTAGACCCAGATCATGTATACTTGGTGACATATTTACAAAATGGCTGAATCATATCAAAGCCACCTCGTAATTTTACTTGATTTTTTTAAATGATAAAAGTTATTCTAACACACTTCCCCTATAGAGTCAATGCTAAAAAAGTGTGATATATCAAACAATAACTCACAGTTTTGAAATAGTAAGGAAAGTGCGTTCTAGCTGAGAATATTTGTTACTGGAAAATTACATCATTTATGGTGTTAGATGGTGTACTGTGGCGTCTGATCAGGGTCTCCACTGTTTGCTTACAGGTTGTTCAATCTAGCTTTGAATCAAAATGAAAATTACTATCCAACAACCCTTAAAATGAAAATAAACTGAAAATAGTGGGAAATTCCATTTAGCTCAATTGGGTTAATTTATCCTAACTCTTTGTATAGTGATGGCTTCTTCCATCTGATAAGATACAAGTATCTTAGGATGGTTCATTGTATATATGGAGGGGTCACAGGCTATAATTTCCAACTAAAATTGAATTTTTTTCTCTGAAGATCATTTTAGTTTTAGCAGTGTAGACTGATGAAATGTATTATGCGAGATTTCACCTAGGTTTTCAGTGTTCACCCGTTTAAGGGTTTCCAGTATACAAAGGGTCAATGCAGCTTGACCGTTCTTTATAGCAAAAAGGAGTACTAGACATAAGTCAAAGGTAAGCATAACATTGGGATACAAATTATTTTAAGCCTCTGTCTCCTGTATAAATTTTGATACTGAACATCAATAGGGTTGACTGAATAATCTTTAGATAGATTCTTTACTCTGAACCGAAGTTATAAGTGGACACTTTACATTTTTTGAGACTGTTCAGAGAGTAAAAATGGCTCTTACAAAATTTTAATTAAAAAAAAATCCAAGGCTTTGTCAAGACTGCAAATTATATCATTTCAAAATGACTGGTAGATCTTGCACAGAGGAAGTGTATTAGGGATAGGTAAATATAACACACTTCTACTGCCTTGCGGTAGAAGCCGGCTTTTACAGCGAAGTGGTAGAGTGTTTGCCTTTAGATCCTGCGGCCCAGGTTCAATTCCCACCTCGGGCGGTTGGGATTTTTCTGTGCCCTGTGACAGAAGTCCAAGTAAAAGTACCCTCATTTTAAAAAATCACACTTATTAGTGTGATATAAAATATTCCTCAGATATGTTATCCGTTTATATTTTAATTAGTTTGCAGCTGTGATATAAGATGAAAAAGAAGCAAAAGTTTTGTGCAATTGAACTGCATACAAACTTTGCATTGCTCTGTATGCTTTATTATCTACGGCACGGGATTGGAATTTTCAGCGATTATTTATTATAAGTAGGTGTCACTGTTCTATTTAAAAAAAAAAAAAATTCTTTTACATATGCCTTTTAAATTTCACGTTAAAACCGGAAGTGGACACAAATCTTGAAAAATTATCGTTAGAAAATGGGCTGATCAAGCCGTAATGTGCTTGGTCAAACATGTTCACATGAAATAAAACACATACAATGATTTTAGTATGTGCAGCTGATGAATTTCGAAAAATGCGGAAAATGAGCTTTTTTTAAAAAAGAAATCTTTAAAAATCTGTCATAAAGCAAAAATTCAAGTATTTGGTTGGTGTTTTATCAAGTCGGCTAGACGGTTTTGTTATCACCTGTACTTCAATTTGATAAAAACTACAATTAAAACCCTTACTTCTTCAAAAAATTGATTTTTGCATTTTTGTACACAAAAATCGTGAAGTGAAGAAAACTCTTTCAAAGCATCGCTTAACTTTAGTCCATTGAAATGCACATATTTGGCCAAAAATTCATTTCAATATCATTAGCGCTTAGTCAGAAAAATGAAATTGAAAAGTGACCGCTTATAACTTCAGTGTATTTGAAGGAGTTTGACTGCATAGTCTTGAGATTGTTAATGAATATGATTTGCTAAATAGTACTGAGGTTGATAGTGAATATGAATTTGGTTGACTAAATAGTCTTGAGATTGATACTCAGTAACAGAATATTGCTGAGGTTGACAAAATATCATTGATATTGAATATGAATAAGTTTGAATAGTCATGAGATTATTCTGATTATGATTTATGTTGACTGAATAATGAGGCAACATACTATATGTGAATGAGGCTGAAAAGTGAGATACATGTAATATGATACAGAATATGAATAAGACATACTATTCAGTTATTAGATAATAAAAAAAAATATACATGAGAGGCTGAATAATCTAAGAGAGATACTAAATATAGTTGAGGTTTACTGAAAATGGATGAGATAGATTGATTAATCTGAAATTGGTTAAAGCACATGAATGTGATATACTGATTATGATGCAATATAATGAAATTTGAACGAGATTGACTGAATATTTTGAGATTAATACAAGATATGAATGAGATAGGCTATATTGAATAGTGAGACAACATACTAAATACTAATGAGATAGTCTCAATATGAGAGTGATAATGAGTATGAATGAGATTGTCAGAGTGACTGATAAGTCCTGAAATTGATGGTGCATGTGAATGATATTGACTTAAATGAGAAATAGTTCTGAATATCATGATACATACTGGGTTATGATATTATGAATAAAATATTAAAGAGATAAACTTGATAATCTGAGGTTATTTGGCGTTCGTGTGTGTTGATTCTTTACAGCCAATTCAACAATTTTAAGTCATGTTTGGATGGCTCTTACTTGATTGAACCAGTACAAAGCAGCGGATAAAATGCCTTGCTAATCTGAGATTATTTACAACCAGGTAACCACCAAGTTAGCATTTTATTTGAATGAAACATCTAAAGATAAGCTGTCTATAATATAAAATTGGCTATCTATTATTGTCATCCAGGTGCCTACCAAACTACACAAAAACTTGTTCATTTCTATACTGAACTACTAAAGAAACCTGACACTTTTTACTTGCTTTTTATTTTAATAACAAGACATTAGAAAGTATTCTTCACAAAAATATATTTATCAACTATAGAACATGAAGTCACGACGTCAAAAATACCTTTTTTATTACTTTTGCCTCGGTAGTGTATGTCTACATTTTTTTTTGAAAACTTTTTTCATGTATGCAAGGCCAATACCAGTACAGACAAAAGTGCATTTTAAAAATGTGAAATTTCTTGCTGTGAGGTATAATATGGAGGTTTTAATTAATGCTTTAAGCAATTTTCAGAAACTGAAATGACTTGGAGACAAACAATCATTGTAAAAGAATGCATTTCTAAAAATCAAAACTTGTGTTTCGCGTCACGTTAAAGGGTAAAAGCGGAATAAATCGATTTAACGTCAATAAAGAAACAACGTAAACTATGGATAGTAACCGTTTTTTCTTTGTCAACGTTTGTCGCCATTTAGTGTGTGCTATCTACCTTGTTATAGTGCCAATTGGCTACACTTTACTTGAATCGCATATGAATTTCAAGCTTTGCAGTATACACATATCAGCATGTAATTTTAACGCTTGACGTCGCTAAATGGACGTAGGCAGCAACTACGGAGTTCAAAAACACTGAAACATTGTCAAAATGCATTCCAACCATCATACAAAATGAAAAAAGTTGATTAAGTAGCAGTGCTTTTTAAAAGCTCATAAAACGCTGATAACGTTAAATTGACGTTAAGAAAATGAAAATAGGCTTTTGGGTTGAACAACGCACGCATGTTTTATTTCAATGCCCAGAATATGTCAATGAAATAACAAAAAAAATCACATGAAAGTGGTTTCTGGTGAATTTTGCGTGATTTCTGTGTTCTTGTGAAAATTGATTTTCGGGGTTACGTTTTGTTTTGATAGCTGACGTCTGAAATTAGTTCATATTTTCAAATAATCTCAGTGCATCTTAGTCTACCTTTGTTCAACTTTACGCAATGGAAAGATAAGTGTACATCATGTTCATTTACTACCAAAAAATTGACACACAGTATGTGTCAGGTTTTTTTAGTAGTTAAGTATATAGAGGATATTTACTTTTTTGAGGTGAATACCAAATATATTTCATCGAGTGTGTTGAAAACATCAGAATTTTCATGAGTGCGCAGCACGAATGAAAATTTCGATGTTTTCAACTCACAAGATGAAATATATTTGGTATTTACTAAAAAAGTAAATTTTCTTTTTATTTTATACTTTTTTAGAAGATTTACAGTTAGTTAATTTGTTAACCATGCTTCAAGCCGAATCACAAAGTAAAAGAAGACAAAGGAGTATTTGTGACAGAACACCTGAATCAATCTACATGATCTATAGCCATCAGGACTTATAGATAAAAATAAATTTATTCAGCTTCAAAGTGCGAGACAAGTGACGTCATAAGCGACGTCATAATTTATTGATGACGTTGCGTAGCATAGGTTACATGCATTGCCTCACTCACTGAGCAGGAGGTGTTGAAAATTCAAAATCGAAAAATTTCAGCAAACCTGAATTATTTTGGTACCTAAATGTTCCTCACGTTCTAACTAAGAAAATGACTACCCACACTTTATGTTTTTGTTCACAAATAAGAAAGTTATAGGCGTTCGAACTTTCGAAGTGAGCTGCATTAAGTGAATGGAAAAGTCAGAGGTGATCCAAAAAAGTGCTACAGTGAAAATATAGGCTGATATCAATCACTAGTGATTGATATCATATCATTTCACTAGTGATTGATATTACTTTTATTTGTTTTTGATATGCATTGTTTTCACTGCTAAGTATAAAATAAACATGCTCATTACACTGAAACATAAAAGGTAGTTGAGAAGTTTGTGAAAACCTGTTTTATGGTGAAAAACACTCATTTATTGAATGGACATATGTTGTAGGTGAACATTGGAATTGCCTCTATGAGGCAATTCCAATGTGTACCAACAACATATGTTACTGAAATTAAAGGGGACAGTCACCCTAATGAAAAATATGTTTTATCAGAAAGAGCTCTTTGAATCATGAATGTTTATACAAGTATCATCAAAATCGGTTGAAAAATGGGGAAGTTAAGGACATTTAAAGAATTCAATATGGCCAACATTTAGCCGCCATTTTGAATATTTTAATTAGTTATCATATTTTTTTCAACTGCTTAATTTTTAGTTATCAATACTATCACAGCATCTGTATTTCAGCAGATATGCAGCTTTATACGTAAGGAAAACGTTTTATTAAAGATAATTGCAAGTAATGCATTGGTTTGTCTTATATTTTGATTGCGCATATTTAATCAGACTGTGTGACGTCACTAAGCCTACAATATGGCCGCTTCTATTACAGTCCATTTGCAATATTCATATGCCCACAACTTCTACGTTTTTCGAGCGATTTAGATGAAAGTGGTATCAAAATTCATGGTTTACTAAGATCTTTCATATAAAACATATTCATCATCAGGGTTGCGGTCCCCTTTAAGGAAACCTATTTTGAAATATACACTAAACAAGTGTCATGTCCATTGGCTTTCTTCTTCTAAACATCTCTAACTGCCAATCATTATTATAATACCTGTCACTATATGGCAAATTGTTTATATTTACATGAAGGCTATATCACCAAATTTTATTTCGTGAGCTATGCTTTTGCTAACTTGGTAGTTGCATGGTTGTAATATGAATGACACATACTGAATAGTGAGATAATAGAGAAAATATGAATGAAATTGATTGAATAATCTAAGATTGTGACTGAGTATGAAAGAGATAGTGCATACAAAAATGAGGCAATATGCAAAATATGAATTAGCTAGATTGAACAATTTGAAATTGATATGGAATATGAATGAGGTAAACTGAATGGTGAGACCATATATTAAATATATATGAGACAGACGAAATAGTCTGAAAGTTGTACTGAATATGAGACTTATAGTATGAATATACTGTATGATGAAATATTTACTAAGTTTAACGCCAATCAGATACTGAAAACGAAAGAGATAGGCTGAATATTGAGGATGTACACTTTATATGACATAGATAGACTGAATAGAGAGACAATACAATAAATATGTATGAAAGTTACTGTATAGTTTGATAGTAATACAGAAAAAGACTAATATTATTATGTTGTGTATACTACCATGAATCTGATACTCAATACCAAAGAGTTAAATCTGAGTATTGAAAAAAGTATATTTTATGTGCGTGGGTCAGTCAAAAATAACTGAGAGTTGATACACATCTTTTACATAAGCTAACATACACTAGTCTTTGGCACAGTTATGCAATGAAGTGTCCTTTTTCAGAAACAGACCGTGTAAAGTATAGATTGCTGTTGCTTAGCAACCAAAGAATGTGATCTAATGCCATGCGTTCATGCTGGAATAAAGCATTTCCATGGAAATGGGATACAAAATCTAAGATTAGAACTAAACATAACATATACTTACAGAATATTCAAAACTACAACATAAAAGAGGCATTAATGAATTTGAATGTAATTATGCGACATGTATTTATATTTTAGAGCATATATAACATTTAAAACAAGAGGTGAAGCAAAGAAATGTGTTGAAGATACCAAGGATATGACAGTTGAGGACCGAAAAGTCAGGATGGAACTATTTGGTAAGGTGGACTGTACAGTAAAACCTGTCTTAAACGACCACTCAAAAGAAGACAAAACAAAGGTCTTAAAGACAGATTATTGCTTAATACAGGTCAAAAGTATTGCAGAATGCTCCCCCTTGGAGCATTCCGCAATACTTTTGACCTGCATTTAGCGATAATCGGTCTTGAAACCCAATTTTGGTCTTCTTTTTGAGTGGCCGCTTAAGACAGGTTTTACTCTATATATGTTCAGATATGGTAAATGTTGTAAAATTTCAAACACTATTTTTGTTCTTTTCTTGAACAAAAATTGTTTTTCAGGGTTGGAATTCACATAATGTTTGTCAGAATAGCAAACAGGGAAGACACCATTCAGACTCCCTCATTAGAAGATGTCTGAATTGGGACTGCACTGTTTGTCTAGGCTTTTTGGCAGGCAACTAGTGTTCAAAATTTTAGAACATTTACCGTAAGTTTCTATTCTGAGCAAAACTTTGCAATTTTATTGTCGATACAACTAAAAATGTAAACTGGTGTGGTCAATAGTATGGTCTCAGAAAGATAAGGATTTGACATTTGAAAAGAACTGTCTCAATGAGACGGGTTTTTTTAGTACCCAAACTAGAATTTTTTTATTTTTTTTCATTTCTCACTATTATCTGAAAGCCTGATAAACCCAATCTAGTTAACTGTAAACTGTTTCTAAAAAGCAAACAAAGACTCCTTGATCTCACCGTTTCTCCTACAAATCAAATTTTGAACTTTTTTGCTTGCACATGTTTCCGTGTTACTGTCGGAGTAATTTGATTTCGGTTGGACAAAAGCTTATACAGCTTGTTATTTCTTTCACAGTGCATGAGGATGGTATATCGGAGGCTAACTTTTTTGCCAACAAACGCAGTAGAAAACGAAAGGGAGGTCCCAGTTCTGGTGGTGGCCCTGCAAAAAGGGAAGATTTGAAAAAGGATACCCCCAAAAAAGAGGACGATAAAAAGGAATCCACTAAAAAGGACAGCAATAAAAAAGATGATGCGAAAAAGGACGCCAATAAAGATGGCGCCAAAAAGGAAGACACAAAAAAAGATGCCAAACCAAAGAGTACAGAGAAGGGGAAGGAGGAAGAACGTAGGTCCAGTTCAAGTTACGAATCCAGGTCTAGAGCAAGAAGGTTTGTAATCACAGTTTCACAGGTTTAGATAAACAAAAAAGAGCTCTTATGAGGTCAAAAAAAATTGCTTCTCACCAATTTCTTTAATTTAATTTATTGGAACCAAAGTGCAAATGTCTGATATTAATTTACTTTTACCATTGCTCACTGTGGTCATACTATTACAGCAATTTGGGTTTCGTCACTTATGATGGTGCTAAGGCAACTTTATCATCATGTTCAATTTCTTCATTTAATCACAGATAAACGCCTCAAAATGCTTGGGTTCTGGTTGAGTTGTGTTCATCAAATTCACATAGTATCTTTTAGCTTTGAAATTATACGAAAACTTAAACGTTTGATGTCTAGGCATGAAATAATTAATTACGGTTTTGTTGTCGTGGATAATTATTCAATGACAAAACCGCATAATTATGACTAAACCGTAATTGGCAATTTTTTTAATATAATTGTAAAAAACACATTTAAAATCTGATTTTGTCTCTCTTTTGGCAAAACAACACAGAGGTTGTTAACTAAAGGATGCAATCTCGAAGCAAACATATTCGAAAGTTCTCATTTTTGTCAGCCTTTATTTGAAGGTAATTTAACTATAACACCTGAGTGGGTGACGAACCACAAATTGCCATAGTAGTATGACCACAGTGTTGCTATGATTACAAAAACGGCTGCCAAACAAGGCTTAAAATAGACGACCATTTTGAGCAAATTTAAGACAATTGACAGTAAAATTCACATATAGCACAAATACCAAAATGATATTTTAACACATGATGAAAACTATCAAGGCATGCAACATATCAAAAGCTGTTTTGGTATTTAGCTATACTAATATCTAAATCTTAAAAAAACTGGTCCCCAAAAACCTTAAATTTGGTCACAAATGGCAATTTGTCTAATTTAAGCCTATTTTGTTACTATAGCAATGGTAAAAGTAAAATAAATACCAGACCTTTACATTTTGATTATTCATCTAGTAAACCAATCAGAAGAAACTTTCAGTTTTTGGCTCCAGAGAGGGCCTAATTAGCCCCTTAATCAGGTTTCACACAGGCTTGAAAAGTACTTGAATTACAGGACTATCTTGAAAAGTCCTCGAAAATTAAATTTGCCTAAAAAGTACTTAAAAAATGCACAAAGGCCTTGAAAAGTCCTTGAATTTTACCATTTACAGGAGGATTAAACACTGTCTTTGGAGACCTAGATCAGTATAAAATTGTGGTGCCTTTCTTTGGTGCAGCATATGCTGCACCAAGTAAAGGCACCACAATTTTATACTAATTTTCTAAAACTAATATCTTAAGTAATGCAGTCTAACATTTCCAAAATAGAATTTTAACACTTAAATCTGTATTTTTCATAAACTTCAGTCCTTGAAAAACTGTAGGATTTTTTAGAAGTCCTTGAAAAGTCCTTTAATTTTTACTCAAACCTGCCTATATGAACCCTGTTAATGCATGTAGCTCTTTTAGAGTAAAATTGTAAATATTTTCTTACCCATAACTTTTTAGGATATGTTTTGGATGCTCAAAAGAACCATGATGGAGAGGGTTATTTTGAGTACTCACAACATATGTTTAGATAAACAAAAAATGTCAGCGTAAAATTGTAAATATTTTCTTACCCATCAATTTTAACATATATTTTGGGTGCTCAAAAGAACTGTCTCATTGAGAAAGTTCTTTTGAGTACCCACAACATATGTTTTGGTTGAGAAATAAGAAAATTAAATTTTCGGTACACACTCTTAACTAAAGTCCAGCACAACAAATGTTTACTGGGCCACCTAGCGCAGTCGGTAACGTGTCAGACTACAGATGCATGTCTGGCTGCAGATCCAGGCGTCATGAGTTAGATCCCAGTCCAGTCCCATACTTTTGCGGAGATTGATCATGAAATAATTTCTACGGTCATTCTCCTCGGACCTCCCTTCCGCTGATTCATTCAAGAAGGATTGTTGTCAGTTACAAGCGAAAGTATGTGCACCAAGTACTGGTTAACAGCTTGTTCCAGCTTGCTAAGGAAAAAAGTGTGTTTAGTTGAACTGACCGTTCCAACATGACCATAGCTGTTGCCTGGGATATAAAGCAACAAACGAAACCAAAAAAACAAACATATTTTTTGGTTGAGAAATAAGAAAATAATTTTTCTGTTATACACTCTTAATCAAAGGCATGAGTATTCAACCCTATATGCCTCCTTTACTCTGGTAGCTCAGTGGTAGAGTGCTTGATTTGAGATAGAGGGGTTGTGGGTTCGAGCTTCACCCACGGCACTGCCTTGTGTTCTTGAGCAAGACACATTAAACCCTGCTTAGTACTGATTCAACACTGGAAGACCTGATCAGATATAAAAGAAAAGTTGTTGATTTGGAGTTAAAAAATCATACCAAACTAACTAAAAGCTCACTGTCTTTGTAACTTTTGTTCAAATATTATAAACTATTTTGAAAACAATGTAGATCAATATCAGCTGGCTTCTATAGATGCCAGCCGATCAAGCTCCACTGTTTTTATTGTCAAGATGCATTCCTATTAACCCTTAAAGCGCCACCTATACTTTGCAGCATCGACAATTTCAAATTTTGCCGCTTTTTCAAAAATAACAAATAAAGCATGATATTTCATGAGTATCGTCTGCTGGCAGACAATTCTCATGAAATATCATTCTTTATTTCTTTAAAAAATTAGGAAAGATGTCGCAAAGTTTGTTGTCTGCTGCAGTCGTAATTGGCGTTTTAAGAGTTATGAATGAAATGCACCAGTGGATAAAGAGGAAGTCTGTCCATAAAATGTAAACAGCTCATTTAGTCTCTGCATGCGACTAATTTTTCATTCTATTTTTTGTCATCTGCACACTCTTTTAAAAATATTATTTTAGGAATATTATAAGACTCTCAAATGGTTTAGTTCCAGATCAGGTCCGACATTTTGTCAGGCCTGATCTGGGTCCAAACTGTTTGCAGAGATCATGAGCAGATGATAAAATTCACCATGAGGAGACAAAGAGTTAATAACCTAAACTCCGTTCAGAATTTGTGTGGCACCGGTTTTTCGCAGTTCCCGCTTTTATATGTCGTTTTAGGTCCTACATTGCTGTGAGAAAGTTATTCTTGAAGACCTCCCCTAATTTCTCCAGCAGGTTCCGTGGCTGTACGTGCTTCTGGCGAAGCCCTGATATCTTGGGAAAAATCAGAAAATTCAGAAATGCACCCACAGACTAAGTCCAGTTGGTGATGATTGTCACATAAAATACATCAATATTCATCGATATGCTTCACGTCTCTCGAGTCTATTTTTAAATTGCTCAAATGCAACATACCCTTTACTCGATTATTAAATGTTTTGATAACAAGCTACAATAAAAACAAGTCATTGTTCTACAAAAATATCCTAAAGTTTTACTGGTCCTAGTACACGTATCAGGGGGCTGGGGGACCTGCAATGGTGGCAATTAGTTAATTAGTTCCGAGCCATATGCTATAAACCCACGTTGACGAAAATTGTGCCATCTCAACAGGGATGCCCTTAACCTCATTGACCATTACAAGTTTAGCAATTTTCACGAAAAAATGGCTATGCTCACAAAAAAGACACAGTAAAGAAAATACCTTGGTAACAGGACATTACCAGCGTGTTATTATTACTGTATAGTTGAAATGGGGCATTTCTACCATCATTTATAATTGCTTGGTTTAATCGAAACTACAAATTGATTTGTGTTTTATGATGCCATACCCGTGTATAAACATGAATCCAATCTTTTCTAACGATATTGGACAACAATCTATTTTTCGAATAAGTACACCGTGAAAATAAGTTAAAATTTTATCAAAAATAGCAACTGAACTGCCATTGATCTTTGTGTGCTTTTTAACTGCTTTAAAGCTATATTCTGTTCAATAATTTTGACCCGCAGAATAACTACAACAATAACAAATAGAAATGTTTAAGTTTTATGCTGAAGAAATCTTAGCCTCAAGTTGTAACAGGAGCCACCGTGGTATAGTTGATAAACCACTTGCCTTGTAATCCAGGGGTTGCAGGTTTGATCACCGTTTTCACCAGTCTGTCAGATGAGACTAAGCCGTGGCCGTGTCTCCATATGACCTTAGCTGTTGGTGGACGTTAAACACAAACACAAGTTGTAATAGTGGGGAATGTTATTTTACACTGGCGTTGGCGCGCAAAGCGCCAGATCAGTGTTTAATTTTCCAGATATACGGTGTGTAGTCACGCTTTATAATTTCCCACGAATTTCTCGCCAATTGAAATAACCACACCCGAATATTATAATGAAAATATTGTCATTTCCATATTCGTTCATGGAGGGCGTTTCAAAAGTGTCAAATTGTCTTAGTCTGCTGGCGTATTTTTCAATTTCATGATTTTCCCCAAGATATCAGGGCTTTGCCAGAAGCTCGCACACTCACATAACCTACTGGAGAAATTAGGGGAGGCCTACACGAGTAACTTTTTCACAGCGATGTAGGACCTAAGATGACGTATAAAAGCAAGAACTGCAAAAAACCGGTGCCACACAATTTCTGAACGGAGTTTAGTGTATACTTAATGTACTGTCTTGCCAACCAAGAGTGACAGTGACATTATATTTTGTTTGCAATAATTGTTAAGTAAAACTTTAACTTGTACACTTCACTTGAGCTAACGCGAATCGATAGATCACTTGTGTATTAATCCTATCCTGCAGACCTTAGTTAGGGTCTTATAACAGTATTCACAGCCCTCGAGATAGAAATATGGATAGAGTTCAAATTTAGTATGTACCGAATACGGGTGTGTTTTTGACTGTGCGGTATGTATGTACCGGTGACCCGTAGTTTTCATCCATTTCGAATCGGAAGACGCTTGATATTTGAACTGTTCAGAAATCCAGAATCAACTGGACTGCGTATCGATGTTTTATTTTTGCCTCAATACAAACTCCCCAATGTTTAGTTGCGTCCCCTTCCCATGTCTTCCTTGAAGAACACATGTTACAGAATAATATGTTGGCAGAGACCACTCTCGGGGAGGTTGCTATCCAGCACCCTAGATAAGCAGCGTATTTGCGTAAATACGCAATTAAAATCCTCAAAAAATCAATTACAATGAAATGCGTGCGTATCGAAAAGCAATTCTAACGATCGGTATGCAATTACATGCGATGTCATTGCGTACCTTTAGGTCCATTTCATTTCTATTTGGGTAATAAACAAATACCAGTCGCGTATTGATTTTTTATAACTAGCGAGTGTGCAATCAGTTTATGAATAAAATATTGGTGCCCAGTCCAGTATTTCGCGGAAAAACACTATGATGAAAGTGAAACTTTGCAAAGTGAACACACGCTCAAATGTCAACAAGGGGATTAGAATTGCTTCAGGTACAATAAAATCTGCTTGTTTGATACTTAAGGAAAGCAGACGATGGGAGTGAATAAATATGCAAGCACATTCCCGATGGCTTCATGCAATAAGAAAACGTGTAATCACAGAAAAAAAATGTGGCGTAAAAAATATGAGAATACGCAATTGTTTTTGCAAGTACGCAATCGAGGATAACCAGGTTGCGTAAATACCCAATTGACCCAAAAGCTTAATTAGGGTGCTGGCTATCAGTTTGGTCCTTGTAGTTTTGTGTGAACCAGTCCATGTAGAAACTGAAAGTAGGAATTTCTCGACTTTTGAAGTGCAACATGTTTACAGATGGCAATAAAACAAGCATCCCTGTTCCAATATTCTTGCCTACGTCCATATAGACTATATATAGACATCTCTCTTTTGAAAAATGGGTGATCAAACCGTACATGAAGACATCGACAACGTGACCCGTTTTAAATAAAAGTATAAGCTTACATAAAAAATTTGGCTAAGCCAAAATTAATACATGTACGGATTGAAAATAGATCAAGTTTCATATGGACCAGTATCGGTACTGATGGTAGTCAAAATTATCTGGAGCCCTGGTATTCAGAATTTTCCTTTTTGGAGGTATTTTGCCAGATATACTGTTTTAAATTTAGTTACACTTGATAAAAGCCAAGCAATGTGTTTATAAAAAATATGCCATTTTGGAGTTGTTCTCTGATATTTTGCTAATATTATATGCAGTAAAGAAATTGAAACTGTTGTTACATAATTATGACATGTTTATATCAGAAACACTGACGGTCCTAATTTATTACAGAAATAGAGCAGCAGCAAGAAGGTCCGCAGTACAACTCAGAAGCCCAGTGTCAAGATCAAGTGGTAAGTTAGACTTCCTTTTATAGGGCAGTGCCATGAACTGTCCTATTCCATAAAGTACCTGAGGGAGCGCAGTGGCTCAGTGGTAGAGTGTTTGACTCGAGACCAAGGGGCGGCAGGTTCGAGCCTCACCGGTGTCACTGCATTGTGTCCTTGAGCAAGACACATTAATCCTAGCATAGTACTGGTTCAACCCAGGAAGACCGTTCCTACATAATTGTAAGATTGTTGCTGGGACGTAGAGAATCAAATCAAACAAACAAATCAAACAAGGGCAGGATTCGCACAGGCTTGAAAAGTACTTGAATTTAGAGGGCTTTCTTGAAAAGTCCTTAAAAATTAAATATGCCTTGAAAAGTACTAGAAAATCACTCAAATGCCTTGAAAAGTCCTTGAATTCTTCTATTTTCTGTAGGCCTTAACACTGTTGATGGACATCTAAATCAGTATAAAATTGCTGTGCCTTTATTTGGTGCAGCATTCAAATGCTGCACCAAATAAAGGCACAACAATGTTATACTACATTTCTAGTATTAATTTCTTCATTATCTCAGTCTAGCATTTTTTGAAGTAGAATTTTAACACTTAAATCAGGATTTTTCCTAAAATTTTAGTCCTTGAAAACTGTAGGATAGGCTTGAGAAGTCCTTGAAAAGTCCTTAATTTTTACTCAAAGTGGCCTGTATGAACCCTGTTATTCATATGTACCTGATTATTGGACTGACTCCTAGTAAGTAATTCCCAATAGCCAACATGCCTACTTTATGTTATTTTATCATATGACATCGCGTCTGAGAGTGAAATAACGCCATGCAATAAAATCCATAAACCACTAGTTGTGTACAGATTTTCGGGAAACATTAAGACGTCCATAACAACATTGCGTACATAATGACAAAATTATAACGTTTTTACAGCAGAAATGAGATTTCAAAGTAATCTTACATGATATATAGAATCTAACATTCGTGTTCTTGTATTATTGAATTTATTAAACTTGTTGCGAAAAAGAGATAAAATGCTCGGCAAGCCTCGCATTTTATCTCTTTTCCCCAACTGGTTTAATAAATTGTATAAAACATGAGCACTCCCATAAGATCTTCTATATTTGCATATTTACGTCCTGCTGAAGGTAAGGGGGATATTTAGGGAGTGCAGTGGCTCAGTGATAGAGTGCTTGACTGGAGACCGAGGGGCCTCAAGCTCGAGCCTGACCGGCGTCACTGCATTGTGTCCTTGAGCAAGACACATAAATCCTAGCATAGTACTGGTTCAACCCAGGAAAACCCATCTCTACATAACTGAAAGATTGTTGATGGGGCGTAAAGAATCAAATCAAACAAACAAATCAAACAAGGGGGATATTTGTTTTTTTTTGTGCAATTTCTGTATCCATTGGTCCCAGAATGACTGTTAACCCTTTTCATTCTGGATACCAGTAAAGAGGTACTTGAGCAAACAATGAAGGCCCAGATGAAATGCTGCATACGGCGGCATTTCATCTGAGTCTGCACTGTTTGCTAATAAGATAAAAACAATCTATAGGGACAGAAGCAGTCTGATCTGGATCTGATTTGTCAATGTTTTAGTGGCAGTTAAATACTGAGATTGTTTATCATAGGCTCGGACCCAATATATACGGACTAATAAATGACATTCATTCGTAAATATTGGAAATGTCTTGTCGAGGCTGAGCTTTCAAAACTGACGTATGTTGAAGATTAAATAATCATATCTCCCATTATTTCTCTGCATATCTGTTATTTTTCTTCAAAAAGCAATGGTTCAATATACTATCTTTAAGACTGTATTGTTATATTTATTGAAAGTTTATCCATCTTTATGGACATAAGGGTGATTTCAAAAATAATGCATCCATTTCTTTAATCAATGTTTATAGACTATCTAAAGCAGATTTATTGTTAAAATTAATTTTAAGATATGTAATTAATGTTTTTCTTGCATCATGCCAAGTTTCATCGCTTTAGAATGTTCTGTTCAAAAATTACATGGAAAAATGTCATCAAAATTGTCACAAGGGTAACACTTTTTTGTGACATTTTTTCCCTTACCTTCGATTCAACTGTAAATTGTATTAAAAACTATTCATGTATAGTCAAATGGTGAATTGCAGTCAAAATATAGCATAAAAGCTGTAGAAAAATAATCTTTTCACCTTTTTTAAACCAGATAAATCGGAAATTTGTAACCTTTTATAAACACACCCTTTCAAATTTTTATCATACAGAATTTCATATGATTGGAGAAAAATGAATTGCCTCGTAAAATATACAAAGCTTAATTCATAAGGAATGCTGTTTAAATGACTAGCAGTCTTTTAGCTATCTTAAGGAACCAACTTGCCTATAAAACAACAAGTATGATTTTATGTAGCCAGTACTGAATAAAACCACCCAGATATGTCACGAGTGTAACATTTAAGGTTTCAATCATCAGCATTTCAATTGGTTTTGCATTTCATAGCTTTTTTGCTGTTTTTCTGGTCAAGGGAGCCCCCAAAAAACATTATGGGGAATTGTGGTGAAATCCTTAAGCTGCTGACTTCGTGGCATGATTTTAACTGATGTCACAAGTGTAACACATTTTAGGAATATGTGATAAATGCATATACGTGGCAAATTTTAAATGAAATATTACTTCTTTGGTCTTTTTAATAATTCTTGAATGCATGAATATAATTTAAATACAGCAAGAAGCCAACAACTACACCAAATGTGTAGTCAGTACTAGTTACGGTCCAGCAGGAATGACACTTCCTCAAGCCCATATACTAGTTTCATTATGAAGCTGGCCATCCTTGAGCTACATTCTGGGATAGGAATCATGCTAAATTCAACACTGAAGAAATCAGACAGTCTAAAACCAGACTATAGCTTGATTTAGACAGGTAGACTTTAAAATGTGATTTGTGTCACAAGTGTAACATATTATGGGTTGACTTCATCTCACTTTTTCTTGTGTTTGGTCAAAGGATGATCTATTCAACAATTAATTTGATACTTTTTGGTATTTAAGGGTAGTTTTTCACTCTTTTGATACAAAGAAAACACAAAATGGTGTTTACAAAAAGGATACAATTATGCACTCACAAGGAGGGAAAGGTATTTTTTTCACAATTCAAAAAAAAATATTTACAGGAATTTATTGAAGTAAACCAAAGAAGATGCTCAGTTGTACATACTATAGTAGATTATATGAAGTATAAGTGATAAGAAAAGACAAAAGTGACATAATCAGTTCCCTTGTTTGCTTGTCACAAGTGTAACACAATTATTTCTTTCTATTTAAGCCTTAAAATTTGTTACAGATTCTTTAGAATTGCAAGAATTGGAATCATTCAAATCATTCTATTGATAACTTATCCCATAATGAGTGCTGTCAACTGTTTTCTGATCATTAACATTTTATAACTACTTACTATGCTTAATAAACAAATATGAATAGTTCATTTTTTAAAGCTTTGTGCTAAAAAAGGGAATTGATTTATGTTTTGATACGTTTTAATCAATTTCCATGAAGCCAATTCACTTCATCCTATATAAAATCTATAAGAGATCAAAAATTCAAAGGAGAAACTCCCTCTTCTGATTTTGTCACAAGTGTAACACATTCCATTACCAACCTATGTTATTGTGTTTAATATGTTTTATATCCTATATATTCAAATGAAATTTGTTCTATGTTTTTCATATACCCTACTTGTTATCTAAAAACAATTTTTAATAAAAAATCATGCTTATTATTTTAATTAGAAAAACTTTTTCCTCTACACAGTGAAAATCCAGGGGTGTTTTTTCACATAAAGTGCAAATTTTGAGCAAAAGATTAAATTTTACTTTGAAAATGTGTATACATAAGTACTTCATCAGTTCATGAGAAAATATTTACAATTCTGCATACCTGTGTTGTTTATAATCAAGCTAAAAGTAGCTTATAGAATTGTAAAAAAATAATGAAAAAAATGATTAAAGTATTAAATTTAAAGCATTGTCCTAAATCTTATTCTTAAACCAGTATTGGTTTCTGAAATTTTGATGTTCCCTGGTAAGAAAGACGTAAAAAAGATAATGATAGAGCAATTTTGAAATTTGACCCCCAACGTCACACTTTGGATGCATTTTTTTTTAAATCACCCATAAGCAGAAAACCAAGGTACGCTTTTTAGCTATTTTCGGATTTTTTAGCCGAAAATTGTCAGAAATCACCATAAAAAGATGATAAAACTTCAACTTTATTTACCGTAACTTGTAATATGTCAACTTTGCATACTGGAAATAACTTGGGGTATATCCTCGGGTATGTTCAGAATCAATTTTATTGGCTGTAGTACTTTGAAATAGCGCTAAAACAAAGCCATAACAACATAACTTTGTATTTCCGTCAGTGACCAGTCAGTTTACACTGGGTCGGAGTATAGGTAACAAATTTCGTTTTCTAGTGTATGCTCAGAAACATTCCAAAGCCAAATATAATCAGAAAAAGAAATCACACGCGTATTAACCCTCTTCTGGCCAGTCACCAGTTTTGTTGTCTGCTCTCTCTTCTGCTGCTTATCTTTGCACATAGGCTCAGCTAAGCAAATTTTGGTAGCCTACAATTGAGGTTATTTTCTTATCCATCAGTTTAAGTGTATGTTTAAATGAGCAAATGCTCCATTTTCCATAATATTTTCAAAGGTATTCAAAACTTAACTTAAATTTTTCTTCAATTTTTTCAATGTTGTCTAAAATAGAAAATGATGTCATGGTCTAAAAATAGCCTATGGAGGGTAAAGGGTTTAGCTTGTGCATTTATTAGGTTGAATATGTTAATTTTACTTCTTTTATTTCAGGTCCCAGTCCAAGATCATTAGACAGGAATCGACCAGGTAATACCAGTTTGCTAACAGACACTATAGAATACAACAAATATCCTATTCAGCAGTAAATCAGCACATTATGTGCATTAAGCTTTAAAACTCTATACAGTAAAACCTGACTTAAGTGGCCATTCAAAAATAAAAAGACAAAACAAAGATCTTAAAAACAAATGGTAGCTAAATGAAGGTCGAAAGTATTGCATAATACTCTCTTGGAGCATTCTGCAATACTTTTGACCTGCATTAAGTGATAATCGGTCTTGAAACCCAATTTTTGGTCTTCTTTTGGAGTGGCGCTTAAGACAGGTTTTACTGTACATTCTTGTTAAAACAGTAGATCTGACTATTAAAGCCAGCTGATCAGGATAAGAATTCGTTTTAGCATTGTCTCATACCTTTCATTTGAGAACCCATAACACACATTTGACCTGATGAATAAGTAAATAATCACAAAATTACGCAAATATGTTCTAAGGAAGGTTATCCTTTGGAGCAAAGAGTACATCAAAGAACTGAAAGTGTAGAGAGAGTAAGTTTTCTGGGCCAGACTAGCTAGTGTTAGCCATTTAGGCCTACTCTATGACTCTAATGTTTGCCTAGCCAAACCTATGAACTGATTCCCAAAATGTTATCATTATACCCCCGCAAACTTTGTTTGTGGTGGGTATACTGTTTTGACGTTGTCCGTCCGTCCGTCCGTAACGTTTTTTTTTTTTAATGTCTTGAAGAGTCATTGCTGGATTTCATCAAACCTTGCAAACATCTTCATATATGCAAGACAAATACTTTAGACAAAAAAGTAAGGGCTAGGGGCCAATTCTATTGGAGTTATTTCCCTTTGTAGTTCTAAATGGCTTTTAATATAGGGTTTTATGCTTATGCTATTATAAGCCATACACGGGCCGATCAACTCCTACCACAGCTTTTGATGGATCAATTTGATACTTTGCCTATACAATGTAGACACATTGAACATATGCATGAAGGAGTTTGGTTCAGAAAAAATAATTTTTGACAAAATGACAGCTGTGAGAACTTAGACAATTTTTCCCTAATAGGGCTTTTGTATATGCATAGATGGTGCCTTCATGGGCCGATCAACTCCTACTACAGCTTTTAATGGAACAATTTGATACTTTGCCTATACAATGAAGACACATTGAACATATGCATGAAGGAGTTTGGTTCAGAAAAAATAATTTTTGAAAAAATGACAGCTGTGAGAACTTAGACAATTTTTCCCTAATAAGGCTTTTGTATATGCATAGATGGTGTCTTCATGGGCCGATCAACTCCTACCACAGCTTTTAATGGAGCAATTTGATACTTTTCCTTTTAAATATAGACACATTGAACAGATGCATTAAGGAGTCTGGTTGAAAATTATTTTTTTTACAAAAGGACAGCTTTGAGAACTTAGACAATTATTCCCTTATATGGCTTTCCTATATGCATGGATAGTGCCTTTATGGGCCGCTCAACTCCTACCACAACTTTTGATGGAGCAATTTGATACTTTGCAGATACAATGTAGACACAGTGAACATATACATGAAGGAGTTTATAATTTTTGTTTGTATAGATTCTACTGAAATCTTCTTTTCAAAACTTAGGTCTGCTGGTTTGAACTATCACTTGCCAATTTTTTTTTACTGAATCTTACTGTGCGGGGGTATCTAATAAGCATTGCTTATTGGCTTTTTTCATTGTTGATTAACCTTTTTCCTGTCATTCAGAACAGTTGTCTATTACTTGCCCATCATCTGTTTTTATTTGGTAGCTTATATTGATGATTCACTTGCCTGTGTTATAATGAGATATATATGGGATAGTCCATCAGAATAATTTAGGGTTAATCTGTGTTTCAGGCTCAAGTCCAAGACTACCAGAGAGAAGGAGTCTACTAGGTATTTTAAGTTTTCTTAAAGCAAAGCATTAATTGTGTATCACAAAGATGACACAGGTCTAAATAAGGGTGATTTAAAAATTGCATAATTTTCTCTAATTAATATTTATGGACCATCTAAAGCAGATATATTGTTAAATTCCCTTGAAAATGTGGAATTACTGTTGATCGAGAATCATGCCAAGTTTTTTTATTACTTGAAAAAAATGAATATGATCAGGAAATACCACAATCACATGCAGCTGGTTTTTAAAATTGTCACAAGTGTAGCACTTTTTGTGGGGCAATTTTTCCTGTAATTGTATAAAACATTATAATTGAGATGCGACATGAGATTTCCCACAATGTGGTATGTGCGACCAGCAAAGGCTCAAATCAGCCTTCGCATATACGCAGTCTGATCAGAGCCTTTGCTAGTTGCTTGACTATTATATGATTGTTAAGCTACTGACCGAACATCATTTGGAGTTTCTAAGCTTAAAAAGAGGCTGCACAGGCCCGTCTGAGTCTTACACTTGTAAAAATGCCACATTGTTGGCAATCACATGTCACGGCTCATATGTGTATTGTCAACTGGTGAATTTCAGTTGAAATATGGCTTAAAAGCTACAACTGGCTAATCAATTCCTGAATGCTAATCAATTATTGATATTAGTAATTGCTCTATTTTAAAATAATAAGTGAGTATGACCAGGAAATGTCGCAATCACACAATGCTGACCAACCAGGAAGAGACACAGAACACTTTAAGCCACATGACATCATGACGGCAATTAGGAGTACAATTTGTGCTGTTGAGTTACTCTGTCACTGGAACTTATCAGGTCTTGCAGCCTTGTGGTCACCTGCTGGGAAAGGGCTGACCTCTTGGTTCTCTTGCTGTCCATACAAATTAGTTGTTCTGTACGGCATATGACCCTGACTTTCAACTTTTTCCTTCATATCATTTAATTTCTTGATATTCATTTACCAATGCCTTATTAGACAGTTTCTGACCACTCTCTACTATTTCTTTAACCATAGATATTATAGAAGCTCAAGATTGACCTTTGTTCTAGTCTGTTGATGTAAACTAGAAGCTTTGGGAACTTCATCTGGAGAAGTCTAGTTGAGCAGCTTGTATCAACTGACGCATTAGCAGACTGCAAGTTGCATGTCATGTCATGGTCAGCATGTGATTTATTTTTAGTATATCTGGATATATCACTTGCTCTTAACCTTCATGTGGATGTGAAAGAGAATCAGCTTCCTGGTTGAGTATGCTAGTTCTATAGGTCAAACTGATCTTGAACCTTATGTAGAAGTGATAGACCTCCAGCTTCCTGGTTTAGTGTGCCACTTCTTTAGGTCAAACTCAAATGAGCCGTGACGTGAGATTTTCAACAATGTGGTATGTGCAACCAGCAAAGGCTCAGATCAGCCTGCGCATATGCGCAGACTGATCAGAGCCTTTGCTAGTCGCTTAAATATTCTATGACTGTCAAGCTATTGATCGAACATCGTTTTGAGTTTCTAAGCTTTAAAGGATGCCGCACAGGCTCGTCTGAGTCTACATTTGTCAAAATGCCTGATTGTCGGAAATCACATGTCACAGCTCATATTATAGTTGGAGTATGCTGCTGCTCAACAGTAGAGGAGCCCAGTGACTCATGGGTAGAGTGCTTGACTTGATCGAGGGGTTGCATTGTGTCATGCTTAATTTCTACAACACATTGATACACTTTAACTTGGGTGAGTGATGTAGGACCCTCTTGTTTATTTCAAATTTTATCTATGAAAATTCTCTATTGATACAGATATGGGACGATCAAGGACAGGAAATCAGTTTGGCCTGCAACAGTTCCCTACTTCGCTGATTGGACCAGGTTCTTTGATGGCCAACATGTCCAATATGATCCAACAAGGTAAGCATAACTGTTACAGTAAAACACCTACATATAGGTCCAAATAAGCCATTTTTAGCATTACATTTTGATGTCTTTCGAAGGTTCAGGGATAGAAGCATAGGTTTAGATATACCAAATGTTTGAGTGTAAAATTGTTAATATTTTCTTACCCGTCAGTTTTAACCTATGTTTTGGGTTCTCAAAAGAACCGTCTCATTGAGTTCTTTTGAGTACCAACAACATATGTTTTGGTTGAAAAATAAGAAAATTATTTTTCTGTTATGCACTCTTAGCTTAAGTCCTTGATAGAAGTTTCTAAACTATGATGTATTTCTGTCTCTGAAGGTTGTTTTAATCTTTTCAAAATGGGAGCCCAGTGGTTGAGTGCTTGACTCGAGACCGAGGGGCCACGGGTTTGAGCCTCAATGGCATCACTGCATTGTGGCCTTGAGCAAGACACATTACTGGTACAACCCAGGAAGACCTGTCCCTGTTTAACTGAAAGATTGTTGATGAGACATAAAGAATCGAATCAAACAAACAAACTTTTCAAACAGTGCAGAACCTGATGAGATGCTGCAAAGTACCCATTTAGGGGTTTCCAGTATATAAAGCAGGCCTCCAGATAAGAGTGTGTATCGTTAAATATTTTCTTCATTTCTCACCTAAAACATATGTTGTGGATACTCAAAAGAACCCTCTCAATGAGCACCAAAAACACATTTTTAAATTGATGGGTAAGAAAATAATTACAGTTGTATGCTCATAAAATTTTCTTATCAGGGCCTATGATAAAGGGTTAAAAGGAGAGCTTCGTGGCTCAGTGGTAGAGTGGTTGACTTGAGACCGAGGAGTTAAGAGTTCAAGCCTCACCTGAGGCACTGCATTGTGTCCTTTAGCAAGACACTTTATCCTCTGCTTAGTACTGGGCTTGAGGTTATAAAACTTGAGTACAGTTACAAACTCAAAATAAAGCCCAATGATTTGCTGCTTGTGGACACATGTCCGCAAGCAGCCAATCATTGCGCTTCATTTTGAGTTTGAGAATGAACTCAAGTTCTATAACCTCGGGGTCTGGTTCCACCCAGGAAGATCTTTCTCGACATGGCTGAAAAATTTTGACTGGGATGTGAAGAATCAAATCTAACCAAAAAAAAAAAAAAAAGTGTTAAAGAACCTTCTCAGCAAAATTTAAAAATATCTTTATAATTAATTTGATAGAAATGGTCACTGGGTGACTGTCTACAAAATAGCTCAAGACGAAATGGATACATTGAAAATTATGGCCCCCAGGGGGCTAGCGGGTTTCCCTTATAGACCTGTAATTAACTTCTCTGAAACCATTGCTTGGAATTGAAAACAAATTGGCAGAAATGGTCATAGGGCGACCTTCTGCAAAAATAGCTAAAACAAATTTGATCCATCAGAAACATGGCAGTTAGGGTGCATGACTGGATTGCCTTATATACCTCTAGAAGAAACAAAACATCTCTGAGACTAATGGTCAGAATTGAAAACAATAAAAAAAAATACCTGCCTAAATTTACTGGTGAAACCTGTATTTTTTTTTCAGGTTTTCTTGAAACAATTATGATGTTATGCATTTTGAAAGGCAAAATGCCTTTCAAAATGCATAAAATTATAATCCCCCCCCCCCCCCCCCAAAAAAAAAAAAAAAAAAAAAAAGTGTGTGCCTGCCCTAGCTAAAATTTTCAGACCCGTTCCTCGAAACACACTTATTTTTTTATTTGGCCTTATCCAGGTATGATGGGTAATCAGTTTGGAATGAACCTTGCCAACCAGGCCATGAACATGGGAATGAACCAAGGCAATATGGGAATGATGGGCAACATGCAGACCCAACCCTACCTAAATTTACTGGTGAAAACCTAGAATTTTTTTCAGGTTTTCTTGAAAAAAAATAAAATTTTATGCATTTTGAAAGGCGAAATGCCTTTCAAAATGCGTAAAATTTTAATTTTCTCCAGAAAAAGAAATAATTAAGAAGAAAATATGTGTGCCTACCCTATCTTTAATTTTCAGACCTGTTACCCTAAACACACTTATAGAGGATACTAGGTGAGTGTCTTTTGATATCAAGTTTACCAAGCAATGCTTTGAGAATGCTTGTTGACATCGCGAGGCTTGCCGAGCGATTCAACATGCATTCTCAAAGCCGAGCCTGATAAACTTGATATCAAAAGACATGAACCTGGTATTCTTTTTATCAGTTTACCCATTGTTTCACCCTTCAAACTAGCGATTTAGACATCATTTTCAATTTTTGTGTTGATTTAGCAACATTAGAGACATCATTCAAAATATGCAATCTCATCATGACCTGATAAAGGCACATGCCGTGAGATAGACAACGCTTATCAGGCAACTTGCAGCAATGCAGTTAATATGAGAGGTAACTGATAAAAAAAATGTATTTGGCCTTATCCAGGTATGATGGGTAATCAGTTTGGAATGAACCTTGCCAACCAGGCCATGAACATGGGAATGAACCAAGGCAATATGGGCATGATGGGCAACATGCAGAGGATGTCCCCAGGGGGCCAAGGAGGAGGTCAGTTCAATGATGGTGGAATGAGGTCCGGTCTTGGTGGGGGTGAGGAAGGCGCAAGAAAGAGGAGAAATAGAAAGAAGAACAAAGGAGGTGCCATGGGGTAGGTATACTTAAAATTGGCCTTGACGGGATAAAACCTGTCTTCTAGGTTACCGACCATGTAAGCCAGCTCAGATACAGAGACTATCTAGAATATTGAAATTTTGTATGTTGCAAATTTGACTGCTATACTTTTCAGGAAGTGAGTAACAAAGGGCTGATATGAGGAGCTCAATTGTTCAGGGGTAGATTGTTAGGCTTAGGTTGAGGGGGTGTTAAGTTTATCAGCCTCACCAGAGGCACTGTGTTGTGTCCAAGGATTGGATCTCTGGTTGTCTTTTCAATTTTAAGCCCCCATGGACTTATAATGTAAGTAACTTTAGAAATCTTATTTGAAACCATGAGGCCCACAGCTTTTGAATTTAGTATGTAGTAATGTCTAGCAGTCTCCTGCCAATCAAGCCCCTGGCTTCAAACTGGACACACTGGGACGTAAAGAATCAAATCAAACAAACAATCAGATACAAGTTATCTGTACTATTTTACATGAAATGTAAAGGATTATTTCCCACAAAATTGAAAAAAAGATGTCACAAATTTTGTTGTAGACTGAAGTAATTTGCTCAGGAGGTTAAGATTTTATTTCATAAGCCTGAATTCTATTTTTAGATTGTCAGCCGAGGAGGAAGAGGACCCCAAAGCTATGTTAGCTTTATTGAAAAGTACATTGTCCAGAATGGAGGATAAAATTGCAAAGTAAGTTTTACCTTTTACTCCATAATAACGCCTTTTGATGCCTTTGAAATATTATGTATTTGAAAATATTATGAAAAATGGAGCATTTGCTCCAAAGAGGGAATGCTCCATTTTACATAATATTTTCAAAAGTATTCAAATTGTTTGCAATATAGTCTACCTGAGAACATAAGCTGATGAGTGGAGGGGACATTAGATGATACATTAGAGACATCTCTATTGATATTGGAATCGCAGCTGCTCATTGCCTTGCGAAGCATTCTATTTACAATTAAATCTATTTTACATCAAATATGTGTTTTGGGTAGTTTAAAGAAACCTTCATGCTGATATTGTGTTTTGTGGATGATATTAAGGATGGGAAAAATTGGCAGACTACAAAAAAATTGGCAGAATTACCCCAGCATGTAAAGTGTAAAAAATAGGTTTTTTAACCCTTGGCTCACTGAACTCTGATTTATCTGTTTTTGAAAACGCTGCAGATCCAGATCTGATCAGTATCCACACTGTTTTCTTCTCTGATTGAAAAAACATCAGGCCTTTAGTAAAGAGTGCGTACCATATTATTTCTCAACCAAAACATATGTTGTGGGTACTCAAAAGAACTGTCTCAATGAGACGGTTCTTTAGAGCACCCAAAAGATATGCTGAAAATTATGGGTAAGCAAATATTAACAATCTTACGCTGAAAATTTTTGTTTATCTAAACCTGTGTACATGCTTACAACTGGGATGCTGCAGGTTAACGGTTGGAAAATTTGGGTGGGGGGCATGTAATTTATAATATATTTTAGCATGAAAGGGGTTTAGCTATTATGATTCTATTGGGGAACGCATTGGCTCAGTGGTAGAGTGCTTGACTCAAGATTGAGTGGTTGGGGATTGGAGCCTCACCATAGATGTTGTGTTGTGTCCTGGAGCAAGACACTTTATTTTGTGCTTATTACAGATCCTGTCTCAAAATGACTGAAAAATTGCTGACAAGGATGTTAAGAATCAAAACAAACAAACAAATATGCGTGTCTGCTTATCCAGGGGTCACGAGTTTGATCCAGGCCCGATCCCATACTTTAGTGGAGATTGATCATGATTTAATTTCTAGGGTCATTCTCCTCCCTTCTGCTGAATGAATCATTCAAGAAGGGTTGTTGTCAGTTACGAGCGAAAGTATGTGCACGAAGTACTGGTTAACCGCTTGTTCAAGCTTGCCCAGGAAAAAGTGTGTTTAGATGAACTTTCCGTCCTGTAATGACCATAGCTGTTGACTGGGACATAAAGCAACAAAACAAACAAACAAATATTATAGTTCCAGTTATTTAGAGTTCTTTGTACCACATTGCTAGATTGTTTTATATTCATTTCAGACAATCCAGTTCTCAATCTTATGACAAGGATGATTCTGTTGGAGACATTAAACAATCAAGAATGGAAGTAGATAAACCTGCCTATGATTCTAGTCGGGCTGGGTCAAGATTTTCTGGTAAGGCCAGAATTTTCTTATTACATGATTTACAAACCCTCCTGCTGTAATTTTCCTGAAAGTAGAAAAAAATTCTAATTTTCTTTTTGAGAGTTGCCGTTTACACAGGTTTTAATGTATAGTGAAAATGATTTGTATGGAGATATATTTTCCATGGAAAGTCGGCTTCAAAATGCTGATATAGGGAGATTATAATAGGTGTTCTGTTTATATCTAGTCTGTCTTAATACAATTGACCATTTAAACTTGAAATTGTGAATATTTAGTGGGCATACTGCAAGTTTTAAGATTGGAGTTACGAAAGTTCGTGATTTTGGTAATTTTGAACTTTCACCTATGCATTTTGTCCTCGCAAAATATATCTCCATACATTTCCTATAACCTATTAGCAGGGTTTCAGCTGGACTGAAATTTACTTCGGACATTTTGTCCAAGCAGCCCCAATTTTGTTCGGACATTTGGAAATTTTTTAGGACATTTTTTCAACACTAATTTTTACCACCATAAACGGAAATTGCCATCTGCCCTTCTCAAATTAAAGCCAGGGGTAGTTTTGCTACCATTTCGGATGGTAAGTGCGGTCTGATTAGCTGTCTGGCTTTTTATTTCATGAGGAGAGTGGAGCTTGTCGATCGTTGTTGGTGGAAGTGGGTGGGGTACTTTTTTTTGCTGCTTTTTGCAGCCGCTGCATGACTCGTTAGCCACGGAAAATGTCTGTTCAGGTAATGAGGGAGCGGGCAAACTGTTTTGGTGCATAAAAAACTTCAGTTCCTGTTGTTTCTTGGTCGCAATTAAGTTTTTTAGTCATTTTATCAGTAAATGCCAATTCAAATATGCTGTCCGCTTCGAGATAAAATCAAGGGAAGAAAACTAAGGATGCAATAGACCAATCAGGTGCGGCGTAACAAAACACTATGACTGGTTTGCTTTACTGAATAAGTATTTGCGGGGCAAAATAAGGCGAACCAGTCAGAAGCTTACATAAATTTGGCCAATCAGCGATCGTTTTTTTTAAAGCAAAAATACTATTCCATCACTGTGCATAACCGTACAGCGTGCGTTTCTGAAAATCGTCTCGGACAAACTGTCCAAACTGGACAGCAAACTCTCGGACATCTGGAACTATTTTCGGACTATGTCCGATGGCCGACGCCAAACTGAATCCCTGCTATTAGTATACACTGGAAAAATAATCTGAATTCTGAAAAAAAGACTATTAATAGTCTTAAAGTATTCCTTACTGATGCCGTGCCTGAACATGTTCCTTGCTAGCAGCAACTTTTTGTCTCTGCTGATAACCTTTGCAAACATTTTTGACCCAGATCTCTATGATCTGGATCCGAACCTTTTCACACCTTGATAATGTTCCTGATTTTTTTTAAAAGTTAATTTTGAAAAAAAGTCTGCAGAAGGCATCAAAATCATGAAAAACTACCAGCATGCGAAGAGTTGATAATATGATTCCTATTCCACAGTGTTAGTGATCAGTGGCATAGCTAGAACGCTGAAAAAGTTACGCACATCAAAGGGAGACTACTCGATCAAGCAGTGTTCTCTTCAGTTGCGTCGCTTTTCAAAATTGGAACTTGAGGGAGCTAATTCTTTCCTTTATGGGTAGTTCGTTGTAGTATATAAAATCACTATTATAACATTTGGTTACCTTCCTGGAATGTTACTATTTTTATTATGCACATGCGTAACTGCCTAATGGTTGCTATGGTAATTTTTTTCTTTATGTATTACAGATGACAGATACAGAAACACACAAAGGTCTGGCTATGAGAAAATGACCAGCAATACTGGCTTTGGTACGTATCAACTGGCTCAGCCAGGGGTTTTCCTATCAGGGATTCAAGTTGATGTCCATCCTCCCCTCCGACATTGTCCAATTATCTTCTTTGGTGAAAGTTTTCAGGATTATTCCTTGAATTCAGGATTTTGAGGCGGACTTTCCACAGAAAGTCAGCCTCAATGCCAAATTAGGGAGATCATAATAGCTTCTCTGAGGGAGCGCAGCGGCTCAGTGGTAGAGTGCTTGACTCAAGACAAGGAACCGCAGGTTCGAGCCTTACCGACGTCACTGCGTTGTGGTCCTTGAGCAAGACACATTTATCCCAGCTTAGTACTGGTTCAACCCAGGAAGAACAGTCCCTGTTTAACTGAAAGATTGTTGATGGGACGTAAAGAATCAAATCAAACAAACAAACAAACAAATCTTTATGTCCAAATTTTACATCACACGAAATAGTCTATATAAAGGGTTTTCAGTATTCAAAAAGTGCCAATTTCGTTATTTCAAACTTAGCTTTTTCCAAAATAGCAGAAAATGATGTATTTGATAGAAATATAAAATAACACACAAAATGGCCTTGCACGAAAAGTTTTCAGGATTATTCCTAAATTCGGGATTTTGAGGCTTACTTTACACAGAAAGTCAGCCTCAAAATGCCAAAATAGGGAGATAAAATGGCTTCTCTGATTTATTTTCAGACTCTCTAAAGACGATTGACCATTGAAACTTGAAATTATAAATTTTTAATGGCATTACTGCAAGTTTTAAGATTACTGGAGATAGATGTCAGACTTGAGCAATTCTGCTTCTAAGACGCCGACTGTCTAGATGGGAGTCTCGAAAGTTCAAGATTTTGGTAATTTTGAACTTTCACCCATGTATCTTTTTCCAAGTGTCATTTTGCCTACTGACAAGACGGGACAAAATCTGTTTTCCAGTCATTAGCATGTATTTACAAGCATAATGAAAAATAATTTTGATACAGATCAGCTGGCTTCTCAGAAGTTGTCTATTTTGGGTCTTCCTGGGTTGAACCAGTACAAAGCAGAGTATAACTTGTCTTGCTCAAGGACACAATGCTGCGCCCTATGGGAGGCTCGAACCCCCTCTTTTTCATCCAAGTTAGGCATTTTTCGTGCTCAGATACAATGAAGCCACTAATTTTATCCCCAACTCAGCTTTCACAGACAAAAGCCAAATATTTTCATCATTCACTGCAAGCTAAAAATCTGAATTTCAGTCCGTAACTCTTTCCTTGCTGGCAGAGACTTTTGTCGTCTGCTGATAACCTTTTGCAAACAGTTTGAACCCAGATCAGGACTGACAGAAAGTCGGTCCTGGTCTGGATACAAACTGTTTGGCACTGATAGGGTTCCTGTTTGAAATTTTGGAGACAAAAAAATTGAAAAAAAAAAAAACAGCAGACGACAACAAAAGCATGAAAAATTACCCAGCATGGAAAGAGTTAAATACTGTAAAATTCGGATGTTTTCGCGAATAGCATTAAAAATTCGTGACTAGGGCATGGTTTACCTACATCAATAAACAATAGATTTCGCGAGGGTTCTATTTTCTCGAAACTTCGCATCTGCGAAGCTTCACAAAAATAAAATCCTTGCAAAAATTTCTGAATTTACAGTAGATGTCCTTTTTTCTGCTGCAGGCGGAGGAGCTTCATCAACAGGAAACGCAACAGCCAGCAGATTTGGCAGTGGGGGCAAAGGAAGCTATGGTTACGGGAACCAGGGTTCAGCTAGCCAGAGTTTTGGATCTCCCAGTACCCCAAATTACCAGATTCAGAGTGTCATGGGCTACGGAGGTGATCAGAGTGACCGTAGCTATGGAATTGGTCAAAGTAGTAATCTAGGCTATGGGAGTGGCCAGAGTAACCAAGGCTATGGGAGTGGCCAGAGTAACCAAGGCTTTGGTGCCAGTCAAAGTGGCTGGGGTTCTGGTACCCAAAGTAGCCTCGGCTATGGGAACCAGAGTAGTCAAAGTCAAGGCTACGGGTACCAGAGGAGCAGATTTGACAGATAAACTGTATTGCTGTAATATTATCTTGAACTCTGAATACTTTTAACTCTTTGCCTTCTAGTGTCGTCTGCTGATAACCTTGGCAAACGGTTTGGATCAGGATCAGGCCTGACAAAAGGTGGGGCCTGATCTGGATCCAATCTGTTTGACACTGATGGTATTGTTGACTGAATTTAAAAGTTGATTTTGGAAAAAAGCATATAAAATTTAGTTTTAATTACCCAGTAGACAAAAATTATTAAATTATCCGGAGTAAGGTATTCAACTTAGCTCTTTGTCTGCTTGGTAATTTTACATGCTTTTTTGTCATCTGCAGATTTTCAATAAAATTAACTTAAAAAAAATCTTTATGAATACTGTTTGAGTTTCAAACATTTTTGATCCAGATCAGACCTGACATTCTGTCTAGTCTGATCTGGGTCCAAACTGTTTGCATAGTTTATCAGCAGACAACAAAAATGGCCACTGTCAGGAAAAGAGTTAAGCATAGGCTAAAATGTTCAGTTTTCTTGAACAAATTATTGTTCAGAAGTTAAATAATGATTTTATTTCATGTACAGTCTTGTCAAAGACAAGAATTTAAAGAATCATTGTAAATATTCATAACTAGATCAGTGATATCATTTAAAACACCAGAGGGTGCACTGTATTTTGTGTAAGTGGTCATTTTTTTTTATTTTGCAGTATAAATTTTTTGTTTGCAATTATATTTTCGAATTTGACCTAGTGCAGGATGTGCAGACTATTTTTTTATTTATTGGATCCAGGCCTCCATAAAAGGGAAGTCAAGAATCATTATAACCCCGGTATACAAAGTATATAGGGGGTATTTAGTTTTTGCCTTTTCTGTTCGTCTGTAAACTTTTTTTCTGTCAAAGATTTCTCAGCAACTACTTGACTTAGGAACAAAGCTTGATAGTGATGAGTAGTATTGTGTAACAAAAAACAGCCACATATTGCTTATCAGTCGCTTTATTTGTTCATTTTTCTTTCTCTCCAATGAAAAATTCTGTCGCAAATTACTCAGCTCCTATTGCAGCCAGTGTTTTCAAACTTTGTGTACACATTCAGGTAGGCTAAGTGTATTGTGTAAATGAAAATAAAGATGCTAAAGCTAATTTTACCTTCTTTTTCAAATTTTCTATTTTTCCTTCTTTCACTCCTATATAATGCATATGGACATTTTTCGTCAAAGTTTTCTTAGCAACTACTTGCTTTAGGATTATGAAATTATGTGTACACCTTCAGGTAGGCAAAGTGTATTGTGTAAATGAAAATTAAGATGCTAATCCTCATTTTGCCTTTTTTTCTTCTTCAAATTTTCAATTTTTCCTTCTGTCACTCCTATATATAACGCATATGGACATTTTTCATCAAAGTTTCTCAGCAACTACTTGATTTAGAATTATGAAATCTTAACACTCTCATAATTTTGTCTTTTCTCTGAAAGTGTTACAACCTCTGATGGCTACTGCCGGGGATATGTGAGCTTTGTTCACTTCTTGTTATATTTTTGTTTCCAAATGTTGCACAAAAATTGGGCCTCGTAGCGCAGTCAATAGTGATTCCAACTGCGGATCTTGATCCCAGCCCGGTCCCATACTTCCGTTGAGATTAATAATGTAAAATGATTTCTAAGGTCATTCTCCTCCCTTCCACTGATTCAAGAAGGGTTGTTGTCAGTTACAAGCAAAAGTATGTGCACGAAGTACTGCTTAACCGCTTAGTCAAGCTTACCCAGGAAAAAAGTGTGGCTAGGTGAACTGACCGTCTCGACATTACCGGCTGGTAAGATTATAAGAATCTATTATGAGTGTGAGGGTGGAGGATCACCGATTGGCATCAGGAGGCTTGCCGAGTGATGACAAACTGTGATCGCAAGGGACGGATTATGGATTCTTTTTTTTGCTCACCACTAAATACCTCATATTATATTGGAAAAAACATGAAAAAGATTTCCAGAAATTCCTGAATACGCTGAGATGCGACATGGTGACATCATTTTAACATTACTATGACGTCACGGATCCACGTGCAGCCGATGTTCGGGCTGGTACATGTATGTGAGATAGGATGATAAAAACAACGGAAATCCCGATCTGGTGTGCGAGAAAAAAATTTACGGGGTAGAACTCTGCCCAGTTCAAGGGGACCCAAATTACATTGGTAACATTTGAAGAATGATGTCCTGAAAATTTTTGCCAAAACCATATAAAAAAATACCTTTGTTTTTGGGTAACCCGACCCTACCAAAATTTTCTGGTGAAACCTAGATTTTTTTTCAGGTTTTCTGGAAAAAATATAATTTCATGCATTTTGAAAGGCAAATTCCAATTAGCCTTTCAAAATGCATAAAATTCTATATTTTTTCCAGAAACCCTGAAAAATAATTTAAAAAAAATAGCAATGAGCGATGCCTGGAAAAGTGCAAATTGCAGTTTTCCTGTCATGGCTCATTTATGTATAAAACCTGTGTAAAACAGCCACTCAAAAAGACCAAAAATTGGTTTTCAAGACCAATTATCGCTTAATGCAGGTCAAAAGTATTGCAGAATGCTCCAAGCAGAGCATTCTGCAATACTTTCGACCTTCATTAAGCTACCATTTGTCATTAAGATCTTTGTTTTGTCTATTTTTGAGTGGTTACTCAAAAAGAAGACCAAAATTGGTTTTGAAGACCGATTATTGCTTAATGCCGGTTAAAAGACTTGCACAATGCTCCAAGAGAGCATTCTGCAATATTTTCAACCTTCATTAAGCTACCATTTGTCATTAAGACCCTTGTTTTGTCTATTTTTAAGTGGCTGCTTAGGACAGGTTTTACTGTACTTTTTTTGTGTGAGCAGTGAAGGCTATGGTAAGACTGTGGAAGGCCGACTAATCTAAGCCTTCCCTGTTTGCATATCTCATAAGCAGATCAATTGATTGTGTTTGCTGACTGCGTGTGGTCATAACCCTTTGTATACAAATGGATTCTTCCTTCTTGTTTGATACAATAACCTTGGGATGGTTTATTGTACACATCTAGGGGTGTCAGGTAATAATTTTATACAAACATATTTTTTGTCTGAAGATCTCTTTACCTTAAAAAATAGTGAAGACCCTGATGAAATAACGCATCATGCGGCATTTCATCTCGGTCTTCACTGTTTGTAAAAGTACCCGTTTAGGGGTTTTGTGAGAGCAGTGAAGGCTCTGGTAAGACTTTGGAAGGCAGACTAATCTAAGCCTTCCCTGTTTGCATATCTCATAAGCTGATCAATTCATTGTGTTTGCTGAATGTGTGTGGCATCTGGTTAGTTTCAGTGAAATCCCTTTAAAGAAATGACTTGTGGACAAGCAAGTGTGTATCATTGTCATTTTATAAGTCCTGTTCATTTTGCAACATTTTATTTTCATTTTGCCACATTTTATGTTCATTTTGCCACATTTGAGCCGCGTCATGAGATTTCCAACAATGTGGCATGTGCAACCAGCAAAGGCTCAGACCAGCCTGCGCATACGCGCAGTCTGATCAGGGCCTTTGCTAGTCGCTTGAATTTTCTATGACTGTTATGCTACTGACAGAACAGCATTTGGAGTTTCTAAACTCAAAAGGAGGCTGCAAATGCTCGTCTGAGTCTGCACTTGTCAAAATACCACATTGTTGGAAATCACATGTTGTGGCTAATTTTATCTTACAGTATTTATCGTAAAAATTCAGACAGATAGGCATGATCAGACAGGGTAAACCCAGACCAGCCTGCTCCTGATTTAACACCCTGATCTTGGTATACACTGTTTGTGTTTCCACCTCAACATTTTTATGCATAAGGTAACTGATCCAAGTTGTCAAATTGACTTGTTCAAATCTCAGGATGATAGTATATTTTATCACATGACATCACGTCAGGGAGTGAAATAACGCGATGCAATAAAATCCAAAAAACACTAATGGTTGACAGATTTACTGGAAACGTAATGATGCCCATAACAACATTACGTACATAATGACAAAATTAAAATGTTTTACTGCAGAAATGAGATTTCAAAGTAATCTTAATGTCATATTATAAATAGAATCTAACATTCGTGCTCTTGTATTATTGAATATTTAAGTTGTTGCGAAAAAGAGATAAATGCTCGGCAAGCCTCGCATTTTATATCTTTTCCCCAACTTATTTAATAAATTTAATAAAACATGAGCACTCATGTAAGATCCTCTATGTTAATGCAAAAAAGTGTTCGAATATTTAGGATAGATACAGTTGAACCAGCTCACAATATTTTTTTGTTTATCTTATATTCATAAAGTCATTCTTTAATCCTTTGCCTACTAGTGCCATCTGCTGATAGCCTTTGCAAACAGTTCAGACCCAGATCAGGTCCGACAAAATGCTGGGCCTGATCTTGATCTGAACTGTTTGACACTGGTGGTATTCCTGATTTTTTTTTTAGAAAAAGTTGATTTTGTAAAATCAGCAGAGGACAAAAAAGCTTGGAAAATTACCCAGTAGGCAAAGAGTTAAACATACATGCACAGCTATCTATTGAACCAGAGAGGCCATGATTTTTGCCTGAGCCATGCACATCTCTACTTTTTGTTTGGGAACTGTGAAAGCGTTTGGTAAGACAGTCCAGTCTCATCTGAGCCTTCTCTAGTTGCATATGGGAGCATGCATATGAGTAATAAAATCTAGTGGGCTGGCATCTTTTTGTCATTTTCATCAAGAAGTACAAATAAAAGTCATCACTGTCTTTGTGTGCTATTTGTTTCTTTTAAAGCTGCATAATCTGTAACTTTTGATATTTTCGTTTTGAAAATAATGTTTCTTTTTTTCAAGAACACATTAAAAATACTAAAATTCAGGTATACATTTTACCTTTATCGTAATAATTAACAAATTATTAGTGCCAAAACAACAGCATTTATGTTAAAAATTAACTGTCTAGAATTATTGGAGGGACGCAAATAATTACAAACAAGAGAAAATACACCTGTTTTTATAAGATAATTCACTTTTCCATGCAGTTTTCAGCTGTAGAAATTAGATATATTGTGATAACATAACTTTATTCTACTTTTACGAATGATTTAAAAAGAAAATATTTTTTTGCGAAAAATGTTCATAGTTACAGAGTATGCAGCTTTAAATGTTGAACCTTTATGCAGAATTTATAGTGTACTAATTTGACCCTTCACCCATGTTTAGGCCAACAATCATCAGAATGAGCTTCATTTCCAATTGAAAAACAATCATGGGACCCAAAGTGTAACATACCTTTAGCGCTTAATGTGATTATTATACCACTATTTGTCTAGCATCTACCTTAAGTATGCAGATTTAGCTTTTCAATGCAAAAGCAAAATCTGTCTGCTTAATGAGGGTCCTTCCATAAGAAAGGCCTTTTTATTGTAAAGCAAATCTGCCAGTTTAAGGAGGGTGCTTCCTTAAGAACCACCTTTTTATTGCAAAGCAAAATCTGGCTGCTTAATGAGGATGTTTCCTTAAGAAAGGGTTTTTATTGAAAAGCAAAATCTGCCTGTTTAGGGAGGGTGCTTCCTTAGGAGAGGCCTATAAGATTTTCATTGAAAAGTAAAATACATTGTATGAGCATTTTCACTTAAATTGACAATAACGGGCCTTGTCCATCAAAAAAAGCTGGTATGCATGCAAGTGGTTAGACAATGTTGAGGGAGCGCAGTTGCTCAGTGGTTGAGTGCTTGACTTAGAGACCGAGGGGTTGCGGGTTCGAGCCTCACGAAAGACACTACGTTTTATCCTTGAGCAAGACACATTAATCCTTGCTTAATACTGGTTCAACCCAGGAAGACCTGTCCCAACTTACTTACTCTTACTTAATTCTGGTTTGATATTTAGACTGCAGATAGTTTCCGAGTTCTTGGGGTTAGCTGCAGTTGGCTTGTCCTTCTCACACCAGATCTCCAGGCTTCTCTGTTCTGGGAATCAATACCTTCTAGGCTTCACTCATCGACATCCGCTTTAACACATTCACTCCAAGACTTCCTTGGTCTCCCACATCCTCTCGGGCCAGGGATGGTGATACCGGTAATTGAATTTTACCAGGAAGATGCACATGCAACATTGCCATACCATCTCAGACGTTTAGTTCTTAGTGCAACAGCTACATCCTGAATTCCTAATTTTCTGTACAGGGTTTCCATGGGGACTTCGTTATGCGGTTTGACACGGCAGATCCATTGGTGTAGGTGGCAACTTAATATTTTGGCCTCGTCACTAGAAAACCAGATTTTTTGTCATGCTAAAACCAAAGGTGCCAATTAGGCTGCGCAATCTTGCAGTCTGATCAGGACCTGTTGTATGCTCTCTAGGAAATACAATACATATAAATGCCTCGTGCAATTTAGATATAATTGCCTCGTGCAATTAATTAAGTCTCTGTATTTGGGTCGAATGGTCTGAGTCTTATTTGGTCGGAAACCCAGAAGACCGGTCCCGAGGTTATAAAAAATGTTCATGCTCAAATCAACTGAGCAAGAAATTTCAACTGCTCATAAAAAAACTAAATACCGACAAATAAAGAAGTTTCTTGCTTTAAGTCTCACAGATGTTCATTTATCATGCTAATAAATGTTAAATGCCATCATTTTTTGGCTTTTTAACATTTATGAGCAGGATAAATTTCGTGCTTAGCTAATGAAAAAAGTTTTTTAGCCTCTTTCTTTAGATTCTGCAACACCCACTCGCGAGGATTATGTGCAGGTTGAGGCCTTGGGGCCTGCGAAGAGAGAACTGGTTGCTTTATTTTCGTGGTTTGTTGTCTGGTCTCTTGTTTTAACATCTGCAGAATGTAGGGCAAAGATTGTGCCGATAAAATATACTCGGCGTCCTTGAAAAGCTACCAGTATTTTGAATAATACATCTCTATGGCTACTTTTACGTTCATGTTTCTGGTCAATGACAGAATGGTTTGGAGAGATCAAAGAGTTCCACGAGCCCTGGAACTATTGTGCGCGTAATGTACGTGCTCTTTTATGTTTTTCACGGTTTTTAGGAATGTGAAATCATCATTTTCAGAAGACAACATGCCAGTACATGCCAAAGACATTTTCATCGAAAACGCCGCCAAAATGGTTTAAAGGATCCCATTAAGCACAAAAAATGATGGTCAAACTTTAAGGTAGCACCTAAACTTTTCATTTTCCTATACAATGCAATAGAAACTACAGGGGTCCGTCAAGGAATGGGTATAATCCATTCGGATGTGATGGATACCGTTTTCCATAGTGGTATGTGATGCATGGGACTCTTATGCCATAACACTGAGTGCTGAAGTATCTGCAGTTCTTCGTTCAAAATGAACTAAATATTGCCCTATGTTAAGTGTATGGGACTTACTGTAACTCAGTATATATACTCATGTCCAATGAAATCGCACCACTCTTCAGATGCGCATATTTGTGGCCAATCAAAAGCTGTGCAAAATTGTGTTATTTATAATTCTTATTTAGGACAAATGCAATGTTTTCTCACAAAAATTTCAATTCCAGTGAACCCGTTAGCACATGACGTAACGTCAGCCTCAAAATTGCGTTAATCGCATTTTGGGCGTATACAAAATGACCCCAAAATCTTGTTTTAATTTTTTCTGTTTGCCAGTAGACCCACTGTCCTTTCGCCACAACTTTGACAGTTGTGACGCAACACCTAATGCTACACTAACGCGAACAATGTCACAATGTAACCTTTAATGTGGAGTGGTCCGACAAAGCTCGACGTAAAATGTTGAATTGCGATTTGTACAGTTCTAGTGTTCTACACAATGCTTATTTCCGTTGTACAAACTCACACATATGCAAAACGTCATACAAATCCTCTAAAAATTTGACACTGCATCATTGACGCCAACTTTGAGCGCGTCGCCAGCCATTGTTCGCAGCGAGGTTTTAAATCTTCTAAAATTTGTCTTCATCTGTTAGTGCAAGTATTATCTAACATTAAGTTCAACACAGATACTCTTATGTTTGTGTATACGAGCTTTTAGAGATTGGCGTTTATCAAAAAACGTTGTTACCTACGCTCCGTCGATGTTAAAGACCCGCTATACGAGCAAGAAATCTTCTTGCTACGACCGTGTAATTTTGCATCAGTGAAAAAAGGAATTTCCTTGAATGTCTCGATTTTACGTCTTGTCAAAATTATGACGTTATAACGTCAAAATGACTATTCCTGGCTATCAATTTAGAGATTCTTTGCAATTCATACAAAGAAAAATGCGATAATAATGCTTTTGAAAATTCTGACACATTCGATGGCTGGTTTTGTGACTTTCTGTTTTGACGGTTGTTTTGTTAAATGCTTGCAGCACGTGTCATTAGTGATCATTCCGTTTTAAAGACCTATCAGTAACTTACGGAATTGCTTCAGTACAATAAGACGCAATTGCACAAATAAAATGCTATGTCGTTAAAAAGATTTAGTCATTTTTGTAGGTGGTGCGTTTCCATTAGACATGAGTATATTTAAAGGCATAAATTCATGTCCAATAGCGATCATTTAAGGATTAACTGATAAGGGACAGTTTCAATATCTCACAAAATTAAAGGGGCCTCAAGTGGGGATTTACCTGTATACAAAAATTACTTTCGCTAAGATAAAGATCAATATTTTATCAGAAAATACCTAATCCCTTCATGGGACCACTTAATTGTCCTAGTAAGGAAGTCATAGTCGCCTCATTATGATTGTCCTTTGATCTATAACCAGTAGGACCCCTTGAGAGAGTAATAATGAGTGGTACCACTATTATTTCTCAAATATTTACCTTTATAAGCCACCCGGTGGCCTCGGCTACAGTACTGTCCGTTCTAAGACGGCGAATCTGTTGGGTAATTGTTTGGTGTTGCTGCCATGGTACGTGTGTGCATCATCTAAAATGTTCCTGGCATCTAAACTGGTCCTGGCATCTATAATGGTCCTGACCAGCCTCTATATTGGTCCCGACTGGCATCTATTATGGTGCGCTAATCAGACTCTAAAATGGTCCTGAACGCTGAATGTAAATATATGCAAACCTAATACTTTTTCAACTTAAACGTCTTCCACCGCAAAAATAATCATATAGCCAGGACACAAGCCATTTGTGTGGGTGCGTGCGTGCGCGCGCGCGCGCTCGTGTGTGTGTTTTGCAGGATTTGGTTAGCCCCGCGCCCTATCTAACGCACATGCCGTTTATTTTAAATATCGAACGCAAAAATGAAACTCCATTTGAGACAACTCCGTGCGTTCATGCCTCGTGCGCACGGGCTTTAATCCGCATTGAATTAAATATGAGATTATGCAGCCCGCCAATTTGGGCCTGTGGATACCGGGGACATAGCGGGGCTTAAGTGCCGGGATTAAACCTACGATATGTTCCCACAGTGCCGTGTGTGTGCCGGGGTTTTAATTTCCTGTTTAAATAGGGCTTGTCTAAAAGGTCCTCCTTACAGCGCACCTAAACATCTATACCTGCCAAAAGGGATGCAACTTGGTGGTCGATTTGCATGTTCTCGGGCAGGTGCGGGTCAAGAAACTATCGTATCATTTTGGGAAGGGCGAGGCCCAAGCCTGACTGATGCTTTAGTCGTCTTTTACTTACTTTTTACAGAGTGTTCCAATTGACCATTCCAAGTGAACTTCGTGGAAAATTTCCAAGGAGGGAGGGTGGGGGAGAACAAGATTTTAGACGCTGTGAGGTAGGGACGGGGCGTGGAGGTCGTGATACTTATTCCTAAAGAAACCTCTAACACTTGTAATTTTCCGGGGGGGGGGGGGGGGGGGCGGGTCCGGATCTCCTGACCCCCACCTCTCTATGGATTCAGAAATCAAGAGAATCGGTAGAAACGATAGTTACTCCCAAATATACGGTTGTTCAACAGCTGCAAGGTGATATCACTAATAGTGTCATGTTTTGCTCTGGACAAAATTCAAGTAATAAAAGGACGATAACTTCTAATTTATGCAAAATAGAGTTATGGATCTTTGTAGACTGTATCTCTCCTAATTGAGATCTATCTACTATTGAAGTTTCACGTTGATACCTGTTATATATGTTGTTGTTGTGTTATGCTTCGGACGCAATTAAGTGTAAATAATAACAAAGGGCAATAACTCCTAAATTATGCGAAGGAGAGGTACGGTCTTTGTACACTGTACTTCTCCTCGTCGATATATATCTACCAGTGAAGTTTCTAGTCGATACCTCTTATATTTCTGTGTTATGCTCTGCACAATATATTTGTAAATTCTTTGAAACCACTGAGCCAACTGAAGCGTTTCATGTGACACCACCATGGGAGAGGGGAAAAGATGGAAAGCTTATTCAAAATGATTTAGGTCATTTGTTGATAGTCATTATTGTCTACCAGGGGGCGGGGGCATTTAGCAGGGATTTTACCACAAATTTGGCCCCGCAGTGCAGGGCTTTTAGCATGGCTTTGAAAATTGAAAAGTAAAAAAGCTCCGCTATTCCCCGGCCTTGGGGGGATGGGGGATACAAATGACTGGCGCATAACCGGACCATTAAATGTACAACCTCCGTAAACGGAAGCAAATGAAAAGAAATGAGTATAAGAGCATATAAATTAGTACGAATCATGTTCTTTTAGTGGGTTATATTGCAACAAATATAGCGCTTACGAATGTTAACCACCAATGCTTCATCATAAATAGAATATATGGAGTAGAGTAGTACTGTTATCTAGTATGAGGGATTTAGTACTGGCCTATAACAGTAGAGACTATGACTATGGAAACTAGCAGAGACTGGGAATACGGATACATGTACTGATCACTAGTAGCAGAGACTGAATCTATGGATATAAGGACTGACCTCTAGTAGTAGTGACTGGGACTGAGAATACCAATACTGACCTCTAGTGGCAAAAACTGGGACTCTATGTACTAGGTTTGACCTCTATTGGCATAACCTGGGACTATGGACACTTATAATGATCGCCTGTAGCAGTGATTGCAACAAGGAATTGATACTCTGTAGAAGTGACTACAACCATAGTTAATAGTACAGTCCATTTGTAGCTGAGAGGCGGACTCTGGATACTAGTACTAGCATTTAGTCGAATGGAAGGGACTCTAGATTCTAGGAATGATAGCTATTGACAATGACAGGAACTCTAGACACTTTTACTGACATCTTGTGGCAATGACAGGGACTCTGAAACTTTTTACTGACCGCTAATGACAATGTGTGCGACTCTGAGCAATTAAATTGACCTCTAGTCGCATTGACTGGGATTCTTGATACTTGAATTGATCTCCAGTGGCAATTGCTGGGACTCTGAATACTAGTACTGAAATCTAGTGGCAATGTAAGGGACTCTGGATATTTACCTGACCTCTAGTGGCAACGACTGAGACACTGGATGCTAGTACTGCCCTCTAGTGGCAATGACAGGGACTCATGATACTAGTACTGACCTCTTGTAGCAGAAACTAGGGATAAAGATACTAGTACCCACCCAAAGGGTGGCAATGAAGGGGACTCTGGATAATAGTACTGGCATCTAGTGACAATGATAGGGACTTTGGATACTCTTACTGCCCTCTATTGGCAATGACAAGGCCTCTTGATGCTTATACTAAACTCTTGTGGCAATGACTGGGACTCTGGATACTTTTACTGACCCCTAGAGGCAATGACTGGGTTCTGGTTATTTTTACTAACATCGAATGGCAATGACTGGGACTCTGGATACGTATAATGACCTTTAGTGTCAAAAGACGGGAGTCTGGATACTTTTACTGACCTCTAGTGGATATTGACAGGGACTCTGGATACTCTATTGACCTTAAAAGGAAATGACTTGGACTCTGGATACTAGTACTGGACTCTAGTGGCGAAGAAAGAACTTTGGATACTAGTTCTGATCTCACTGGCAATGACAGGGACTCTGGATACAACTACTGATCTCTAGTGGCAATGACCGGGACTCTGGATAGTTTTACTGACCTCTCTCAACAATGAGAGGGACTCTTAATATTTTTACTGACGACTATTGGCAATTACAGAGGTTCTTAATACTTTAAATGACATCAATTTGCATTGGCTGGGACTTTAGATACAAGAACTGACCTTTAGTGACAATGACTCGGACTCTTGATACTTGTACTGACATCTACTGGCAATGGCATAGACTCTGGATACCTGGTCTCATCTTGGCAATGACTGGGACTTTAATACTGGTACTGATCACTAGTTGCAATGACTTGGATTTGAATACTTTTACTGACCTCTTGTGCCAAAGGCTGCGACTCTGGATACTTTACTGACCTCTAGAGGCAATAACTGGGTACCTGGGTATTTTTACTGGCATCTAGTAACAATGGCAGGGACTCTAAATACTTTTACTGACATCCAATGACAATGATGTCGACTAAGGATACTTTTGCTGACCACTATTGGAAATGATAAGGACTCTAGATACTAGAACTGATTCAAGTGTCTGCATACTGATACGAACCTCTATTGGCAATGACAGGGACGCTGGATACCATTACAGACCTCTAGTAGCCATGGCTGGGTCTATTGATATTAGTACTGACCTCTTGTAGCAGATACATTGACTAGGATACATAGCAGAGACTGGGGCTATGGATTAAAATACTGACCTCTAGTAGCATTTACTAGGACACTGGATAAAATCACTGGCCTCTAGTGGTTGAGTCTGGGACTATGGATGCCTATTCTGTCCTCTAGCAGCAGAGATTGAAACTATGGATGCTAGAAATGGCATCTATTAGGAGAGACTTGGATAATGAATATTAGTACTGACCTCTAGTAGCAGAAATTGAGACTATGGATACGAGTACTGACCTCTAGTAACAGAGACCATGACTATGGTTACTAGTGCTGACCTGTAATAGCAGTGACTGTAACTAAGGTACTAGTACTGACTTCCAGTGGTAATGACTCTAATATTTACCTCCTATGGGAGAGTCAGGGCATCTGAATATATCAGTACTGGCTTCTAGTAGCAGAAATTGGGACTTTGGATAATTTACCTGACCTCTCATAGTTGTGACAGGGACCGTAGATACTAATATTGGCCGGTAGTTGCAGAGTTATGGACTCTGGATACTAGTACCGACCACTAGTTGCAGAGACAGGGTTTCTGTATAGCATTAATGACCTCTAGAAGCAGATTCGTGACCTATAGTTTCTATTATTGACCTCTGGTGACAGAGGCTGGGAATCTGGATAACAGTACTGACCTCTAGTGGCAAAGATAGTGACTCTGGATAGCAGTAACGATCTTTAGTGGCAATGAGTGAGACTGTGGATAGTAATACTTACCTCTGGTTGCAGAAACAGGGACTCTGGGATGTAGTTCCGACCTCTACCGGCAGATAATATAGTATTGATAATTTGCTAAAACAGAAACTCTTGACAGCAGTACTGCCTCTAGCACCAATGAGTGTGACTGGCAAGTAGAACTGGCTTCTGGTGGCAGAGACATTGCTTCTGTATAGTAATACTAACCCTTAGCCTCTGGATAGAAAAACTAACTTCTAGTGGCTCTAGTTGATTTCAGCTACCTTGAGCCTAAGGTTCATAAGTGAGATAACATTACTATGAAACCCTTGATTTTAATTATATATCCTCTATGAAAAGGGGTTGCATATTTGATTTGGGATGTCTGTCATTCTGTCCATCCATCCGTTGGTCATTCCATCGTAATTTCGTTCAGTTTAATATCTTGTGAACAAATTGATAGAAGTTTTTATCAAATTGTGTATTACATTTATAAAGACAATATCAAGATTGGGTTTTCTTCACATTATTTTTCAAAAAATTGTAACAGAGTTATGTCCCTTGACTGCTGTCAGAATTTCACCTAGAATTCATTTTCCGCTCAGATAGATAGAATTTGACAAAATTTTGTATGTCCATTGATATTAACAAAATGTAGGTTGGGATTGTTATTTGTTATTTTTCGTAAATTTATAACGGAGATATGGCCATTTATTGACTTCACCTTTCCGTTTTCGCTTAATATCTTAAGAACAAATACACTGAGAACAAATTGGAACTAGAATGCACAGTCGATGGGGTGCCATCGCAAATCCCCACGCTGAAGTTTTTGATCCACCCTGCACCCCCAAGTTCCACCTCTGGGTCATGACCCCAGCAACAGAATCAAAATAATGTTCAATATGTTTACAATATTTTATTTGTAAGAACGCACACAAGAATTTGTATAAAAATCTTAGAATTGACATGGTAGTCTAAATTTAATGATATTTGACCTTTTGACCTCACCTCCAATGTCACCAGTTTGACCCCAGGGTGAAAACTTTACTTGCATTCTGTTCTGCTCATCATCCCCGTCGATTTGATATGCCACATGACCATATTTGAATTTTTTTGACCCCCCTGGGCGCCCCAACGCCCCAAAGTCCCACCCCTGGGGCATGACCCAAGCGACATGATGCAAATCTCGTCTGATTTGATTTGTATCTTTTATTTGTGAGATCACACACAAAGTTTGGTATAAAAATCTTTGAAATTGACTTTGTAATTGAAATTAAATGATATTTGACCTTTTGGCCCCTCCCCAGAGCCCCAAGGGGCGGGGCCAAAAACAGTTTGATGTTGCACGCCCCATTCATGTGAGTAACTCACACGCCAAATTAGGCTGAATTTCGTCTAATGGTTTAGGAGGAGATAGCATAACGGACAGACGGACGGACGGACGGAGGCGATTACAATATCCCCCTCGTTTTTTTTTTAAAAAAAAAGCGTGGGGATAATTACACCAAATGTTTATATATACATTTACATTGACAATATCTATATTGGGATTGTTACATGCCAGTTTTTCAAATTTATAACAGTTATGGCCCTTAATTGAAGTCTTAATTTCGTTTCTGCTCAATATTCACAGGATACATGCAAAGAACTTGGCGAAATTTTGCATATGCTTTGATACAGACAAGCTGTGATTGTTGCCTGTCAGTTTTCTCCAACTTGTAACTTATGGCCCTTGAATGATGCCGATCAGAATTCCGTTTCCACTCGATATCGTGAGAACAAATGGATGGAATTTCATCCAATTTTATATATGTATTTATATTGGCAAGATCTTGGATAGAATTTTACCGGTCGGTTTACATAAATTTGTAACAGAGTTATGGACCTTGATTGATATTTTTACAACATGAAATGCATTATAGCGCGGCAATAGTCAGATTTTCTGAATTCAATATCGCAGAGGCATGTTGGCCAATCTTGTTCACATTTTATGTGTATCGTCAAAAGGGTAGCGGACAGCTGAACACTATTTGGGGACAGCTTTGAGCAAAAATGGACTTCTATAGAAAATGGTAGCTCCAAGCTAGCCCATTCATTATTTATCGCACCTTTTAAAAACAACATTCATTCGCCATGAGTTGGCATACGCCCATTCTGATCAGGGTCTTCTCTTTTTTGTATGAGGAAACCTTGTGTTTTAGCATCTCTCTGAGCATTGGACACACAGCGAAGACCCAGCGCACACAGCAGATGCCAAATGCATGCTGATCTGAGTATTCGCTTTGTGCACATGGTTTTCTGATTCTTTCGTACAGATGCGGTTCTGTTTATTTGAATAATTTAAGTTAAACAGTACCCCATTTTGTCAGCTCGTATATCGTTCAGTTATTCGATTGTCCCATTTTCCAAAGGACCATATTTCTGGGAAAATATGTATAAAATTGGGAAATTTTTCAATATGGATGGTTGGATATTTTCCGGACCAGAAATTTTATTGAGGGAAAGGTCTTTTATACGAGGAGAATAGGTTATTTCTCGGACCCTGTATTGATAATTTAGGATCCGTGGTCATTATACGGGGTGGTTGGATTCTATATTATACTACCGGAAAATTCACACAAAAACCTGAACTGCACCAACGCCAAAGCAACAGTAAAAGAAGAATCGAAAACCTTACCATTTTGTTCCTTGAAATCAACAACGAAACGTCAAAAAAAAAAAATGGAATTTAAGATGGGGAGTATAGTGACCAATGCGACATATGAACTGATAAACGTTTTCTGCTTTTTATTTTGTTTACACCATATTATCACTTTCACACAGCGAATATAATGGTACAGCTGTCTTCAACTCTTGCAGCAGGAAACCTGATTTCGGGGTTTCAGACCAGGTAAAATTCAAACCAGACTGCTCGTCTACGTCTTTAGGTTTCGATTTTAGTAATCGCCGGTACAGCACTATATAAACAGTAAAAATACGCATATGCTGATCAGATCACACAGCGAGGAAGCGCAATAACTGCATTCAAACGGACACACTGTCGCGATCCGGCTGTGCGGAAGCCCCATCTTTTTGTTCTGATGTTTCACTAGATGCACATTGTCAGTTTGTTGGTTTTATCATGCTGTGGTCAATTAGTAAATAAAAGTGAAACAATAATCTCATACTTACATACCTGCTTAAACATTTCTTCGCAGTTTTAGATGCCAGGACCATTTTAGACACAGGACCACTTTAGATGATGCACAGGAATATAACGGGGATCATTTTAGAGTCTGCTTAGCGTGCCATAATAGATGCCAGCCGGGACCAATTTAGAGGCAATTTGGGACCAAAATAGATGCCAAGACCATTTTAGATGCAGGACCACTTTAGATGATGCACATACGTGTGTTTTTGTGTTGGATTCTTGTTTTTGAATGTACATGTAGTCTTTCATGTCCTGTCCAGATTTACAAGGTCTAGTTGCTTTACTTAATTGTTCTTAGCTGCTGTGTGTCCGTCTGTGTACTGTGTCTCTTCCTAGCCTTTCCATGGGTTGGTCTGTAGTCTGGAATCCTAGGCGTAGCTCCCATTACGCAGTTACGCAAGTGCGTAAGAAAACTGTTTTTGTTTGATTTGATTCTTAACGTCCCATCAACAATCTTCCAGTTAAACAGAGACGGGTCTTCCTGGGTTGAACCAGTATTCAGCTAGGATAAATGTGTCTTGCTCAAGGACAACAACACAGTGACGCTGGTGAGGCTCGAACCCGCGGCCCCCCGGTCTCGAGTCAAGCACTCTACCAATGAGCCACTGCTTTAATTGTAAAATTTCAAGTAGTCACCTTGTGTGGAATTCAGGTGTTTCCAACCATAAGCGACTGCTCGTAAAGGAAAGAATTCACTCCCTCTGGGAGCAAATTCTTTCCTATAAGAGAAGTTTTCTTTATGAAAAAGGACGCTAATGATGATACTCGCTATTTATTTTAGTATCATCTCTTTGGTGTGCGTAACTATGTAAGCGCTCTGAATACGCCCATGGGATTGTGGTATTGTATCCTGGTGATACCCACTTTTTTGTGCTTTAAAGATATACAATGTCATTATATGCTAAGTACCGTCCGTTCTAATACGGCGATTCTGTTTGCAAGCTATGGAAACAGTGCACATTAAAACCGAGGCATCAACGGGGGTTAACTGGAAAAATGTGTAACGACGGGTAAGGTGTCAACGCATCAACGGGTTTTGCAAGGATTTCATGGTACGTTTTTTTAATCTTTCCTTTATATTATCCTAGCAAATTTTTTTGATGTTGCAAATCAGAATTTTAATTATTGCAGGAGCTGTAGAAATCAATTTTGTCTCTTACAATGCAAAAATGCTGTAAAAAGATGTTTTAGGAAAGCTGTCATTGTGCGCCCCGTTTTACAGACCCTATGGTAAAAGGTCGCAAAAACACATTTCATAGCATTCAAATTTGATTTTCTAGCAAAATTAGTAAGTCAAGGAGCCCAATTTGGTATTTGCAAATTGGATAAAAGCCAAATTGATAAATACAAAAAAAATCAAAAAAATCCAGGCAAGGAAAATGCATTTAATGCTAGGTGTATGTATATAATGCGAGACGTCGGGTAAGTTAAGTGTGACGACGGTGAAAATTATGTGAATCAACGGGTATTGATAACGCGCGTTCCATCTAAAATGATGTGTAAAACGAAATAGCCAAGTTTTGATTCACATTTTTATCCCCAAAACCAACAAGGATCGAAGACATAGCGATCAGCCTGAGGCCTATCCGTCTTTCTGTCCGTTAGTCCGCCTGTCTGTCCATCTGTTAAAGAAAGTTTGTAACTTTTATACTCTTTGAGATATATTGTCTATATTTGGTAAGTATATTAATCATGCCAAGACGGATTGTCAGGTGCAAGAAAGATTGCTTTCCCTAGCTTCCTGTATAATTTATATATCTTTAATCGTTAATGAACTTTATCGCGAAAATCTTGTAAAGCATGTAAACTTTTATATTGCTAGGTATGTTTTCGATACCACTTAATGTTTGATGGGCATATAATGTCGAGGCAAGAGGTGTGTCTCGGTCAATTATTCGCCTTACACATGGGCGGATCCAGAGGGGGGAAAATCACAGGTTATATTGGTTTCTATAGGGGATAAGCAATTGGACCCCCCCCCCCCCCTGTAAAATGTTTGACCCCCCTCCTGAAAAATGTTGGATCCCCTCTGGAACCTCGGAAAATGATAGTTTCCTATGAAAGTAACCGTTGGTCTTCTGTAAAATAAGTTGAGGACTAAAAAGCGTTGTCCTAGCTTTTTATATGTCAGATGGACCTGGAGCAACCCTGACGAAAATTCCTGGATCCGCTCATGTTTACTTTTGCTTTGATTTGACACTTTACATACCATTCAACATTTTTTCAGTTATTTCGGGACGGGTCTTCCTGGGTTAAACTAGTACTAAGCAAAGAGTAATGTGTTTTGCTCAAGGACATAACGCACTGAACGCAGTTGTGCCAGTGCGGCTCAAACTCAAATCCCTGGGTCTCGAGTCAAGCACTCTAGCACTGAGCCACTTCAGGTGTCCATTTACATATGGTTGACGTACTTCCATATGTACTGAACAAAAAAAAAGAAAGCTTACACTGAATGTTCTTCCGCCAATATGCATGTACACGTATGCCTTTATCATTCATGTCACCGAATATGAAAGACTGAAGATCAAGATCCCAGTTGAAGGAAGCTTTGAATTTTATCTCCACTTCATACCTCCTCTATGTTTGTTTTTTTTTTTTTTTTGAATTTAATTTTGGTCAATTATTCTCCTCAATACGATGATGTTCAGAATCCCTGATTTAACTTTACCCAGAATCCCTGGCTCAACTACGCAGACTCATATCACATTTAAGGTGATGACGACCAAATATAAAGATATATTTCAGACCTTACTTGGGCTTGCGAGGCAATTTTCATGCTCATCCTTGTGCCACTGCGCATGATAACTATATTGCTTAAAAGATGTGGCGCTTTTGTCTTTGGGCTCCGTCGTGAAATTAAGCATAAGACTGCCAATAATTGTTGATATTTGGGTATTTGTGAGCATGATCAGTTTCATGCTTGGTCAAGTTGAGCATGAAACACGTATTTTTTTTTGCCTCATAGGCTGGGTATTATGCGCCGTTTTGTGGGAAGCTTCGTCTTGTGCGTTGTTTTTGGTTTAAGCCTTGATCGGGTATGCAGACTGGTCTCATACATTTTGGAGTTGTAATTTAGGTAGGAATGGTAGTGATTGACTTTGTGATTGCATATTTGTCACTTTTACGTGAAAAAAAAAACGATGCGACTTCTTGACCTTACACTCACGGCGACGCTATATCTAGAATATTTACATCCAAATATAATTTATCGAGTGTGTTGAAAACATCAGAATTTTCACGAGTGCGCAACACAAGTGATTATTTTGATGTTTTCAACTCACGAGATGAATATTTTTGGTGGTATTTACCCCCCCCCCCCCCCAAAAAAAAAGTAAATTTTCTTTTTATTTTATACCTTTTGTAGGCTATATGCAATGTCTCACCCACTGAAAATGCAAAAACGAAAAACATTAGCAAACCCAATTAATTTTAGTACCAAAATATTCGATACGTTCTAACTAAGAAAATGAATTACCCACACTTGATGTTTTCGTTCTCAAACAAGAAAGTTATGGGCGTTTGTAGTTCTGAAGTGAAATGCATTAAGTGAACGGAAAAGTCAGAGGTAATCCAAAAAACGCTACTGTGAAAATATAGGCTGATATCAACCTTATGCGTTTGGGAAAATATTTCAACCGTTTAGTCACGGTATTTTGCTAGAAAAGATAGGCCTACCCTTTGGCGAGTGAAAACCCAAATGCTGGACAAAAACGTTTTTCAGATTGTCAAGGATTTCACTTTTTTTTCTTCAGCATGCTTTTTACATATGTCTAAGCAGAGTTTTGGCAAAGTTCTGTTAGCGCAGGTTTTTCTAGATTTTGGCTGTGCAATTTTCCTTAGCGGTGACAAGCCTCAGATCTTTGGCTTCGTCATTATGAACTCAGGGCCTAGACGATGGCTAACATTTCTCTGCTCTGGCTTCTTTACGCCAGATGAACGTTGGGGGACCGAAAAATCTTGGGTTAAATTGGAACAGGCAGGACTTAAATAACTATAACGGAATACATGTAACAACACTGACATGGATCTTTCAGTAAGGCTCACGCTGCTCATATACATGTACAGTAAATTCGGAAATTTTCGCGGGAATTTTATTTTCGCGAATAGCATTAAAAGACATATTAGTGATGTGAAAAATTCGCGACTAAGGCAAGGTTTACCTATATCAATAAACGACAGACTGATTTTGCCATTTTGCGAGGGTTTTATTTTCACGAAACTTCGTATGTGGGAAGTTTCGCGAAAATAAAGTTCTCGCGAAAATTTCCGATTTTACAGTATCTACATTCAAAACGTTTAAAACAAACTTTGTCGCCCGATATGGTTCTTTTATTTAGAACAATTAAAAACACGTGAATTTAAGCAAACTGATAAAAGGGCATCAACGCGAGTAAGCCTGTCTTCGGGGTTTCCGACCATGCATGACTTGATCAAACCAACCTGCTAAGTTACAGCGATTAGCTAAAGAATGCTGAATGTGTACGTGTAGCAAGTTTATCAGCTAAAATTTCTAGAGAGTGAACAACAAAGGCACTGATCAAACTACGCGGATGCCAAGGCTGGCCTGCGCCTTTGTTTTTCGCATGCAGTTACGTCAGGTTTTCTTACGACATGGCCCATAACTCTCTTCCACACTTCAGAGGTAGGCTGAAAAATACTAAAGAGCCGAAACGAGAGAAAAAACGGATACAGGGGGAAGCATATTAGGCAAAAAAGTGGTAGTGGTATTATGTATTAAGCATCAGAGAGAAGTGTCTCTCGGAGACTTAGGTCGACCTCGAAGTCTCATACATTCGAAGCGGAACATGAACGGGCACATTTGTGAGAGGAATGTCCTAGTCCCCACAACTAAAGTCAAGGATTTCTTTGTGTATTAAACATCCTTAATAGCGACAAAATTGATGAGACGAAGCATAAAATAGTCTTCCTCTCGCGATGCAAAGAGAAAGTTGCTTCAATATATCATCAAAATTCGGTTGCGACCCGTTGATCCACGCAACGTGCCCGTAGTGTCACAGAAAACCCATTCACCTGCCTGAATTTCGATACTCCCTGCGTTTTTTTACAATTTCAATGCATGCTGATGATATGGGCTTACGTTGCTATCTTGTCATATTCAAAGGTAGGGTTTTAACAGTCGTATGTTGATGTAAACATGTAAAAATCATCAAAAGCAGGGCCAAATGACCCATATTTTTTTCCACCAGTAGAATGGGGCGCACTGTAGCGCTTACAAAAACGATTTTTTTTTATGAAAAAATATCTAGAACAATTGGAGCAAAGACTCCTAAAGCTCCTGCGAGTGTTTTTTTTTTAATTGTCTGCAGTATTTATTGTAGCCGTTGGTCTGAAAATGGAAGTATATAAATAACATACATTTTTTCACTGCAAAACCCGTTGATGCGTTGACACCTTACCCGTCGTTACACGTTTTTCCAGTTAACCCCCGTTGATGCCCCGGTTTTAATGTGCACTGTTTCCATAGCTTGGTTTGGTCATAGTTTGGTGTTGCTACCATGGTATGTGTGTTTTGTGTTGGATTCTTGTTTTTGAATGTAGTTCTTCATGTCCTGTCCAGATGTACAAGGTCTGTTTGCTTTAATTGTTTTTAGCCTGCCGTGTGACCGTCTGTGTACTGAGTCACTTCTTCGCGTTTCTGCGGGTTGGTCTGTAGTCTGGAATTGTGGTATTGTGTTGTGTCCTGGTCAGACTCACTTGTTTTTTGTTTTGTTTGATTTGATTCTTTACGTACCATCAACAATCTTTAAGTTAAACAGGGACGGGTCTTCCTGTGTTGAAACAGTACTAAGCTAGGATAAATGCGTCTTGCTCGAAGACCACAACGCAGTGACGCCGGTGATGCTTGAACATGCGGCCCCTCGGTCTCGAGTCAAATACTCTACCACTGCGCTCCCTCACTTGTTTTGTGATATAAAATGATACCTCTATTCAAGGGCGTAACCAGAACACCAAGCTATTTACACTCATCAAAGGGAGACAATTGAAATGAGCAGTGGCTTCCTTAATTGCGTCTCTTTTCAAAATTGTGACTTCACTTACAGGAAAGAATTTGCTCCCAGAGGAAGCGATTTCTTTCCTTTAAGAGAAGTTTCATCAGTATCTCCACCTTTGGCGATCTACCTTCGATGTGTACATTTTTCATTACGCACATGCGTAATGTGCGTAATGGCAGCTACGCCAATGCTATACCGCTATAATAGTTTTCTTTTGTAAGTAATGACATGCAATCAAGTCAAACTCTTCCGCAGTTTAAAAGAAAAGTTAGAAGTCAGGAAATACAAGTTATGGAATACATGTATCTTCTCGTTGGGGACAGGAAAACAAACATTGTCCTAACCAGAATAAGACATAGATGCAGGTTTATTAAGTGTCAATATCATACCATACTCAAAATTGTCGTTGTGGAGCACAGTTTGAAACGTCGGAGCATTATCTACTGGAATGTCATTTATATTATGCAATGAGACAGGCTGAAAAAAAAAACCCACACAATTTAAATCCTGATTTTGTGCTTAACTTTGGTTTACTTACTTCTGGTACTCCAAATGGCAATACACAACAAAATGAAGATATTATTTAGCTGCATACGATACATTAAAGACACCTTATTGCATATTTGAGTGATATTCCAATGTTCTACGCCAGTTATCTCACAATGCACAAAGTGCACGTATGGTTGTGCGTATGTACGGGAGATAATCCATTAGCTAAAGCTCGTGGATTATCCCCCGTACAATAGCTTACACTTAAGATTTAATTAATTTAACCAAGAGGATTTTGATAGCGGTGTCAAATAGATTCTGACAGGAATGCACATTAATATTGACAAAAATGTTCCAGAAAATGGTTATTTACACCGCGTCAAAATTTAAGCACCACCCGAACATTTTTTCATATAACTATAACGAGTTTAGAAAGTTTCACTGTTTTTTTCTGCCAATTGGGTCACCCTCATTAAAAAAAGAATACTTACTTACTTCTGGGAAAATATTTAGGGGATGCTTAACTTTTGACGCTGTGTATACTATGGGAATGACTTTTATTACGAACCATTCACAGAGTAAAGCTCGAAGTGCTTTATGTAAAGTTTGTGAGTGATTCGCCAGAGTTTACACATCGATCAAATACACAAAAATAACAATTCATTCCTAAAAATTGCAACTTTTGAACAAAACTTGTGAAGGATTGTTAACAATTAATATTCAAAATTTAAAGCCAGCCGAAAAAAAAATGTTCGAAACCGCTGTCCATGGAAGATGCGGCAGCCATCTTGAAAATTCTGTCAGTTCTGTCACTCCATTTAATGTGGAGTTGTTTTCTTTTGGCAAATACGCTTGCTGGGCTCATTAAGAAGCATTTAGATTTAGGCTCATCAACTAACAAACAACTAGACGTTTTAAAAAGCACCTACCTGAAATCTACACAAATAGTAAATACGTTTTGTTTTGGCAACGTAAATCTGTCTTCAAAACAGGCGGTTGTACGGTGTAATAATGTAATTATGTTAATGTGTGTTACTGTAATTGAAAAAGAGTTTTCTTATTTCATAACCAAATCTTTTGAGCTTCCACACACATGTTTAAACTGATGGATAAGGGAAACACGGGCGAATTACGTTTGAACGGAAATCATACCGTGACGGAGTATGGAATGAGCGGAGAACCATACAGTTACATGTTGAGCAGATGGATAATTCATTCAAATGTGCGAATTTTCCAGGTAATGACCTTTAAATAAGTATTCACTCAGTTGTATTACCTGTAATGGCCAACATTGCTCAGTACTTATTAGGTGATTTGGAGCGCATTGCAGTGGCTGATCCAGGGGGGGGGGGAGGGTCAGGGTGCTCGCCACCCACCTCCCCCTTCAGGCTATTAAATATCATATGAAGATGAAATAATTTGGCCTCACTGAGACCAAATTATTTCATTTTCAGGGGATATTTAAGATAAATGAGATAAAATCATCAAAGCGAACCCCCACAACTTTATACTTATGAACCCCCTTTCCGGGAATCATTGACCCGTCCCTGCATCTGGATGTTTACCTGGAAAATTCGCTCATTTAAATGATGTAAACATCCGCTCTTTTGCCTTATGGTTCTCCGTTCTTTCGTAAAAATAAAATCTGCTCACACGTAAATCTCCCGGAAAAACATAATTTTACGCTAAACAGTTTGCTTATCTGCACCTATTATGTAATGCTAACCCATTTATGCGTATTGGCATTTGCCACCTTTATCAATTGAACGAATCCATTTCTGTTTTATGATAAATTATGAATCAGTCTCAGAGAGGCCCCATTTTCAATTGAACCCACAGCCCGACCCCTCTACTTTATACTCATGCAACCCAAACGTTGATATTTTGTGATAAAATAAAGTTGTCCGATAGTTGTCGATGAAAATACAAGTATACACAACGCGAAAAACATTTAGCATTGTAACACTTTTGTGTATAGGTACTTTTTATTCATGTAATGGCATGTATGTGCCCAATTTCTGCAGTTATGAAATACCCAAGTGGACATCTCATTAAACGGAAGATAACAAAGGTCAACCTATTAGAAATATAACGCTTCCTTTCATCTCATTTTTAGTGCCTTCCGATAGACACTTATATAGCTAGCTGGAAGGTTGTTAATGGGAGACTGTAAAATTCAAGTAAAAGGTTGTATATTCAACCTTGCTGCGCCATACAATATTTCAATACACTGCAGATTCAGAACAGTTGGCTTCTGGTGAAGCTGTCTGATCAGGTCTGCACTGTTTGTGTTTCGAATGGAAACGTTTGCCATAGTTTGGCGTCATTAGAATGACAATTGATAAAAACATAAATTAGTTCAGGTTATTTGGCGGAGCAAGGGTTGGATTTGACCATGGATATTTGTGAATCTCATTTTGACCAATCGAAATGGCTCTACTATCCTAACCTTTACCGATGACCAATGGAATGGCTCTCCTTGCGATACGCCACTACAAACAGAGAAATGCATGATGGGATTGGAGATACCTCAAAACCGGGGTGCACCCTCCTCCATCTCAGTTTTAGGCTTGACACAAGAGAGTGAAATTGGGAAAGGTTTTGGACAGTCGGGTTTCTAAAAATTATTATTTAAATTATAAAAATAAATCACCCCACTTTGGACTTGTAAAAATAAATTGTCTAAATTCAGGGTTGTTAATCATTGACTTAAAAAAAAAATACACAGCGCGGAGGAACAGTTTAGAACTTGATCAGTGAACACCGTAGTACTACAATAGTTATTTTGGTGTCGTGACCAGGATCGAACTTTGGAACCATACAGACGTTGCTGGAAGTTGCATTTGTAAGTCTTTTGATCTACTTATCTGGGCTTTCTTATACATTGAATAAAATTAAGATATTTGACAGTCATATCAATTGTCATATAGGTTTAATCTGCTACTTGATAAATAGTACCTTAGCAAATTATTTTTTTCCTGTTATTTACAAGGTATTAAGAAATAGGTTGGTGTTAATTTTGTTTTTTATTTAAAAATAATAATTAATAATTAAAGGCATTTTTTTTTTATTAATTACACTTTTATTGTACTCAATTAATTAAATTCAATATGGCAGAATTTCAGGACTTAGGAGAAGCTAGTGATGAAAAATCGCATTTTTTTCTAAGTATCATCCTAACACAGGCTGGAAATAAAGATAAACCAGACAGGGCTAAACATAAAATGATCTTTGAGGGAAATTTGGATAAAGATTTGGTTAAGGAAATTGAAAGAATAGCATTTTCAAGTAAAAAGGTAGTAATAGCCAGTGATGAGAAAAAGGGCAAAGATTTTAGTGACAAATATAGACCAAATGACAGAGGCAGACATACGGACAGACATTAGGGCTAATTATAAAATATTTAATATACTGAAGCTGTTTTGAGGGCCTATAAATAAGTAACTAAAATTGATAGGGATGATTTTATTATAAAGTGAGGAATTGGTTATCTAATATGGATTTTATGGACAATATTAGTTGGAAATTTTATTTTAAGGAAAACTATGAAGGGCTTCAGTCAGTTTTGATTTCAAATATTGATCAAGTTTGTTAAGACATAACACTGCCATGGGTAGATTGTGATCTGTTAGACCTTAAAAGAATTATTTGCCTTCTTAAGAAAATTGTAAATAGCAGTATGTAATTGATATTCTGTGAGAGGTAGAATGGTTGTTTACTTTGTCTAAGGAAATTTGAAGGTGTTGTGTACCTTGTTAACCTTGTGAATCTGTGATGTTGATTTTGTGCAAGCTTAGGTTTTGACTTAAGTGGTCAGAAATTATATCTGGTACAACTGTTTTGTATTGATCAAGTAAGATCAGCCATTTTGAAAGGTCAATGTTTAAATTGAGATTGTAAGTTGCTATATAGCAAGCATGATGCCATATTTCGTGTAAAGCGGTAGTTGACGCTTTCTTACTGGAGTCTCTGAGTAAGGATTTGGGTTTGTTCATACATGAGAAGTGGAAATTAGTCGACAACCCTTCGAGTCCTTGTTATTTTATCACAGATTGAAACAGGTATGAATAGTGTGTTAGAAGCGTGTAGTTTGTTTTCGTGTATATAGAAGTTTAAATTGGTAAGCTTTGTGGAAAGCAGTGGTATATTTTAGCACTCAGTAGTGCGTTGTTGCAACAATCATATTATTGACTTAGTAGTCGGATGTTTTCCGGTGCTAATGTTTTAGCATTTTGGCAAATTTATGGTCAAGCTACTTGAATAGGTCAATGGGGTTATTGAAAAGAGACTTGTAAGTTGTTAAAGAACAAGCATAATGACATATTTTGTGTTAGACGGTAGTTGACGTCTACTTACTGTAAGGTCTCATGTGAGGACATGGGGTTTGCATAAAAGTAAAGGTTGATGTTAACAACCGCTCATTTAGGTCCGCATGAGTTATGATATATGTGTATGACTTGTTGAGCAAGTGTGTTAGAGACTAAGATTTGTTTTTATATAAGTGCATTGATGCACGGAAGTAGAATGAGAGATTTCGGTTGATAAAGGGGTCCATGCTGATATTTTGGGAAGCTTTAGCTATTATAGACTGCTGAAAGAGACGGACGGACAGAGCAGACGTAAGTGTAAGATGAATGTGTACAAATTGGCCGCTAATCGGAACACTTTGATGCATATAGTAGAAGAGTCCATTTCTGTACTTAATGTATCCAGAATGGAGATTAAGAAAATAGGCAAAGACTTAATGATTTGTTAATGCTAATCGCGTCAATTGAGGATAATGTTATGTGCCATTGTTAGGCAGGACAAGGGTTGATAAGGATGATAAAAAATATTAGCATATTATAAGTTAGAATCTAATTATTTGGCAATCAACTCAGATAGATCACAGTATATTTTATTAATAGAAACTCAAGTTAAAGATTGTGTTCAATCAGGCTTGCAAATCTGTAAGGATAAAAGTCCTATAAGAAATGCTAATGTTGGGCTTAATTGTCTTTTAAGTAACTTCAATCAGGATAAGGTTCACGTCAAGAAATTTTGCAATGTGTGGATACATCAAACCACTTTACCAACTGCATTTTATCTGTCTAATGATGTTTACTTGGTTATTTTGGATAAGCCAACAGTATTTCATTTGTCATGTAAGAAAGAAGAAAGTGGAAGACAGCAAGTTGATCCACCATTTGGTTTTTTGACATTACATAAGTCGTGTCAGGCTACGTCAAATCATTTTTCATTGTTAGGGTATTTTGAGGGTCGTTCAACAGAGAACATCGAAAACTTTGCAAGTAATATGCTGAAGGACTATAATATTTCAGACTTAAGGGTTTGGGATGAAATAAATTGAATTGTTCCTTTCAGCAATGATACTATTAAAATTCCACCTAAATTGGCTAACTTAGAAGATTTTCCATTGGGTAATTTGGTTGAAGACTTGCATAATAAATGGCATATTGAACCTATAGCAGCAGAACATTTCCCACTATGGGGTTACTTAATATTTGTTATGTCTGTTATCATTATTCTTTGTGTTTTGGCCACATACTTACTGAAATGTAAGTTCAAAATTCTCAAAAACATGCCCTGCCTTGTCATGAGAAAGCCCAAAATAAGGGAAGGTCTTAAGATGAAACCGAGCGTGACAGAAGGTGACGACAACATGGTAGAAGTTGCCACCTCGCTACTGACAGACAGAGAACGACCAACTACATCCAACCAATTCATCAAGGAGAAATTCGTAGTGTTGGACACTAAATAGTTCCGGGAAACAAGCAGGTGTTCACAGACATTGTGGTTGATAAATTACTTTCTATTCCCATGGCGAAGCTGATGATGTATACACCATACTACTTCATAGAACAAGAGTTATGTGGTCCATGGCATTTCAGGCTATGCATGAGGAACAATTGGTACCAGTGTATGATATCATTAATCATGAAAGTTGTCTTTCAGCCCTGAGCAACTCGATGAAGGATCCTAGACTCTAGGAGGGATAGTCGGGTCAGGTCCGTCGAAAGGCAATTCTAAAGATACCGTCAATCTCAGTGGTATGAGAAGACTGCCAAAAACAACGACAACCTATGATGTTGAACAATAACTATTATTCTTTCAGAAGCCATGTCTCAAGGAATAGCCAGCCCAAATACGCCTACTGATCCAGCATGTGCTAAAGAATTATTGGAAGAACTGTACCAGCTTTACAATATTGATTTGCTACAGCCACTCAGATCGTGTATTCTGGGAATTCATCTGGTGACAGAATTCATTGAACATAAGTTAAACCAGGGAGTAGAGGAATCCACACTATTCGAATGGCTTATCACATGGAAAACCAGGAATGACGTTGACAGAGCCACTAAAGCTACATCTACTGAGGACCTCCAGGACAGTGAAACGACAAATGAAGAGACCCCACTGTGAACTTATATTGTACCAGTGTATATAGGACTTACATGTTACATGGCTTCCTGAATATTATTATCTTTTTTTAGATAATCGCGTGAGGCGTAAATCTTATGCCTCATGCGATTGTCTTGTAGGTTCGGGAGGGACGTAACACTTTTGTGTATAGGTACTTTTTATTCATGTAATGGCATGTATGTGCCCAATTTCTGCAGTTATGAAATACCCAAGTGGACATCTCATTAAATGGAAGATAACAAAGGTCAACCTATTAGAAATATAACGCTTCCTTTCATCTCATTTTTAGTGCCTTCCGATAAACACTTATATAGCTAGCTGGAAGGTTGTTAATGGGAGACTGTAAAGTTCAAGTAAAAGGTTGTATATTCAACCTTGCTGCGCCATACAATATTTCAATACACTGCAGATTCAGAACAGTTGGCTTCTGGTGAAGCTGTCTGATCAGGTCTGCACTGTTTGTGTTTTGAATGGAAACGTTTGCCATAGTTTGGCGTCATTAGAATGACAATTGATAAAAACATAAATTAGTTCAGGTTATTTGGCGGAGCAAGGGTTAGATTTGACCATGGATATTTGTGAATCTCATTTCGACCAATCGAAATGGCTCTACTATCCTAACCTTTACCGATGACCAATGGAATGGCTCTCCTTGCGATACGCCACTACGAACAGAGAAATGCATTATGGGATTGGAGATACCTCAAAACCGGAGTGCACCCTCCTCCATCTCAGTTTTAGGCTTGACACATGAGAGTGAAATTGGGAAAGGTTTTGGACAGTCGGGTTTCTAAAAATTATTATTTGAATTATAAAAATAAATCACTCCACTTCGGACTTGTAAAAATAAATTGTCTAAATTCAGGGTTGTTAATCATTGACTTTAAAAAAAATACACAACGCGGAGGAACAGTATAGAACTTGATCAGTGAACACCGTAGTACTACAGCATCGTGTGCCACGTGCAAAAACGGTATTAGTACTCTATCGTTACGCATAAATGAACATCCTTACTGAATCAAACTTTGTTATGTCCAATCGACGGATACATGTGCCCAAATATACTGTGTCAAATATCATTTCAAACAGAAAATGAGCTATATTGAAAAATGCATTTTGCTAACTGGCGGTTTAGAAGTTTCGTTCAGTATATTTTTAATTTTGCATGCAATTATCTAAGTGGTATCGTAGGGTACAATTTATCTCCGATGGAAGATATCCACGTCCCTTTTCCAGTTACTTATTAAAGTTTTTTACTCTAAAAGATCGCGATAAGGACAGTTGTAATGTCCTGTAAACATACCAGTCAAATAGCAGGACAGTCGCTTCTGTCTCAACTTGTTCTTTTTCCTGCTAAAAAGATAAAAATCAGGACACGTGACCGAAAATAAGTAAACATTAAGATTAAGACGGAGGTCTGCAGGTCAGGGTGAGTGTTTTGATGTATGTGATCGTGCAACATGTAAACATGGAAATTTTACGCATGTTTTAGACCAAGGTTGAACCATCTCTGTAACAATGTTCATTTTTTGCAAACATTATATATTGTCCGATGAATTATTATTTCCAATGTTGATGATAATTAATTTTAAAAATGGGAATTTATTGAGTTAACCCATACAAGCTAGTGTCCTTTTCATGGGACATGTACCGACAGTGCATACCTAGATTAGACGCCGCAGCAGGGTCTCTACAGCAGGCGGCGTCTGATCTGGGTATCGACCGCTTGCTTACAGAACATTATATAAATATAAAATAATATAATTGAAAAAAAAAGCAAAAAAAAAAAAACAAGAACAAAAACACCCAATAACCCTAGAATTGGAAATGGATTCGTCCATATAAAATGGTTGGAAAGTCCATTCGGCTTAAATGGGTTTATTACTTTATCAACTAAATGCTAAAGTGCATGGCCCATTCCATTCACTGCTGTATTTTGATACATGAACTGGTCACTTGACATTCGTAAGCTAGGGTCGGTACTCTTAGCACCATTTATTCCATGACTGTTCGCATTTGAGTCGTGACGTGTGATTTCCACCAACAATATGACATTTTGACAAGTGTAGACTCAGACGAGCCTGTACAGTCTCCTTCTAAGCTTAGCAACTCCAATTCATGTTCGGTCAGAGCTCAACAGTCATAGAATATTCAAGCGACTAGCAAAGGCTCTGATCAGACTGCGCGTATGCACAGGCTGGTCTGAGCCTGTGCTGGTCGCACATACCACATTGTTGGAAATCTCATGCTGCGGCTCATTTCCCTATTCGTAGATAAGCACAACAGTGCCATAAATTTCCCCCACCCCCTGACCTCTTAGGTGGGGTCAAAGATCAAATATTTAAATTTTAGCAATAACTAATTTAGTTGTCATCGGTGATTTTCATCAAAAAATTTCCAGAGGAACAATAGATATATATAAACCATATCAAACGATATTTTAGAAATGGTAATAATATTTTTTGTGATTTTCAAAATATGACGAATTTTTAGCCAGTACATGAGATTTTGATTTGATATTTATCGCATCGGCGAGCAGCCAATGCTCGGACGAGCCCGCGCATCCGCGCAATCTCGCCAGAGCCTTCGCTACTCGCATAGCACAGAAAGGTCATACTGTATGCCTATAATCCCACTAAATAGCGAAGCATGCATATCTAGAGAATAAATTCATGCATATGAGTAAAGTACCAAAATCTCATGAGTTGGCTGAATGCGTAGCTTCCAAAACGCAATTACGCAGGTGCGTAATAAAAAATAGTAACAATCAAGGGAGGTCACTTAATGTGGTAAAAGGTATTTTCCATACCATAAGGAACTGCTCTTAAAGGAAAGAGTTCGCTCCCTCTGTGAGCAAATTCTTTTCTTTAAGAGAAGTTCCCATTTTGAAAAGGGATGCAACTGAAGAGAATCACTGCTTGATCCAGTAGTCTCCCTTTGATGTGCGTATATAACTTTTTCAGCGTTCTGGCTACGCCATTGAAATTTATTTAGATAGGCACTTGAATCTTTGTCTAAACGGCGTTTTCATTTGAACTGAGAAAACGTTTTATACACGGATTATTTATTTTCATTTTCAGAAAGACAATGACTGTTCTCGTATTTTTACTGGTATGTTCATCTGTCTGCATTACTCCGGCCACTGCCATTTCCCAAAGAAGACATAACGACTTGCCAGGTACACAAGCTTCATACTCTACCAATGCCATGTACGGATCCAGAGGGGGCCGGGGGGTGCGGACCCCCCCCCCCCTGCAAAAATCACAAAAATATAGGGTTTCTTAGTTTTTGAATAATATTTTGTCCAATGCAAAGATTAAAATATTTTAGTTTTATGCGCCCTTCCCCTGTAAGTTGCCTTTTACACCAAAAGCACAGCTCAGGCTCGGGCCCTGGCTAGAATTGGACCCAAACTCGTTGTCTTTTTGCATCCATCTGCTGAATCTGGGCGACTGAGCAGTGATTCTCTGTCGCCTGAGTTCAGAAGCTTGGCACTCCTCTATGTGAATGCTGATCATTTCATTAATGACTGCTTATGGTAGTATAGGTATTATCATTTTAGATATGTCATGTGAATTATTTTTTTTATGTAAATATGTTGCGTGTGTTACTGAGGGTCACATGGTAGAATAGTTTTATATTAGCCAAATTATTATATATATATTATTATATTACCCTCATTAAATAATGTATATAAATAACAAAAAAAATATTAAAATTCATATGCCTGCTGTAAGTCCTTTTCGTTGTTGATTAATCTTTTGCGTGTCATTTCTTTTTTCGTACATATTTATTTTCTATAGGCACGACAGGCAGTGTCCCTGGGCAGATGGCAAATGGTGGAAATCCAGTTATTGATGGCAGACGCAGACGATTCATCCTTGGTAATGATGATACATTAACCCTTTGTATACTAATGGATTCTTCCTTCTGGTTCGATACAATAAACTTGGGACAGTCCATTGTACATATCTAGGGGTGTCAGGTTATAATTAGAAATTGTATTATTTTGTCTGAAGATCTTTTTTTACCTTTACAAACAGTGTAGATCCTGATGAAATGCCGCATCATGCGGCATTTCATCAGGATCCTCACTGTTTGTAAAAGTACTCGTTTAGGGGTTTCCCGTATACAAAGAGTTAATAGAAATTTTGTATAAAAAATGATGGACCAAAAAACAAGTGAATATGCTCAGGAAGTGTCACAATCACAGACGACGACCAACTCACGGCACCGTAAGGAGAGACATAGCACATGGGAAATCACACGACAGCAAAACCAGAACTAGAGCTTTCTTCCTCAGCAAGATGAATTCAAAACTACACACTTCCAACTACACTACAGAGCAAGGACGCAACGCATATTAAATGCAAATTATAAAAGAAATGTTTAAGCAAACCAAAAAGTCGCTAACTTGCATTTTACTGTTTAATTTGTGAGAATTTGAAGCATTTAGTATTTGGCGTCACTATTCTGAAGAAAACAAAATTTGTAATGTCTGTCAGAATCAGTTATATTTTCTCTTTATATGCTGTTATAAATGCGCGGCACTAGTCAATCTCACCACCCTGCTTTGATCATATCCTTTTTCCTAATTTGTAATAGGATGAAGACACTGGAATAACATTAAGCCACGTGTGCAAAGATCTTTTTATGTTCGCTGGTGATGCTGCGAGGACTGAGTCGTCTATTGATAATCTCAAGTATTATTGGACTAATACCCATAAATATCGTAAATCAATAATACTTTCTTAAACGGTTCTTTTGAATACCCACAACATATGCTTTGGTTGAGAAATAAGAAAATAAATTCCTATTTACACACCCTCATCTAAAGTTATTTCGTTCTCCACCGCAGACAATGTCACAGTCACAAATGCTACTCACCCTACGCCAAATCCACCAACTCAAGTCTATGTACGACTAGTACACGGACATAGTTGTCACGAGGGACGGGTCGAGCTGTTTGCCTTCAACAATTGGGGTACTGTGTGTTCTGATGCCTGGAGCGATAACGATGCGTCTGTCGTGTGTGGTATGCTTGGATACCCGAGGTTAGTCTTGTTTCTATTGGACACACAGCGTTTAAATAAAATGGTTCAAAAAGTAAATAATCATGACCAGGAAATGTCACAGTCACATACTACAGGCCAACCCACGGCACCATGAGGACGAGATTCTGAACACAGACAGCACAGCATAATTAAAGTAGAGCAACCAGCTCTCTATTCCTCAACAAGATGATTGCTAAAATAGAATGGGCGCCAAGAACCACAGCACAAACAAGGACCCTACACAAAACTCCCCACACATGCGTTTGGTTTGATTTGTTTTGATGCTTAACGTCCCAGTCAAGAGCTTTGGTCATATCGAGACGGTCAGTTCACCTACATGTAACCATACTTTTTCCTGAGCAAGCTTGTCTAAGCGATCGCCTGTAACTGACAACAATCTTTCTTGAATCAGCGGAAGGGAGTAGAATGGCCGTAAAAATTATTTCATGATCCACGAAAGTATGGGACCGGGCCGGGATCAAACTCACGACCCCTTGATCTGCAGTCAGACACGTATCTGTAAACAGACACGTCACCGACTGCGCTACGTGGCCCAGCACACACACATAGGGGTAACAACAGACAATGAATAATCCAATAGAATCACCATCTTAGAACGGACAGCAGCCTACTTAAATATATTTTACCAGTCGAATCTTCGCCCTAGACTCTGTTTTTGTTAAAACTAAAAAAATGCTTTAGCTCGCATGGAGATTTCCTACTATGTGAAATGCATCGTTACATACAGGGAAAACATCAAAAGAGCTCTCGACTCATGGACAGTCGAGCCAAACAAAAAGGGTTGTTTCAACATTGTTGGATTGATTCGTTTTCATAAGAACACAGGATATTTTTCCACCAGCAATTTATTATATATAAGAACTTTCATATTGTCTTATTTATTCTGGTGCATCTGATCAATGTCAAATAGTGCTACTTATTAATACTGATATACACAGCAGTTGTATAGCTTGGTTAAAATTATTTCGTCGGAGCTACATACAGAAAAACCCTATGAAACCTGGAAAAAAATGCATTTTTTGTACATGTTATGCATTTCCTGCGATTGTATTTTCCCCCAAATCAGAGCCAACGCCTCAGCAAGACTCAAGGACAATGGTTTGGGGAGTGGCGTCATTCTTCTAGACAACGTTCAGTGTAATGGAACAGAAAACTCCATCGCTGACTGTCCAGCCAATAAATGGGGAGACCATGATTGTACACACTTCCAGGATGCAGGAGTCTCTTGCGATAACTGTAAGTCAATATCGTACATAGGAAGCAACCCAGCCAGCATACAATCAGGGCCACTATCGGCCCGCCAGTGAAACGCCCATTTAAATGGCGTTTCACTGGCTGGTCGACAGTGGCCCACTTTCATTTGCTTACTGCGAAACCACCCAGTAACTTATTAAAGCGAGCGACTGTTGGCGCGTCAGTGAAGCGACATTTAAATGGTGGGCCGATTGTGGCCCGTTTTCAGGTGCTTACTGAGAAACTACTGCTACACTTTTTGAACCAGCACATGCGATTTTGGTACTTATCCATATATGCGCAATAGCCTCTATTAAACGCCATTGCTGAAGTATCTAGCAAAGCTAAAGGTCTAAATTTTGGTCTGAGCCTTTATCTTTGCCCCTATCTTTTGTCAAAGTACGAAATCTGAAGGTTGTAGCGAGACTGCGCATTTGTGCATGTTACCTGAGCCTTCGCTGCTCGCATATGCGATAATTACAAAAATCATTTCACGAACTAGCTCATGTATTGTTTTCATAAATATTTTTTTCATGTAAGTTTTTTTTTATATATATGCCACCATTGCATGGTATATGTATTTAATCAGTTTGAATTTCAGAATCAGATTTTCAGTGGCAAAATACTAGAACGATAATCTACAGGAATATGTGATCATACATGTATGTGAATATTAGAAAAAATGTTTTGAGTGTTTATGCTTGAGATAGGACGATGCAATTGCTTTTTAGTTAGACATTTGACGCATGCAAGTGGTGAAACTTCGAGAGAAGCAAATATTTTTTTGCCTGCAAAGCAAAGCACACACATAGGGATCATAGCTCTTTCCCGTCGTCGTTGTCGTCGACAGTGTCGTCGGCGGCGTCACTTTTTTGTTTCCAATCAATAACTTTTGAAGGGATGCATCAATAACTTCCTTCAAAGTTTTCAGAAAGATAAATTATTATAAAATGCAAGTCAAGTTCTCTGTGAACGCTATTATACCATCGTTTCTTATAAATTTTTACTCTTTCCATCCACATCATGTTTAGTTTAATACCGTCTGACGCTAATGACCCACAAGGGTTGATGCGTCGTTAGGCATCAAACAAACAAACAAACAAAGCATCGTTTCATCGCAGCAAGAAAATGGTGGCATTTTATGTCGAAGCATCTCGTTGGTGTAAATGGGTTCTTAATAATGAATTCCAAAATTCTCATGGGGTAAATCTATGATAGTCTTAACCTATAAAGCGCCACCTATAATTTGCAGTCGACGACAATTTCAAAGACGATTCTCGTAAAATATAATGTCTTATTTGTTATTTTTGAAAAAGCTGCTGTCGTTTGCTGCTGTAGGTGGCACTTTTTGGGTTAAGAATGCTAGTTTCTTTCAGCTTCACGTCCCGATGGTTTTATATTAATCAGTGACACATACAACCATTTGATATACCGTATGAACTTGGATACCGGAAATTACGTAATAGTACCACTACGCCAGTCTGGAAGTCCGTTCTCAGTCGACTATGACCCAGTTGAAGCCAGGGTTTACTGGAACGATGTGGCTTACAATACCATATATAGCATCGAAATCAATGCCCATAGTCAAAGGACAGTCAAGATTACTGGAACTAGTAAGATTTTTGATATTACAATCCAGTACTCTTTTACTACTAGTGTCGTCTGCTGAACATTTTTGTGTACAGCTTGGACTCAGACCAGGCCCAATCGTTTTAAAGCTCTGTCAGAGACAAAGTCGATCAATTGCATAATTTTGCCACATTTAAAGTATCCAGTATATAAGTATATCTTTGTCTCTTGGAAATCATGAAAATAATACATTTTGAAACAGTTTTAGTTTGAATGTATAGATTAAAGCTCAATCTTTCCATACATATATATATATGAGCCGTGACGAGATTTCCAACAATGTGGTATGTGTGACCAGCAAAGTCTCAGATCAGCCTGCGCATACGCGCAGTCTGATCAGAGCCTTTGCTAGTCGCTTGAATATTCTATGACTGTTAAGCTACTAACCGAACATCTTTTGAAATTTCTACGGTTAAAAGGAAGCTGCACAGGCTCGTCTGAGTCTACACTTGTCAAAATGACACATTGTTGGAAATGACATGTCACGGCTCATATACAATGTATATATAATATACTACCGCTGGTTTCATTTAATCTACAGTTTTACAAACATTAAAATGCCCCTCGTACAAGTGATGTACATTTTCATTGCGATGGCATTGAAATTTGATTTTAAACTTAAAGAACTTTGGACAAGTATTGACATTCACCTGCAGTACAAGTGTACGGGCAACTAACAACCGAGATAAAAATTAATGAGCCGTGACATGTGATTTCCAACAATGTGGCATTTTGACAAGTGTAGACTCAGACGAGCCGGTACAGCCCACTGTTAAGCTTTATAACTCCAAATGAAGTTTGGTCAGTAGATTAACAGTCTTATAATATTCAAGCGACTTGCAATGGCTCTGATCAGACTGCGCGTATGCGCAGGCTGGTCTGAGCCTTTGCTGGTCGCACATACCACATTGTTGAAAAGCTCATGTCACGGCTCAAATGATAAAATAAATCAAACGAAAAGACCTCCTCTAACACAATGTATGTGTTTTCAGATTCAAGGGTTGAAGGGATTGCTGTTGACTTCATGTCACGATTATTGTTCTACACAGATAGCGGCAATGATCATATTGTAATGTTGACTCTAGATGGAACACAGGAGAGGATTGTTGTCAATTCCAGCTTGAGTGAACCTAAAGCGATAGAATTAGATTCCATAAATGGGCAAGTTGATTATTATACCAAATAATGTGTCATACTTCTTGCCTTGTCGTTGTAATATAACATCTAAACACATGCATGTGACCAGTACAAACGATTAATAAAAGTATAAATTAAATCGATGTTCCCTATTGAAACGAGAGAAAGAATATATCTGAACTAATATGTTGCATAGGTACTAGCATCCCTAGTCCCCCACTAACTCATTCTAATTGAGTTTGACAATTGCTATTCAAGAAATGAGACATAAGATTAAATCACAAAACTATAACAAACACAAACAATCCATAAAAGGGTGAGTAAAGTGTGAGTCACAAGACACAAAAGTATAGTTTACCATCGTCTAGTTCTTTAAATTTACCTTATAATTCAGATAAGAGTACACACAAGATTTTTCTTGAGCAATTTATAAAATAGAGTTCAACGTTATAGAAGAAAATGATGTACTGTGGATATAGTGCGAAAATCTGCATTCCTAGCTATAAACCTGTTCAAGACTCATAGTTAGTATTTTATTTAATTGCACTGTGTTCAATTTAGGAAATTATCACATCTGAAGATGTGCATGTGGTTTTGACTTTTTTCACACTTGTATACTTCATCGTTTTCAGCATCTCAGACTCAATGAGCGGGTACTTTGTGAGCACAACTTCCCATTCGGTTTTATTCTGATCTTTTTGAAATTTTGCCGGTGTTTTGTTGATAGTCTCAAAATGTGGTTCATTATCCTAACATTATTATTTTTTCAACTTGTGAACTTTGTCATTTTCGGCATTGCAATTTTATAACTATCTACACAGTGGGTCCTTTGTGAGTGCAACTCCTCTTACAGTTGTATACTAATATATTTAAAACTTTGCATGTGTTTTATTGTATGAAGATGTGCATGTGGTTTAGACGTGATCCTCATTTTTGTGTTATTGTTTTAACTTGTGAATTTGTTATGTTTGGCATCACAATTTTATATCAAAATACATGTACTTTAAGGCCGCCTTGTTAGCTCAACTCCTCTGAAAATATCGTGTCGAGAAAGAAAGCGCTAGTTGCTTTACTGGGGCCTCCCCAGGGGTTTTTAGGGATCTGGGTAGAATGGCTATTTATTTTCAGGGAGCTGGGGAGCACTGGTAATTATTTTCAGGAATTTGGGGAGCAAGCTCATAGCTTTGGGGATTTAGGGAGCCCTTAAAAAAAGTAAAAAAAAGACCTTAAAGGAAAAGCATTCAGTTTGTTTGAAACCCCCCAGACCCCCCTTTCATATATAAATGCATTTGCTTTCGTGCCAACATCGTCATCTGGCTTGGTATTAATGACTAATATGGCAAATAAATTTTACTATTGTGGAAAATTAGATTGAAATTGTTGATTTTTAGGTTGATAATAACGTATTTTGGGACAATCAGAATGCGACAGATTGCACCATTTCAATTTTTCGGATCCCCCTAGTATGAATCTGAATCCACACCATTACATATATCTTCCTGTCTGGTATGTGATATTTGATGTAAAAAAAACGTAAAGCCTCCATTTTTTACATTTCTTTGGCTTCTGGGGGCTATTGCCCCCAGACCCCCCTTGTAAAATGTGAATGTATTTATTTTGGTGCCAAAGGGCGCATCTGGATTGATCTTGGAGAAAAATATGGCACAAAATTTGGGCTGTTGATTATCCAAAAAATGTTGATTTTTAGGTTGATAATATCTAACTTTGGAATACTCAGAATGCACCAGATATCAAAGATTATTGGGGGAGCATGCCCCCGGAACCCCCCTAGCACAAGTGATAATCAACATTATAACCGGCCTACCTTCGCATGGTATGTAATTATCTATCTTAGTAATTAGATGGTTTCAAACTTTGATGATTGTTGATCAGATATATTCTAACTTGTTGAAACTGAAGTTAAACTTACTTATATGGCCTAATAGCAATTATAAACTTTCTATGGTTACAAAAATAAATGCTTTCACTTTGTCTAAGAAAATCTAGTTTCATCTGTTGGAAACAACCAGCCCCCACCAGAAAATAAATACTTAAATATCGTTTATTCCGTGGCCAAGGACTCTCTACTTATAGAGGCTAAGTCCTATCTTTACATGTATAACGTTAAACATTAAGTGAATATTAAGTAATATGCATGTATAGCTTTAGTTTTTAAGTATGTGAATTTAATTCTATGGAAAGAAAATTACATTTTAGAGAGAATTGGCTTATATTTTTAGGGATCTGGGTAAGAATTAATTTTAAGGATTTGGAGAGCAAAGGAAATTATTTTCAGGGAGCTGAGGTACTTTCTTTCAGGGATTTTGGGAGATCAATGCATTATTTTTAGGGCTCAAGGGAGCACAGACCCCCTGGGGGCCTCTTTACTTTAATTGTGCTCTTGATGGTGTATGGCTTTTGGTGTTCTGCGTCTCTATCTTGCGGTGTTGTGTGTTGGTCTGTAATTGTGGAATTTCCTGATCATACTCAGTAGCTTTTTATACAAATTATTTAAAACGTTGTGTGTGTTTTTCTTCATAGTATGAGGATGTATATGTTTAAGCGATTCGGACATTATTTATTGATTAATTTATTTTATTTTTGTCAACTTGTGAACATAACCAGTTTTCAATATGCTAACTATGGTAGTTATCAGAATTACAATTTCCTATATATAAATATGATAGGTACCTTCCTCGTGTAGCTTTGTATTTACATATGTTTTCAATATTACATTTCGTTTATTAATTACAGCTTTTTGTACTGTTTGAACTCATTTATTTCTATTTACTTTTTACTATGCATGTATATTTTGTTTTGTGCATTTCACAGAGTGGGGCCTTAGGGAATGGGGAAAATGTCTCCTGGTATGCATTTTGTTTTCATCCCGGATGCGAGCATGCCATTTAATACCACGCTTTTTTATAAATTGTTTGTAGTATTTGATCTGGCCCCGAGGTTATAAAACGTTTTTTATGCTCAAATCAACTGAGCATAAAATTTCAACTGCTCATAATACTAAAATGCTGAAAAATAATGACTTTACTTGCTTTCATATTGTCAGAGGTTGTATTTATCATGTTGTTTTCTAAAAAGATGTTGTTAAAATGCCAACAATTGTTGGCATTTTTACATTTATGAGCATGATAAATTCCATGCTCAGCTGAGCTGATGCTGAAGAGAGCTGAGCATGAAGAAAGTTTTATAACCTCGGGATCTGAACCTTGATTTGTTTCTGTAAAATTTGGTCCTGGGTTTTCTTTCTCATTATCTCCCCCTCCCACCCCTCAAAAATTAAAACGTCGCCATCTAAAAAGTTCTGTTCTTCAAATAAAACACTAAGTATATGGTTTGGTATTATAAAATTTTTATTTTTTATTTCTTATTAAAAAAGTGTCAAACGTCTGAATATGCTTGACCAGCTACGTATATTTTCAATGCATACATCTTAATGTATACGTATATGCATAACGTAGAAGTTTGAATTTGTATAATAAAATAACTGTTGACTATTAAGTCATTTCATATGATGTTTTAGATTGCTATTTTGGACTAACTGGGGAATTCAGCCAACAATTGAAAAGTCAAACTACGATGGTTTAAACAGACAAGTTATTATAAATTCTGGACTTGGATTTCCAAACGGACTTGCTGTTGACACAAAAAGTAAGACAACACATTCCACTTCAGAGCAATATAATTTAGGCCTCGTCAGCAGAAAACATGTCTTTCAGGTGTCTGATCACGTTATACAAAAACCAGCCTGTTCAGCTACAGAGACTAGATAGAAAATTCTGATTGTAGCAAGTTTAAATATACTTTTAAATAAGTGAATAACAAAGGCGCTGATTAGACTGCACGGATGAACAGGCTGGTCTACGCCTTTGTTTTTGATGAACCCCGCAGACAAGTTTTCTGGCGTCGATACCCAACTTATAAACTCTGAATTATAATATAGTAAGGATAGTCCATTGTATTTACTTGGGGTCAAAGGTAATAATTTCCAAAGGATATTATATTTCTCCATGAAGATTGTTTTGGTTCTTGCAAAGAACACGCACTCTAATGTAATATTTTTTCTATGGCATATGTATCTAGTCTGTTTGTAACATAGCAAATTATGGGTTTCCACTACAAGAAGTTTTATTTGTCCAGTATTCTTTCTCTCCAGTACCTATTCTGTTGAAGATTTCTCAGTAACGTCTTCACAAAGGAATTTGAAAAAGAAGTGCACAAATGTGGGAAGTGTAGATTTATACTGAGAAAGTGCAACAAAAGACTCATCTTGCAAATTACTCTCTTTAAGTACCAACTGTTCTTATCTGCATCTGTCTTTAACATTTGGCAAATATTTTAAAGCGTTACCAAACCTGGGAATTTGAAAGTGATAAAACGTTGGGAATATCATGTTGTTTTATGCAATAAACATTAACTTTTTTCACTTTGTGAAGTATTTTGTAAATTCTTTCACTGACACATAGAATTGATTATCAAATACCATGTAGGTTTGAAAACTCTTCTGTGACAGGGCATATTGGAGCCAGAAGTGTATTCTTATATAGTTAATAAATTGAAAAGTCTTTGGAAAGCAGTTTTTTCTGGAAAAGATGACCAAAGGTTGTAAAGGAATGGGCGAGAATATAGACATCATGTAGCCGTCTGCATGCCTGGTTTTAAGCAATCGTTGTTTATAAGTATGGTTCCCTCTTTAGTTACACGACATTGAGTAAGGTCTCAGAATCAGTGGTGACACTGGTCTTAAACAGTCATTGTAGGGTCGGTGCATGATTATTGTCTATGACTAGACTGGTTGTGGAATAACTTGTGATTTTCTTAGGTCTGTGTGGCAGTAGGTTTTGAGACCTTTTGTTTCATCACAGTAACATCGTTTCTCTGTGACAATACATTGATGAAAATAGGACACTTTTATGCGAGATAAACAATTAATTTGTTATGACAATTGCAGTGTCCAGGATAAGGGCGAATATTTGGGGCCTTTGTGGCTGGTTGCTTTACTTAATTAGTATAATTCTAGATTTAATTGTGTATTCTTGTTTGTTTTATCCTTGCCTCGAGGTTATAAAACTTGAGTACAATCTCAAACTCAAAATAAAGGGCAATGATCCACCACTTGCGGACATTTGTACATTTGTCCGCAAGCACCCAATCATTGCGCTCTATTTTGAGTCTGAGAATGAACTCAAGTTTCATAACCTCGAGGCCTGGTGTCTCATCTTCATGTTCATGATACCTTGTATTGGTTTGGTTCTACTTACTCTTTTTAAAAGCCCTTACATAATGACAAAGACGTAGCGTTTGCAGTACAGGCGAAAATGCAAGTTTAAAGCAACTTTTAATTTCATATGATAAAAAAATTCTAACATTTTGTGCTCATGTATCATTGAAATTTTTAAACTTCTTGTGAGAAAGCAATAAAATGCTCGACAATCTCACATTTTATCTCTATTCCAAAAATTGTTTACATTCTAACACTTATTAGCAGGGTAAATACAACACATGATATTTCAAAGCAAGAAATGCCTTTATTGTTTGGTATTGTTTTATTCACAATTAAAAATTCATACTTAATTGAGTTGAGCATGATTATTTTTATTAACCTTGGTGCCTGGGTTATGTTAACTCCCATGTTCTTGTTTCTAGGAGGTAGGATATTCTGGGCTGATGCACGGAATGATAAAATAGAATCCTCCAATTTAGATGGTTCTAATCGTCATACGGTGTATGAAGAACCACTTAGTAACATAGTTGGACTATCATACTTTCAAGAACATTTATACTACACAGACTGGCATAAAAGGTAATACTATTTAGTTTATCAAAATACAGGTAGTGGACTATCTTAAGTCAAAGATAATTCAAATTATATTGTCTGACACAAATGGTATTAGATAATTCAAACTTTATTGTCTGGCACAGTTGGTGCTTTGTTGAGTCAAAATACAGATAGTGGACGATAATCAGACCTCAGTTTAGACTGGTTCTCTCCCTTTAATAGCTTGTCAGCATATTAAGACAGGTAACTACTAGTCGCCATTGCGCCTACGTATAGCATACACACTGACGTCATGAGTGACGTGGTATTGGAAAATACCCTTGACATAAAGTGCATTTTTTTACAAGCCGTTTTGTTAAGTTTATTTTGTTCTGGGAGTATATATATTTGCCTTTTACTTAATTATCAAATTATAGCTACTGAAAAATACTGAAGTCTGCGTTGAAAAATCTTTTCTGAAGCATGCGCAGTCGGATGAGTAGGATTCACTACTTGTAATGAAATAGGCGTTACCAGTCGTTATATGCGTAGCGGAAGTGGAGCTTTATCAACGAGGGGAACCAATCTAACCTCAGTTTTAACAAATCCCTTGGGAAATCTCAAACGTTAAATGCAGTCTTGATCCACGTCTGAACTAAGGCCGTGAAACCGGTCTGGGCCCTCCAGTGGAATATTTTTGCTGGCCGTTACAGCGCCGTGCTTCTTTTGTGGATCATTTATGTTATTTCTGTCTTGTTTTTGTTATACTTTCGTGCGCGTCTGCTTATTGATGCCTTGTGGTCACCTGCTGGGAAAGGGCTGACCTCTTGGGTCTCGTTTGTGATGTCTAATTGTGAAGTTGTCACTTTCCCATTGGTATCCTGAGTCAGGTGTGGTGCTTGATTGTATCGATTCCTGATCTTTGCCCAATTTCTTACTTTGAATAGGTCAAAATAATTCAAACTTTATTGTCTAACACAAATGGTTGTTTGTTGAATCAAAATACAGGCAGTGGACACGCATACGTCAAAGATAATTCATACATTATTGTGTGACACAAATTGTAGTTTGTTAAGTCAAAAACAGGCAGTGGGCGATAATATGGTTTTCCATGTTTTTCGCAAAGTTTGATGAATATTTCTTCAGATTTATATTTCTCTTGACAGGTTAAAAACCTCTGACAGGCTAACACCAATTCTCTGTAACCATCGAACCTAGTTGTTCACACATAGTCTCAGATTTTGATGAAACTTTCTATGATTGTTTGTTTTCATGCCAAAACACGTAAATCATGCATCATTCCTTCATTTTCGTATCCGTTGCCATGGTAACGGGGTCAATAGTTTTTGGCTAAAATTTGTCAGAAAATCAATCAATTTTGGCGAATTTTGGACTGTTATATCTTCTTTAATACATACATGTTAGCTATAAAGCTGTTTATTAATTGGAGAATTGCCCTTGGTTAGTATCAGAATGTTAATGTTTAAAGAATTTCTGGTCTCTTTCATATCGAAGTTCTATCTGAAAGGTTGGTGGGGTAAAACAACCCCGAAATTTGTTGTTTTTTTGCACTTTTTGACAGCTTATATTATTAAGGGCACGACAGCTTGGCACATTATAGGACTGACAGGACATTAAATATAATCCCATCTTTTAAAAATTTAAATAAAAATTTTGGGAAGTTACCATCTTCTATGTGTTTCCATGGAAACAAGAGGTACACCGTTCCGAAATGCATGTTTTGAATTTAACAAATATTTATGAAGTGTGTAATTCACACCACTGCCAGACTGAAACAATGAATAAAAGAAAATGTAACACTACCATTTCTCTACCAATTTCTATAAAACATATTATCAGAGGTCCCTATGGGGGTTTGATTTTGGTCATTTTAGGGGCGCAAGGGTGGCAAAAATTTAGATTTTTTTTTTGAAAAAAAGTCAAAGCCTTTTTACAAATTAAAATTAATTGTACCAAATTTGTTTTGAAATGTCATATCTACAGTATACAATTGTGATTAAAGAATATAAACGGTTTCAAATCTCATAAGGGGCTCCCTAAGGGGCTCAAAACGGAATAAAAAGGGTGAATTTTCTATGAAATCTACTAGGGAATAAATGAAATTGACTGACTTTGTTCAGTAATAAGTGCAAAAAAAGTAACACAGAGCCAATAAAAGTTTAAGGCCAAAAATTCTCTGCCAATATCTATACAAATTATTTTCAGAGGTCCCAATTGGGGGCTCATTTTGTTCATTTTAGGGGCGCAAGTGGGAGGGGGTGGGGCAAAACTTAAGAAATCATTTGAAAAAGTCAAAGCCCTTTTACACATTAAAATTAATTGTACAAAATTTGTTTTGAAATGCCATATCTACATTATACAATCGTAGTTAAAGAATATAAACAGTTGGAATTCACATGAGCGGGTCCCTAAGGGGCTCAAAACGGATAAAAAAAAGGGTAAAATTTCTATGAAATCTAGGGAATAAATGAAATTGACCGACTTTGTTCAGCAATAAGTGCAAAGTAGTAACACAGAGCCAATAAAAGTTTAAGTAAGTTCAAAATTTCTCTGCCAATATCTATGCAAATTATTATCTGAGGTCCCAATGGGTTTTTTATTTTGTTCATTTTAGGGGCACAAGGGGGTGGGGGCAAAAATTAAGAAATGATTTGAAAAAGTCAAATCACTTTTACAAATTATAATTAATTGTACTAAATTTGTTTTGAAATGTCATATCTACATTATACAATTGTAGTTAAAGAATATAAACAGTTTGAAATCTCATTAGGGGCTCCCTAAGGGGCTCGAAACGGATTAACAAGGGTTAAATTTCTATGGCATCTAGAGAATAAATGCAATTGACCGACTTGTTCATTAATAAGTGCAAAATAGTAAAACAGAGGCAATGAAATTATAAGGCTGATATTTTTCTGCCAATATTTATACAAATTATTATCAGAGGTCCCAATGGGGGCTTGATTATGGTCATTGTAGGGGCGCAAGGGGGCAAAAATTAAGAAATTACTAAAAGTAAAAGCTCTCTAATAAATTAAAACTAGCTGTATCAAAGGTGTTTTGAAAAATAATATCTCCATTATACAACAATAGCCTAGCCCCATTCTTTATTCTTCTGGCATTTTGGTATTCCATGGCCCAAATCGAGGGTAAAATACATCGGAAAACAGGGTCTCCTAACGATTCTTAATCTACTCAGCCACGTTGAAACGAGTAGCCTAGCCTAATTCAAATCGAAAAATTGCACGATTCCTATAAGTCATCACTATGAGGCAGTACCTTAAATCCATAATGAGGCCCCAATATGGATTTTTGGCATCGTCGTGTGACTGTGCCATTATGGATTCAGTCCAATTAAAAATATTACCAAGTGCTAACAGCAATTTTACTATGTAAAATGTAGAAGGCATGTAATAATACATTCTAGTGCACTTGCTTTTGTAAAGCGATGTCTGATTGGATAATGTCAAAAATTTGTGAAATAGTTTGACGTATACACATTATAATAATAGTAACTCGATCTGGCGTACTGTATCACGTCGAGTGGAACAGGTAATACCATCGTATCACCTAAGACGTGATGCTGGACGCCAGATCAAGTTGCTTTTATAATAATATGTTTATTGTATACCTTTTTCTGACATTATTTTAATTTTATTAATTGTTTTGGTCTTTAATCTAGAAAAATTGCGGGAACGTTTGCCATTACATTTTGTCACGACATTTTTACGTCGTGATACTTCTGGTACTTGATTGTTTCGATTCCTGATCTTTGCACCCTTACTTATTTTACATATAATAAGACGATACGTCATCATGTTTTCCGTCTCTGGTTCTATGCTTGAAATTTACTTTACGTAAAGTCGCCGAAAAAGCAGGTAACCGACATTATCCTCGTTTTAAAGGATAGTGATATGGATTCAGAAAACCTCAGTTCGTTGATCCCGCTTTCTGTATCAGATGGCCAGAAAATTGACAGTTCTAAAGTCTTATCATTTATAGGTATATAATAACATTAACTACGTTACATAACGAAAACAAGTGAATTCAATGCATATCAAATGTGAATACAATTGGTGATAATGTATTTTTTCACTAGTGACTGATACGATTTATATTTTCACTGTGGCAAAACAATGATTTCTTGGGAAGTTTGGGACTGGTACTGTACATTTTTCAAAAAAATTTACAAGAAGGATGTTTGTCAGAAATTACGCATGTTGGGACGTCAACATCAAAGATAATGATGTCACTGTTTGACCTGGTGTGCCAGTTTGCAAGTGACGCCTGTGCTAAAGCACACGCAATTGACTTTCCTTACATGCTTATTTCTTGCCTTTGAGTCGTTAAAATATGATTCTAATGCACTTGCTTTTGTAACACGACGTGTGATTGGATAATGTCAAAAATTTGCGACAATATATCCTACGATATACTGTCGGAAATAGTTTAATGTCATTAATTACGTCACATTACGTTGGATGAGGTGCAGCTTTATGGGGCTTGTAACGCTTCAATTTGAGAGGAAACTGTAGACGTGCATTAGAATGGGGATAACCATATTCAAAATTTTCATTTGGGGAGGTATATCGTCGGATATACGTTCGGAAATCACGTTTTACGGCTCCGCTCGCGTGTCGCCGTAAAACTAAATTTTTGACCGTATATCCGACGATATACCTCCCCAAATAAAACATTTGAATACAGTTATTCCCTAATTCTAAACCAATTCCCAATATGCATACTGAACAAGTCAAATCTAACGAGAAACGACCAGAGAATAAGTTAGGTTGTGCTTTCTGTATTTCCTTAAAATTTACTTTTTTGGGGCAAATTCCAAATATATTTCATCTTATGCAGCTACCCCCCCCCCTCAATGAAATATACTTGGTATTCATTTTGGGGGAGCAGAAATATTTCCTCTATTCATTTTATAAGGATAGCTGGTGGGAATGGGTGAAAGATAATGAAGTAAATTTGATTGATGATATAGAATGTAAGACTAGATAGCACTTTACCGGGCACAAATGATTTTGACTAGGTTTTTAGGGTCTGTTTGCTACTATTTTTTGAAACGGTTGGTATGGTTGGGCGTTATAACCTGAACACAATTGAAAGGGTATGGGGGCATAATCCCCCATCTATCATATGCTACATGAATAGACTGTGCCATGGTGCTCAGTAAAGTGCAAGTGTCCCAAATATAAGAATAGAAGCAAACAGACCCTAAAAACCTAGTCAAAATCATTTGTGCCCGGTAAAGTGCAATCTAGCCTTACATTCTATATCATCAATCAAATTTAATTCATTATATACTCCTCAAAATAATTAAAGGACCTATAATTTAGAATGCGAGTATAATTAGCTCAATAATTTAAATTCTGTAAAACTTGGCACAAATCTTACTATTCTTTATGTCCATAAGTCAAGAATCATTATAACTGATTTCCATGCCCGATTTTGCCATAACTGTGTGTCAAATGCACATACCCTCAAAATCACACTTTCAAAAGGCAGTGGGTGGGGTAAAGAAATTCTTCTGTTGTCATTCGAGTAGAATGAAAGTGACATCAAATTAAACTTTGTTTTAAACAGTTCAACTTACATGCACAAATTTTATTCAAACAGTTTCAATATACTGGGAAGCAAGCATTTTCATCTCTAACAATGGAGTTTTGACATTGTTTTGTTTTCTGAAAACAATGTGTTTACTTGGCCATCAAGAATTGGGTTTTCAATCGTCATTCTTTGCCTTTGAGTGTTAGAAAGATGTTCCAGCGATTTGTTTAAAGATTGCCACATACAAACGCCAAAACCAGTCGTCTGAACCCATAGTCTTGTCATTATGCCATGGCCAAAGGGGCAATTTTCACTCACAGGAAGAGGTGGATGGTATCGACGGGATTAAAACACTATACAAGCACGTGAAAACAGAGATTTCAGCATCTAAAAGCATTTTTCTTTCATTTCATGCAGTTCTGTTGTCCATGGGTCACACATAAAAAATGACATTCCAATGCATTTAGGTCAAATTTTAAAAAGGCAAAAAATCCTTGTTAGTAACATTTTCTACCATTTTCTTTTTGCCGTTTCACTTGGCAATTGGGTGTCAAAGATGTCCGCAAAATTTTGGCTAGATCGTAAAATTGGTTTTAAAAAAACGTTCTACACAAAATGCATCAATGTAATAATTGATAGCATTGGTCCTTCAATTATTTTGAGGAGTATGTCATATGATAAATAAAATTTATCATACTTACTCCTGTATTATTGAAGTTACTAAACTTATTGCGAAAAAGACATAACATAATGGACAAGCTTCTCTTTTTAGCTCACCTGAACCATCGGCTCATGGTGAGTTATTATGATCGTTGGATGTCCGTTGTGCGTCGTTCGTTGTCAACAATTGCTTCAAACGACTTCTCCTCCTAAACTACTGGCTGGATTTTTACCAAACTTGGTAGGAATGATCCTTATATGATCCTCTTTATAAATTGTTCAAATGAATTCTGTCCATTGCATAACTAGGTCACACAGGCTAAAATAGTTTTTCAAGATGAACACTTTTGAAAATCTTCTTCTCTGAGACCAAAAGGCCTAGAGCTTTGATATTTGGTATGTAGCATTATCTAGTAGACCTGTACCAAGTTTGTTCAAATTATAGCCCTGGGTCTAAAAATGGCCCCGCCCCGGGGGTCACATGTTTTACATAGGCTTATATAGGGAGCAACATGAAAAAATCTTCTTGTCTGAAACCACAATGCATAGAGCCTTGATATTTGGTATGTAGTATCATCTAGTAAACCTGTACCAAGTTTGTTCAAATTATAGCCCTAGGGCCAAAAATGGTCCAACCCGGGGGTCACATGTTTTACATAGGCTTATATAGGGAGCAACATGAAAAAAATCTTCTTGTCTGAAACCACAAGGCCTAGAGTTTTGATATTTGGTATGTAGTATCATCTAGTGGACCTGTACCAAGTTTGTTCAAATTATAGCCCTGGGGCTAAAAAAGGCCCCGCCTCGGGGGTCACACGTTTTACATAGGCTTTTATAGGGATAAACATGAAAAAATCTTCTTGTCTGAAACCACAATGCCTAGAGCCTTGATATTTGGTTTGAAGCATAATCTGATGGACCTCTACCAAGTTTGTTCAAATTAGACCCCTGGGGCTAAAAATTGCCACGCCCCAGGGTCACATGCTTTACTTAGACTTATATAGGGAGAAACATAAAAAAATCTTCTTGTCTGAAACCATAAGGCCTAGAGCTTTGATATTTGGTATGTAGCATCACCTTTTGGACCTCTAACAAGTTTCTTTAAAGAGACTAAGTCTGCAACTATGCACATTTTTCGAAAAAAATCTATTTTCTTTTTAAATCATTTGTAAAAGTAGAATTGAGTTAGGTTTTTACAATAAATCTGTTCACCATAGCTGCAAACTGCATGGGAAAGTAAATTATATTATAAAAACAGGTGTTTTTCTCTTATTGGTAATTATTTGCGTCCCTCCAATAATTAAAGACAGTTAATATTTAGCATAAAAGCTGTTGCTTTGATACTGACAATTTGTTAGGATTTACGAAATTGCTCAAATATATACCTGAATTTTAATTTTGCTGTGTTCTTGAAAAATAGAAACATCTTTTACAAAAATTAAAAAATCAAAAGTTACAGACTATGCAGCTTTAAATTATACACATCCTTTACATAGACATAAATAGGGAGAAACATGAAAAAATCTTCTTGTCTGAAACCATTAGGCATAGAACCATGGTATTAGGTATGTAGCATCAGCTTGTTGATTATGCCCCTGGGGCCAAAAATGGCCCCGCTCCGGGGGTCACATATTTTACATTGGCTTATATAGGGAAAACATCGAAAAATCTTCTTGTCTGGAACCATACGGCTTAGAGCCTTGATATTTGGTTTATAGCGTCACCTAGCGTACCTCTACCAAGTTTGTTCACGTTATGCCCCTTGGGCCAAAATGGCCCCGCGCCAGGGTCGCCAGGGACATGGTCAGCTTTCTACAGATACCTATATGTAAGCTTTAAACAAAACTCATGTGAGCGCTTTAGGGCCACTTGACCCTCTTGTTATCTCTTTTCCTAGACTCGTTTAATAAATTCAATAAAACATGAGCACTCATGTAAGATCTGCTATGTAAATAATAAAGTAGTCTACCCCTTTTGGGCGCCAGAAAAAGATCAAAATAGATTTCTAGGGTATAAGGTTTTAGAAGGTATCTTATAACTTTATCAGGGGACTAAATTATTTCAATATTGCACTTGTCCTGCAGGACGAGTGACTTACAATTCTCACTTGCCCTGCAAACACATTCACCGTCCTTTAAAAGAATATGCAGGACCAGAGCTGTGGGGAGAATTACTTGTCCTTTCTAGATTTCACTTGTAATTACGAGGCTACAAGTGGATTTTTTTTCCCCTGTTCATGATATTTTGTGATGAAATTGTGCATAAATTGCAAATTTTAATTTCAAAGAATCTTACAATCATAGTAAATTACTTAGAATTTTTAAAGGAGACAATTTAAGGTCACTACTGACACCTGGGCATTTTTTACGAACTATAAATTTTCTTCATTTTTTGTAATTCGCTATTTTGCATTATTAATAGTGATATAAAACAATAAAAGTGCAATGTTACCTTTTAGTCTTTAAGCTATGGCTCTTCAAAGACATGCATTATATGCCCTTTTTCTCCAAAAAAGTTAAGGGCTGAAGTAAGAAATAAACAGGCCTATGATATGGTAGCTGTCTACTAGCTGATGATTATGGCATATTGTGAATTATTGCATCAGAAAGGTTTAAGTTTACTTGAAATACTGTGACGTTTATTTGAAGTGAATCTAGCCATTGTATATTTATGGATCAACTTTTTCATTAAAAATAATAGTTAAAAAAATTGCTGCCATTTTTACGTAACAATCATATACATGTATGTAAGGCAATTAAAAAAAAGATTTTTTTGAACTTGTATGTCATAATCATTATTATGCTGAATCAGTCTGAAATTTGAGCAATTTTCACTGTCTAGAAAAAGAGATCTTTCTTTGTTACTACCCCTACCCCCTGTAATGCACAATTTCAAGTTTGCAACTTCCAACTGCATAGCGATAAATTTACTTTCAACAGAACAATTTTTTTAATAATGCTTTGATGCTTGTTGTATGTGCAGAAACTAGTTTTGAGAGGAATTTCTAATAAAAGAAAGTTTAACGTAAGAAAAAAATATATATTGTAGCCCACCCACTTTTTTTCAATGATTATCTTCTCTGGTGCAATGAACCAGATAAAATGGCCCAAACAGCTGCAAACACATAATTCTGTTGTTAATTTATTTTTTATAGACAATTGCAGAAGTCATCAAAATATGTCAAAATAGTAGTGTTAAAAATATTAATTCAACATTTTGGGGACATTGGTGCATTCATAAGGCATAATTTTATGATTTTTGTCATCTCAAAATGCAAAATTAAGGGTATTTTAATGTTAGACTCATGTTTGGTGCAAACTTTAGATTACGTAAGTTTTAAAACAGATGTACAGACGTATCAAACAAAACATCTTGTATATGCTTTTACTGAAATCTAATCCTTAGAAAGCAAGTTATAGGAGAAAATTTGATTTTTGGCACATTTTCTATGTAAATATTAGCTTAAAGGGGCAACAATTCATGTTTGAAAAAAAAAATATGGCAGAAAGAACTTCGATCTATAGTTTGACATAGTTATGATTCAGAACAGCTTTCATGCAGCTTAGCTTATACGTTTTCAAGTTACTGAACTTTTACTCACTTTACTGCAGTTTTCTCATACAAGACAATGGTAAAATAATAAACAGGGGCGGTACCTCTTGCTGAAATATGTGGAGAGTTTAATAAATTATAATTGCATCTGGCATACCAAGTCCATATATACCTCAGTACCTTTCAGATAGATACGATAACAAATATTGAAGTTATAAGGCAAAATGTGTTCAATCATGCAAGAGTTATGGTTATTGGTGTCAGTTGTGACCTCAATAAAGTGCTCAACAAAGCCTCGTATTCAGTTATCTTTTCCCAAATTTTCTTTAATTAAGTCAACATTATATGAACTTCCATATAAGAATCTTTATTTATGCATATTTTGTAGATCTAAAGTGGTTTATTTCAATCAGTGAAATAAAAACTTGTAATTTATGAAAGTAATTAGGTATTTTTACCCTTTTGGGTCCCCTAAAAGGGTTATAATTAGATTTGCTGGGTATAATGTAAGCTTCTCTTTAGGATTATGCTAAAGCAACAAATGTATATGCTGGTATTGATTATTACCATGTGATATGGGAATATAATGTTTTTAACTATTACAGTGTTTTTTTTTTTAAATTTTAATGGACCATTTTTGTTGCCATGATTACCTCCAGTAGATATTTTCTTCCCATTTCTTTTTCTATCTCATGATATTTCACACTCAATGCTTTAATTAAGTATACACCAGAATGTCAAATTATCGGCACAAGCTGTCTGTGGCTGATCAAAAATGCAAAAAAAATATGATTTTTAGGGGTAGGCTTACCCCACCCTCATTCAATCAATTTTGAGCCCCTTCGGGAGCCCCTCCTGAGATTTACAATTGTTTTTATTCTTTAATTACATTGTATAATGTAGACATGACTTTTCAAAACAAATTTGATACAATTAATTTTATTATGTAAGAGAGCTTTGACTTTTATTTAAATAATTTCTTATTTTTGGCCCCCTGTGCGCCCCTAAAATGACTAAATCAAACATCCATTGGGACCTCTGATACTATTTTTATAGATATTGGCAGAAAAATGGTAGCTTAACACTTTCTTTTGTTCAGTGTGACAGTCTGGCGGTTGTGTCAATTTCACACCTCATAAATATTTGTTAAAATCAAAACATGCATTTTGGAACGGTGTACCTCTTGTTTCCATGGTAACACATAGAAGACGGTAACTTCCCAAAATTTTTTATCTAGTTTTTGAAAGATGGGGTAATATAAATTTTCATGATAGTCCTATAATGTGTCCAGCTGTCGTGCCCTTAATGATATAAGCTGTCAAAAAGTGCAAAAAACGACACATTTCGGGGTTGTGTTACCCCACCCACATTCAATCGATTTTGAGCCCCTTTGGGAGCCCCTCCTGAGATTTACAATTGTCTTTATTCTTTTATTATAATTGTATAATGTTGACATGACTTTTCAAAACAACTTTGATACAATTAATTTTATTATGTAAGAGAGCTTTGGCTTTTTTTCAAATAATTTCTTAATTTTTGCCTCCATTGCGCCCCTAAAATGACTTAAATCAAACCCCCATTGGGGCCTCTGATAATATTTTTTACAGATATTGGCAGAAAAATGGTAGCTTAACACTTTCTTTTGTTCAGTGTTACAGTCTGGCGGTTGTGTGAATTTCACACCTCATAAATATTTGTTAAAATCAAAACATGCATTTTGGAACGGTGTACCTCTTGTTTCCATGGTAACACATAGAAGATGGTAACTTCCCGAAACTTTCATTCTAAATTTTGAAAGATGGGGTAATATTGATTTTCATGTTAGTCCTGTAATGTGTCTGGCTGTTGTACAGTTAATGATAAAAGCTGTCAAAAAGTGCAAAAAACGACACATTTCGGGGTTGTGTTACCCCACCCACATTCAGTGTTAATTTAGTCAACAAAAACTCTTCAGTCGGGATAATATGAGTAATGATTTAGATAAGTTTAAGTTAGAATTACCAGATAAAATGAAAAATATTGTGAAAGAAAGGCAATATAAATGGCGGTTTTGCAGTGAAATTATTGTATTTTTAAGGTCATTTTGGCTGATTTTTGGCCAAAATATTTGGAAGCCGTTGCCATGGCAACGGAAAGACAAGTGAGTGAACTAGCATTATTTTTTTTTTGTTTTACCAAGGAAGAATCATTGTCAGCAACTTTTAATAAAATCCGAGACCGATCGTGAACAACCTCTATTATAACAGGTTCAGTAGTTACAGAGAATTGATGTTAAAAACCTCGGGCCTCGACCTCAGTTTAAACAAATCCTTTGGGAAATCTCAAACATTAATGCATTGAAAACAACCAACAACATGTATGAACCCTATATTGAATAATATCATCTGTCACAATGCTAAAGGATACAAGCTAAGATATTGTTGTTTTATGTATGAAATCATTGAACATTAAAACTTTGAAATCTATATGATTTATGGACACGGGTGTATCATTTAATAATACTTTATCCAGGAGCAGAACCTTACTAACTTTTTACGTCAAAGATAATTCATACGTTATTGTCTGACACATATGGTGGGTCCCAGGGGTTTTGAGGATCTGGGGAGAATGGCTATTTCTTTTCAGACACTTGGGGAGCATTGGTAATTATTTTAGGAAATCGTGAGAGCAAGCTAATAGTTTTGGGGATTTAAGGAGCCCTGCCAAAAAGTAAAAAATAAAATGCATTAACCCTATATATTAAATAATATCATCTGTCAAATGATGTTTGCTTTATGTACGAAAGCATTGATCATTAAAGCATTGAACTCTATATGATTTATCGACGCGGGTTTATCGTTTAATAATACTTTACCCAGGAGGTGAATCATAGCAACTTTTTTTCAGAAACAAGAATCACAATTATAAGTCTTCCATTAGCTATACTGCTTTGGCAATGGCATTTGCATACACTGAACCGAAGTTATAAGTAGCCACCATACAATTTTTGCTCCTGTTCAGAAAGTAAAAATCGCTCTCACAAAATTTAAATTCTATAAGAAGGTCCAAGGCTTTGTTGAGACTCTGCAAATTATGTCATTTCAAAATGTCTTGTAGACCTTGCACAGACGAGGTCGGAGTAAAGGTACCATCATTTCAAAAAGTCACACTTTTTAGTGTGATATAAACTATTCATCAGATACGTTATCCATTTATAATTTAATTAGTTTGAAGATGTTCAAAACAGCTGTGATATAAGAAGAAAAGAATCGAAGGTTTTTTTGACAATTGAACACCCCATTTCTCTTCTACGTTATCATGAAGACAGCCGCGGTGAACAACTTTATCAAAGGCATTTTAGCTTAACCATGCAGTTTGCATACACATTTTGCATTGCTCTGTACGCTTTATTATCTGCGGTACAGTAGTGCAATTTTCAGGGGTTCCTTATTATGAATTGGCGTCACTGTTCTGCTTAAAAATTAAAAGAAATCTTTAACAAATGCAATTTAAATGACTTTTAAAGTTTCACGTTAAAAGAGGAAGTTGATACCAAATTAGTAAAAAATATCATTAGAAAATGGGCTCATCAAGTTGCATGGTGTTTTGTCAAACATATCAACGTAAAATGAAACACATACAATAATTTAAGTGTGTGCAGCTGATGATTTCCAAAAATTTCCGAAAATTTGGAAAATTATCAATTTTTAAAAATTCATAAAAAATCTGTCATAAGCAAAATGTCAAGTGTTTGATGTTTTTCAAGTCGACTAGGCAGGTTTGCAACCATCTGTACTTGAGTTTGATAAAAACTGCACTCAAAAGCTTATTTTCTTCAAAAATTTAATTTTTGCATTTTTGAACCCAAAAATCGTGAAGTGATAGAAATTTCTTTCAAAACACCGCTTAACTTTAGTTCATTACAATACACATACTTGGGCAAAAATTCATTTTAATATCACTAGGGCTTAATCAGAAAAAAAAAATCTAATTGAAAAGTGGCTACTTAGAACTTCGGTTCAGTGTATTTAAACTAGAAACATTTGCTATTGTTTGTTTGTTTGTTTGTTTAATATGATTCTTTACGCCCCATCAACAATCTTTCAGTTATATAGGGACGGGTCCTCCTGGGTTTAACCAGTAATAAGCTAGGACAAATGTGTCTTGCTCAAGGACCATAGCACAGTGATACCGGGCCGCGTAGCGCAGTCGGTAACGTGTCTGGTTACAGATGCGAAGCTGACTGCATATCCAGGGGTCGCGAGTTCGATCCCGGCTCGGTACCATACTTTCGTGGAGATTGATCATTAAATAATTTCTACGGTCATTCTCCTCCCTTCCGCTGAATCATTCATGAAGGGTTGTTGTCAGTTACAAGCGATAGTATGTGCACGATTACTGGTTAACTGCATGTTCAAGCTTGCCCAGGAAAAAAGTGTGGTTAGGTGAACTGACCGTCCCGCAATGACCATAGCTGTTGACTTGGGACGTAAAGCAACAAAACAAACAAACAAACAAATAGCACAGTGACGCCGGTGAGGCTCGAATCCGCGGCCCTTCGGTCTTGAGTTAAGCACTCTGCCATTGAGCCACTGCGCTCCTAGCATTTGCTCTTGTGAATCATAGATTGATACATACTTTGTCTTTTGCAGTACTGTAATGAAAGTGTCTTTGACTGGCGGGGTATCAAAAGCTATTGGCCCACCAGGCTTTGGTCGACTGAATGACATTCACGTGCATAAAGATGGCGCAGGACCTTTAGGTAAATACTGTAAATTGCATGACCTAGATCAATACACAAGATTTCGATGCACATCACAGCGAGCATTTAAGGCTCAGATGAGCTGCGCATAGAGCTTGGCATATGCGCAGTCGCCAAAGACTTTGCTGCACACATACACAAAAAATGCTCTGACCACAAGTTTGTTGTAACGTCAGCTTGGACGCGAATTAGAGGCATGAACACATGTGTGATAAGTATCAAAATACCGTGCGTTGATCCATGGTTTAGGACACTGCACATTGTGCACATAATGACATTTGTTTGATTCTTTAACCAGGCAGATTCTATGATGAAAATTCTTTCAGTAAAACATATTCAAATCCCCCACCCCTGTTGACACTGTTGCTGTGCGTTCAAAGGCGGCAATTTTGTTGTTAATTCATTATTTGTTGTTGCTCTCATTCTATGTGGTAGTTTTGTGTTTGGTGCTTGTTTTGTGATGTAGGTCTTGTAGTGTGTACTTTCTAGTTTTATTTTTCAATCATCTTTCTGAGGAAGAGAGAGCTAGTTGCTTTACTGTAGTTTTGTTATTGCTGTCGTCTGTGTTCTGTGTCTCTTTTTTCATGGTCATGTTTGTTGTTCGGCGGTCTGTGATTGTGGCATTTATTAATAAAGGTCATACTCACTTGCTTTAATGTTGTCTTTAACTATAATACTGAAATTATGGTAAGGTTCCTTCCATATTCTTACACAGATGTTCTTTGAAGTGTGCATTGGCAGACCAAATGGAAATAAATGAAAGTGCTGATTATCAAATGAGCCAGCTCAAAACATTTTGGTATTTATAGCATATAGAAGCAGCTATTGAACTATTTTGAATGGAAATAAGATAAATTCATTATTAAAGACATTTCTGTTGGGAGTTGGTATATCACGTTTCAGCAGGTCATGGGCTATTCTAATGCACTTGCTTTTGTAACGCGACGTCTGATTGGGTAACGTCAAAATTTGCGACAATAAATCCTGCGATATACTGTCAGAAATAATTTGACATCATTAATTACGTCACATTTTGTTTGATGACATGGGGATTTGTGCGGTTTTATGGGGCTTGCAACACTCCAATTTGAGACGAGAATGTAAAAGCGAGTTAGAATGGGGAAAACCATATTCAAAATTTTAATTTGGGGAGGTATATCATCGGATATATGTTCCGAAATCTCGCGCGTCACTGTAAAATATATTTCCAACCGTATATCCAACGATATAACTCCCAAAATGAGAACTTTGCATAAAGTTATCCTCTAAATAGGAATCATTATTTATCATTGAACAGGAACCAATGCATGTTCACGAAACAATGGTGGTTGCAGTGCACGTGGGATTTGTATACCAACAACTGGCGGTGGCAACAAATGTATATAACCAAGTAGCTGATGAGCAAGCTCCTTTTATAAACCATTTTAACAATGTGAAATCATGCAAAATAAATGTTAAAAATTATAAAATATTAAATGTGGTTGATACTGAAATCATAAAAAGGTTCCAAGTTTGTTATTGTATTATTTGCAGGAGGCCAGGAGTGAGTTTGCGTTTAGCATTTACTTGCAGGTTTAATGTTGCATCAAAGTTGGTAGTAACTAAACTGCCAGAATACAGTGGCGGATCCAGAGGGGGTTCAGTGGGTTCGCTTGCACCCCTCATCCCCCACCCCCGTTTTGAAATATCCTATAAAAATGAAATAATTTGGTCTCAGTGAGACCAAATTATTTCATTTTCATGGGATATTTAGTAAGCAAAATTAGACAAAATTAGCAAAGCGAACCCCATGCCTTAATACATATGGACCTGCTTTCCAGATATCCTGGATGCCCTGCAGATCTTGGTGTAATATTTCAGCTGTTGTAATAATTGTATTGAACAAATACGACACAAACAGGAATAATAACAGGAATAAATGTCAAACAGGAATAAATGTAGAGAAATGATAGCCTCAAGTTTCATTAGTAAAAAAGTAAGTGTAGATTTACACGAAAAGTGGTGGCAGATAAGCTTTATCCTATTTTTGTTTTAACTTGCACACATTTTTACAGTATGTAAGGGAAAATAGGGCCTATAAAAAGGTCACTATTGCAAAACTTTTGTGCTATTTACAGGCATAAGACAAAAACTGCACACTACGATGTTGATGGAATCAATAACTTAAAGTTATTAAGTTCCATTCAGCAAAACTAAAATGCCAGCTAGAATATGCATGGGCAAAAACAAGGAGTCATTTTACCCATCAAAAAGAAGATAATATTGTTTCCTTTTGAATTCTCTTCTAAATATGTTTGCCTTTTGAACATTGCATTTTAGATACATTGTTTTGCCTGGTGTTCTCATAGCCATTTATAACACTCGTCCAATTTGACGCCCGTGTCTGGTAAACTGATGTATAAACAAATACAATAATACACCGGTAATTTCACTTTGAAAAACCCAGTATAATTTGATATTTGTGCTAATGTGATGCTTTTAAATAAAGTATTTATGATAAATTCTTATAATTTCAAGACCTACATTTTTCTGGAGAAAAAAGTATTTTATAAACGCATAGTATAGGTCCCACGTTAGTCCAAACTTCTATTAGGGTACCCACACGATACTTGTGTTTTAATGTTGGTGTCTAAGTAAAGATTTTGTAAAAAGATACAAATGTGTCCCACATTGGACCCATGTGATATTGTAGCCAGTCAAATTGTACTTTTAAAATTCTTGTAAGCAGAAATATTTTTTTAAAAAGTCTCATGTGGGTCCCACCTGGGTCACATATAGAGAGTGATAATTTCATATGATATTTATTAAATGAGCCTTCGACCAGTTTAATAAATGTTAGGATGTATAATGTCAGGAACATCAGAATCAGTGATAGTTGCTTATACGCACAAATACGCAAAGGTTTAGGTATGCACCTGGTCACCTATACGAACCCTGATACGGTACTTTTCTACTATTAGTCCAATATAAGGGCGGTTTGTCTGAGATAGAATTCATTGTGTCTTTATTTAGTAACGCTTGCATGATTTTGATACTTTTCTTGAAGATCTTGGAGATCTTGTGCACTTCTCACTATATAAAGGGTGGAATTGCCCATTCTTATTAGGGGACATTATAAAGATACCGTAGCGAGGTACGATATAGAGACGCTATTCATTATTATAGAAAGAATTATCTCTGATTTGTGTCCCCTCCTACGTTGGAGGCCGAATGTTGGTGAACCATAGAATCTGCAACCTGAGGGCACGTAGTAGCTCTCCCCTCAGGCCACGAACAGCGTGGGATCAGGTCCCAATATTCGCGACTATCAATGTTGCCAGAACAAGTTGTTAGCCAAACGGCTGGAGGTGTGATCAAACAAACCAGACGACTTCAAGAGTCAAGATCGCAAATAAAATTACGAGGATTCTATAAGAAGTCCCATATAAATATATCTGACGTCCCAATATGGAGAGACGATCAAAACCATATTATCTCAGAGCCGATTGACTTAGTGTCAACAACGTGTGGCCAAGAAGATATAGTGTTCACGAAACGTGTATACTAGGGGAAAGTACTCAATACCGCGATACTTAAGTACCAAAGGGCCCAGTTTTTTTCTTAGATCTTAGATTGTATGTGAATCATATTTTTACGTTTCTTATTTCTGACTAGTTGACGTACATCTAGAGCAGGACACTCTAAGATTGATTCTAATTGAAATGATCTTAGAGTGGCAACTTGCCCTAGTATAGGATGGTCAACTAGCCAGAAATAATAGCGTAGGTGGTGTCTTTGTATTATTAATGTGTTGTCGAGTTTTTTTTAGTACATAAAGTACTGAAGAAGTTATTACTAGTTGTGTGCATTATTTTTCCCTGGTAGCATCATCATCGCATAAAGGAATTTTCCAATAAGATTTCCCCTCTTCCTTCCTGACTGGCTTTATGTCGTAACAATAAACTTAATATGAAATGATCATGAGTGTGTGATTCTGTTTATCAAATGACCCTTTAAATTCAATTTTATCGCCTTCAAAGTTTATCTATTTCAATGAAAGTTTGCATTGTTGTCACGACGTCTTCATGACGTTATTTGTTCCCGCAACATTATTTATGACATATCGTTATCCGCAAGCAGCCTATCATTGCGCTTTATTTTAAGTCTGAGACTGTACTCAAGTTTTATAACCTCAGGCCTGGTTTTGTTGCATGCAAACAAGAAAAGCGAAGTCAAGTCAAGGCTGGGCCTCCGCCAAACTAATCAGTGTCTTTGTTATTCATTCTTTGGATAGTATTATAGCTAAACTAGCTACATACAAAGTTTCAGCAATCTAGCTGTTCTCTGTAGCTGAGCAGACTGGTTTGAGTGATACTTGGTATGAAACTCTGAAAGCAGGTTTATAGGCTACTGTCCGTTCTAAGGCAGTGGTTCTGTTGTTGTTGATTTGTTGTTTGGTGTGCTTCTCATTGGTTGTGGTGGTTCTGTATTTGTCTTTGTTTTGTTGTGCATTACTTTGTGTCTTATCTACTTTTGCAATCATCTTGAAGAGGAAGAGAGAACTGAGAGCTGGTTGCTTTGCTTTTATTGTCTTATGGATGTCCTGTTACTGTAAATATTTGTGACTCTTCCTCACGGTGTCGTAGGTTGGTCTGCGGTGTGCGATTGTGCTTTTTCCTGATCATACTCACTTACTTTTTTTTAATCGCTTAGAGGCCAAATTATCTTTCTGTAGAAAACAAGTAGTCGCTTATGTTTCCCTTGTCCTGTTGTCTGTGATTTCACCAACAATCATTGAATATATGTAGTAAAATTTGTGTAAAACGGCCATTTTCAAACAAGACCAATTTGTTTTCAAAAATAGAAAGTGAGTATGATCAGGAAATAACGCAATCACAAACTGCAGACAAACCCATGGCACCGTGATGAAGAGCCACACAACAATCACGAGACACCAGATAGACAATCTAAGTAAAGCAACCAGCTCTCTCTTCCCCATCAAGATGATTGCAATACTAGAAAGGACATAAAGTAACATACAACAAAACATAGAACAATTACAGACTCCCACAATGGGAGTAACAATAAACGATAAGTCAACAACAACAGAACCACCGCCTTAGAACGGACAGCAGCCTAAAGCCACCAGGGGCTTAAATGCACTTAACTGGTACCAAATCGTCGGCCTAGATTCTGCTGTTGCTGAAGTACAAGAAATGTTCAGCTCGTATGGAAGCCTTCTAACTATTGCAATCAATACCAATTATAGCTTAATCCAGGTCAAAAGTATTGCAGAATGCTCCAAAAGGAGCATTTTGCAATACTTTTGATCTTCATTAAGCTACCATAATAATGTCATTAAGATATATTTTATTTGTCAATTTTCAGTGGCCGTTTTACACAGGTTTGACTGAACTGCAGATGACTTAGGCTCACTCGTTGGTCATTGGGAACAAATAAATAAATGAATAAATTAGATTCTTGAAAAAAAGCAGATGATACATTTATTCCGCAAAACAGCAGACATGCATTTTGACTAAATTCTTTGCAACACAAAAAACACATACATTATCTAGCATATCCGTATAGTTTAAACATTATCTGTTCTTCCCGCTGTTGTGGGAAACTAACACAAACTGTCAAGCTGATTTAGACTTTGCTTGGCCTCAAGTGTGTTCGTGTGTTCTTTTTATTTATTTTGTAGTAATACTTGACTGTTTAGAAATTCACACATTTAAACACTAATCTGCTAATGATCAATTAATGAAGGAAAACAACATTTGGCTTGCAACATCAGAGTATGTCACACAAATACAAAAACACCGACCATAACATTAAATTGCCTACTTGGTTTGAATATCAAACATTTGGGCCTTGGCATGACAGAACAAACAGAATGAATATGTGCCGAGTCTGATCAGAGTCTTCACAGTGAGCTCATTGGGTAACGAAGGACACACTCTTTAATAATGCGGGCAGTGATGAATATGATCAGACAGAACTGATGCCTAGGCTGTTCTGAGTCTTCTCGTGACGCAATGCCACATCGTTAGTTTTCTCATGTCGTGACTTCAGGATTTATTGATAGGGGATCAAATTTACAAAGGGGTTTGATTTGTTAGTTTTACCTGATTATTTATTAGTTTTTCCAGATTTGTCTTGAAATTCTTCATCAAAATGAAATAATTTTGTCTCAAAGGGGGTTTGAGCGAACCCCACCCCCTCTGGATCCGCCACTTTATCTCAATTATGTTTTACAATAAAGAACCCTCGAACACCAACTTGAGGTCAAGTAAAGTCCCAAACAGCTTGTCAGTTTGTGTATTCTGTGGGTGTCAATGGGGTTTACTGATTAAATAATTATGGCCCTAAAGTTGACCGATTAGCGAATTTCAGCCCTAAAATTTAACGGTTAAGACAATGATTTAATTACATGTACATTTTCTTTGTTATATTACTTGAGGGAATTCTGTTTCCTGACTATCCCACTTTGTCTTCATAAATCTCTATGTCTACATGAAAACTAGTCCAAACTGGCCTATAGGTTGATATAGGAAGAAAACCAGCTTAAACTAGATTCTAGAGGTTAATATTTTGACACTTTTCTTATATCACCCACTAGAGAGCTATACACAGCATGGTGAGTATTAAACTAGTATGGGCTGCATGAAATAACAAAGTTTTCTATTTCATCTCCAAACAGGTAAATTAAATATTTTAATGAATTTTAACGTTTTTGTTTTGTGTGTTCGTTTTACTATGTTTGAATAATCAAAATGCAAAAAAAAAAAGTTTATGATTTACATTCCGAACTCAGAGATTTGATATACATTTTAAAATTTTAAATTCTATATTAAAACTACAAAAAACGTCTATTTACAAAAGTTAAAGTAGAAAATTTTCTTTACCTGTAATTGTATAATATATACTAGAGGATTTTGAAAACGCATCACCATAATTTTGCAGTTTTCTCGCAAACAGTAAATGCGATTGAAAAGCTACTTTCAGCGTTTAATGTGCAGTTCAAAATTGGCTGTTTTGACTGTATCATGACGCGACGTTGATGGTGACGTCACATGGTAGCAAACAGCATCAAGTGCTCGTCTGCAAAGTCCATCTGATGCTTTTTTGGTTATTTTGTTGACACCGTAGCGTGTATAATACCAATACCAGCTATGCCGTAAATTAACTTTTCTAAGCAACAGTAAATGATAACGTCAATATTTTGAAAATATTGACATTTTCGAAGCAAGCCTTTAATGAATCTTTAGATTATTGCAACCGTTCATAGCCTCATGAATGACACAAATTTGATTGACAGCTGCCAAGCTCACTTGCCCGTGCAATGTGTTTTGAACATTGAATTCATTCGCCAGAAGTGACACTGGTGTTGTTGATTGACAGCGAGCCACAACTGATCCGCACATACAACACACGCCTCTTGTTGGCTCCAATGGCTGTCCGTGTTCACACTGGCTGTCCACTTTTCCGTTTACACTCCAACAAAACCGTTAATGCGCTTACATATTATATACAAAACTGTTTTTACCTAAGTTATTTATAATTTCTATATTACATTAGATATTTATAATAAAATGTAAATATAAGTAATAAATTCAATTTTTGGAATGTTCATGGACTCTTTTGGAATGTTCAGGGTCTCTTGCAAAGTTAACGTTAAGCCCTTCGGGCTTCACTTACATTGCAAGACACCCAAAGTATTCATGATACCATGAACATTCCAAAAATCGAATTCATTTCCTAAATAAACGTAAAATGAAAACATCAGTTTACAGCTCATTTTGAGAAAATTCTGCATAAGTTATCTTTAGGTAAACTCACAATTATGACATTGACTACTCACACTTGCAATCATATGGCAATTACGATTTAATGTAAAGCATGTCTGGATATTTTGTCACATGATTGAGAATGTCTTTAAAACTTACGTTAACGTCACTTGCAGAATGCAGAAGAAACGTGATGCACGTGTAATTTAATCAGAATTTTTCATTTGTAAATAACCTTTGCCCCTCCATCAAAACTAAATGAAAATAGATAAAACTTTGAACGACTCAAGATGTTGAATTTTATCGCTAGACTATAGTAATCAGAGTAGGTGGGGTATGTCGGCATCTTTAAATAGGCAATAATTTGAGCATTCCATACTGTCAATACATTTTGTATCATTCAATAAAGATTGTGTAACCATCAAAGAAGCGTAGGATAGATATCTCTTGAGTACCGAAATAAAACCAAAGAGGGTTAACTTGCTGCTCGAAATCGCCTACCCCTACTTTATAAAAGGTGTTTTTTCAATACTTTTAATTAATTTTACAGCCATGAAGTTTCTAGAGCACACTCAAAGCTTGTCAGACTTTGTATGCAATGGAATTTATAACTCTGTCATCATTGGTGTTAGAGCATTAAATGATTTAGTCTGGGTGATGAATTTTCAAAGTCCTTAAGTTTATAATGCCTTTAAGCGGATAATATACCATCTTATATACGTTTTTGACTAGAAGGGTAGATATACCTTATTTGTCATAGACTGGGGTTACTAACCACTTATAACTCGCATTTGATTAGAAACGTGCGTATGCTCTCATAAGAACACACGGAAAACATGTAATGTATGGACTGTTAATACTACATAACCTTAACATTTCTAGTCAATCCTCTGGTGCAATTTTATCCATAATATATTTATAGTGTGGGTGTTAGAAGCCAGCTGATCATGATCTCAATTATTCTAAGAGGCTGTAAACATTTGCAATTGAAGGTCCTTACTCAGCCAATAGTTACTTCCCTTTGGAATATATGTCATCTTGTATGTCGAAAGTCAGTAAGACGAATAGACAAAAAAATAGATATACCATTTTTTCTGAAATACCTCTGCATCATTGTACCATGACAGTTGCAATGTTTTATGAATAAATGCTTTTCAAGATAAACATGTTTGATTTAACATGAAAAAAAAATAGCATTGCATGGTAAAAAATATAGATTTTCTATTTTCCCCTGTGTGGTCTATTGAATTTTGGCCCACAACTTGGCTGACCTATTTTTCAAAGGGAAGTAACTACTGGCTGAGTGGGAACTATCCATAAGGTATTATACAAAGTGCGCTTATTATATCAAATACGATATATTCCTGCAAACTTAACTCCCATTCTTATCTAGCACTACAATCAATACAGTCACTACAAATAAAATATATATACATAAATAAGATCTATGAAGTACATGTGTGAACACAAACACACAGAACATTAGGTCAACATCAGACAACCATCGGTACATATTTCCATCTTGTTTCATTTTAATAGTGCAGAACATCTGATTGACACCTGTCCCAACGTTAAAAAACCGTTTTCAAGTTAAACGCACATGTGCATGCAATATAAACTGCTAATGCATATGTACTAACTAAAACAGTAATAAATATTTTGCCTGATCTAAAACATTCAGATGTTGTATATATCCTTCGTATAAATGTTAAATGTCAATAATTGTTGACATTTAAACATTCATGAGCAGGATAAATAAATGGTATAATGAGATAAGCATGAAAAATGTTTTATAAACGCGAGCCTAAATCTACACAGTTTGATGTTGTATCAATGGCTGTCCGTCATTGCCTGGATGTTATGTGTATGGGTTAAAACATGTGGTGAGACTAGCGTTAACAGAACATAATTATTTTGCGATTATATTAATTCCTACTAAGCATGTTATTTACACTATATAATAAATATCATTTACTTAACGCCCAAAAGAGGTGCCTGTTTATTTAGATTCACCTTTAAAATGATAGAAATACTTAAAAAAATTAAAACACTAAACTTAAATGATTTCAGTTGTAAAGTTTAATACAACAATACATAACAATGCAACATAATGTTTTCCACACGTTCAGTGAACAATTTCTTGAAACTTAATTCTTTGGTGTGTTTTGATGCCTGAGGTATGCTTCTTACGTGATTTAAACGTTATTCATCGAATTTTGCAAATACTCATGTGCAGATGAAACGTATGTGGCTTATCAGAAAAATATCATACCTGCCGTGCGTTACTACTCACAAAAGTTTGAGCTATCATTTGAAGCAAGCTTGGGAATAAATATATAATTAACCAATTGTTCAATGTAGTAAATTGTCTATCTTTGACGAAAACAAATTAAGGAGTTTAGGATTTTTAGTAATTTTTGATTTATCATGATTTTATAAGAATAACCTTAAAGTTCGTAAAATTATCGAAAACTAACAGAAAATTATTGCTACCTTTTCTTCTAAAAAGGCTGTCTCCAGAGTTGATGTAACAACACATTGTTTTTCCTATGGGCATTTATAGCATTTCAAGCTTTGCAATGTAATGAAAAAATCTTCAATATCTGCCTGATATCCAGACTGTCATTTTGTTCAGTGATGCTGTGTCTGGATACTTTGATACATATTTGACCAAAATACAAAATCATATATTAAGAAAATAACAGACATTAAATCTTTTAAAATCAAACATCCACCATTTTCAGGGATTACACCATTTCTTAAATTATATTCGATCCATTTCCAAACATTAATTAAAATGATTGGATAAGTGAGCCTAAACGCTGCATTTCTAAATAAAATTTGTACTGTTATACATTAGTATCTGAATACAAACAAGTAGTTGAAATGCATTGACAGATCTATGTTATGTATAACAAAATTTTATATGCTTTTACAAAGTCCCTGCAAAACTTCAGAATGATGTCCCCAAGACTGCATTTACTTATAAACACGCTTTCTATAGAGTAATGTAAATTATGATTTATACAATATAGTAGAACCTCTCTCTCCTTTGCTCGCTCGCTCTCTCTCTCTCTCTCTCTCTCTCTCTCTCTCTCTCTAATAATCCGCTTCTTGTCAGTTACAAGTTAAAGTATTTGCGCGAGGTACCGGTTAACCGCTTGTTCAAGTTTGCGCAGGATAAGTGTAGTTAGGTGAACTGACCATCCCACTATGACCATATCTGTTGCCTGGGTCGTAAAGCAACAAACCAAACCTAACAAAATATTCAACATGCTTTTGAAGAAAAACCCTTGCCAATAAACACACCAAAATAACAAAAAATCCATCACCAACAAAAACAATGAATATAAAATCCTCGCTAAATGGCGAAATCACTCTGTCTTGTACTGATATAGGTAAATCATGCCCTAGTCGCGATTTTTTAACGTTGCAAATATGTCTAAATGAATAAATAAGCAGTGTGAATCTTGGTGTACTTTAACATTACTTAACCTAATTCTAAAATCAGCTGCTCAAAATAAAAGTGAAAGTGGTGGCATGCTGTTATAAGAACAGGATACAGAGTGTCCAAGAAAACATGATACAATTTTAAATTAAAAAAAGTCCAGCAATATAGATCTTGTTTGTATACTTTACAACATGCAACTACCAAGTTAGCAATATCTTCCTATGAAATGTCTCAAGATAAGCTGACAAAAGCATGAAATATGCAGTCTAGTATTATCATCCAGGTACAAGACAAGCTACATAAAACTTGTTCATTTCTACATACTCATTTCAGTAACACAATGAACGTAGTTGAGAATGTGTTAGGAAAAGCTTATATTGACACGTAATTATTGGAAAGACATACTATGTTATATACACATAAATTAGCTCTATGAGACAATTACAATGTGTACCAACAACAAATGTTACCGAAAATAAGGAAACTAAGTTTTAAGTTTACACTTAAACCCAGTACCACGTCCATTGCTTTTGCCTATGCCAAACATCTCAAACTGCCAATTGGTAATAGAGTACCTGTCACTATACCACAAATTGTTTATATTTGCATGACAGCTGTATCTTCAAATTTGTTTTCATTAACTACCTTTTTGCTAACCTGGTAGTTGCGTGGTTGTAATGTACTTAAACATATAAATACGTGTGAAAATTTATTTTAAGGTTTTGCCACCTTTGTCCTTTGTAAACATATTTCTTGTCATTTCAAAAATGATGCCAAAAAAGCAAAATCCATTGATTTTTCGTTCTGATATAAGATAAAAATGATATTTTTGGACTAAACACTATATCTTGAAAGTAATTATTTAGTTGCTTAGCCATTTTGCAAAAACACTACCGTCATATAAAGCCGTCAAATGGTTCCGTTTTACAATACGAATGCCAAACGTTATATGGGAGTTCAAACAACACATGAGGCTTCAGCGGCTTCAATATTTAGTGAAAAGTGAGTGGGCTATTAAAATTTTGCGAACACGACACTATTAATAATTCATCTAATTATTGCAAATTAGGAAATTTAATGAAACAGGTCAGTTTTTAGGAAAGTCTCTTCAGTTTTTTTAGATTGCAAAAAAAAAATGCAGTGAGCTGGTTATCATGGTAACAGTCTCCATTTTTGCGTAATAAAATGTCTTGGAAAAATGGTACTACTAAACAAGGTGTTTATGTAATCTGAGACTGTATGATAAAACTTGTGAAACACATTCAAAGACAAAAGCTTTGACAAATAAGTGTATATATAAAATGCATTTAAAAGAGCAAGCGTGAAAAAACAACTATCATTTTGATGCTGCAATTAGCGAATCGTTGATATCGTATAGTGTCAACAACTCACGACAAATGTAGAATCTTTGTAAACGAGAAAATTTGAGCCATCTTTTGCACAGCTAAACCTCGCAGTTCTAGAAAATGAATTCCAGTCGCAATATGCAATTATATAATTTCCGTGTATATACATTATTACAGTAAACCCTAAAAACAATAAACAGCGTATTGTTAGTTACATTGTAAACTGTTATAAGAATTTCAAAATGCATCACGTTTTCTAGAACACATGGTATTTATAGGATATGAAACTGGTCCAAAATTGCACGATTTATATTTTTTACAGTTAAAACATTGTGTGCATTCTCTTTGGAGAAAGCCTTATGCATCTGAAATTCACTGTGCCCTGGAAAATTCTACAGTCAATGATTGTGGTATTTCCTGCTTATACTCACTTGTTTATTCTGACTCATCTAAACATTTTTATTTCAAAACATACGGTTAAGATTATACCAAATGTAAGGCTGCTGTCATTTGATTATATGTCGGCCTCTGTGTGTTTCACCTTGACAAAGGACCACTTGAGATAGCTGAAAAACATTGGTCAAACAAGACATCTGTTCCTTTTATATACACAGCGTTGTTAATCACAGAATTTCTCTATCCAGTTTTCCTGAAAATGATGATATCGAATGTCAACACTTACAGATCAGCACAAAATATGGTTGGAAAGAAAGGATATTTTAGTTACTTTCAATTGTGCAGCTGAATTGAAGCCCTAGAGCATAGGGTCTAGTTTTCATTTTATCAGTTCAAATATGTCACTTTTCAATCACAGTATTAAGTGATATGGGAAAATAATAATTCATCCTACCAGCTTTTTTACCTCAGCAAGTGATTGGATTTATAACCAGACAAGCATTGTCGCATGGTATCAATGTCATCAAATAAAATTCAATTTTAGCATTCCTCACATACGTACGCTTTTTGAAAAATAAATAATTTGGAACATGATTCTACATCGTTGTGGACACGAATTTAGTAATATAGACAAGTAATTAGTATTATCAGTTACCTCTCATATAAACAATTGCTGCACTTTGCCTGATAAACATTGTCTATCTCACGGCAGGTGCCTTTATCAGGTCATGATGACGTTGCACGTTTTGAATGACGTCGCTAATGACGCCGAATCAACACAAAAATCGAAAATTACGTCAGAATCGCTAGTTTGAAGAGTCAGGCAAGGGATAAACTGATAAAAAGAATACCAGGTCCGCGTCTTTTGATATCAAGTTTACCGGGCTCGGCTTTGAGAATGCATGTTGAATCGCTCGGCAAGCCTCGCGATGTCAACATGCATTCTGAAAGCCTTGCTTGGTAAACTTGATATCAAAAGACACTCACCTAGTATTCTCTTTATACTAGTCGGGGAACCAAGGTAGAAAAAATGCTAACCCTTGCACCCGAAAGGTATACAGCTGGATTTTGTATGGTTACAAAGGTAATTTTATGGTGTATCTGAAACCACTGTATAGCAGACTGGATCGACTTGCATAACGCCAGAGCAGTCATCTTTCTACGGAAGCCCAGCAAGAACATGTCAAAATATTATTTTTCAAAATGTTATATATTTTTATCAAAAAAGTTCAGGATTGAAAAACATTGAGTTTATATAATAATACAACATCTGCGTAGACCTCAGAAGCAGTGGTGGTCATATAAGAATACTGCTTATTGATTTTTAAAGCATGTAGATTAGGGCAGCCCCATTTTGAAATTAAATTTATAGATTTCTTTGCTTCTGATCTCATTAAAACTGCATTTATTGACCAAAAAGGTATTTGATAATTATTTATATATCACTTGGAAGCATATCTCGAAAAAAATGTGTGCTTACTTATTCACTTTTTTCCTCCCGCTGAAGTGGTCTGAATTGCATATTTTTGCATAAATAAATTTTAAATTGAATGTGTTTAAACACTGCATACAGTTAGATAGACGTTTGGGAAATAATTCAAGGCAATTTATTTTATTTTCTATGGCAAACTAGAAAAGGTAGCTGAAAAGTAAAAATATGAAACCACGATAATTTGATACTTACTTTTTAGTACTTACCAGCTGGTGCGTAGTTAAATACTATGGGCAACTGAAGAGCAGTTTAACACATAATGAAATTTATCAATGTTTAAAGGATGTTTATCTACCATATTAACAACAGCTTTGAAACAGAGGGTCATGGTAGGGACCAAGGGGATTTTTATCTACTGAAAACAATAGTTTCATTTAACAGATGTAAAATAATTATAAAAAATCTCGTATAACTATTATCATATCACCATGAAAAACCTGACTGTCCCCGTCTGAGATGAAGAAATGTAACCGCATAGTTTTTGTAAAGAAAAAAGTATCCATAAAATGATCATTTTGGTGCACAAATGACTGCTCATACTTTTATATGGGTTTGATAGTGTATTATTGTATTATCGGACAGTCAAACGGCTTCTCATAGCCATTCTCCAGATAAGAATGCGTAATGGAAAATTAGTCTTGTTATTTCTCAATCAAAACATATGTTGTGGTGACTTAAATGGACCTATTAAATGAAACGGGTCTTTTGAAGACCAAAAGCACACTCTTTAACTTATTGATAAGGGAAACATTACATTGTCTATGCTATGAAAGATTGCTTAACTTGACCTATGTGGCATACAAAAAATGCATTTTTCCGCAAAATGCAATTCTGGTCGCATTGCTTTAAAGTGGTTTCATATCAAGCACTATTTAAACTATCATTATACAAAATCTCAGCCGTATACCTTTCGGGTGCATAAAATGTGTGTTTATGCACGATATGCGAATTTGGTTCCCCGACTATACGAAGTTAACTTAAGAAGCTTGTCATGATCCTTATCAACAAGCACACCAAACTAAGCAACATCATCAGTGATGCTAGGCAACTATAAACCTCTCGTCAAACAATTTATGCTAATTAAGTTTAGCCTTGGTTTGTATATCGATGCACTGCATTCTTCAGTTTGCACATAAGTGTTTGTAGTCTTATCAGCAGGTGCAACCACAAACTTTCTATGAAATTTGTGGACACCTTTCAATGTATAAAATAAATTTAAGTATAGTCGAAAGAATATCTTGATATTTTAAAATGTAATTATTAGTTATATAAGACTCCAGCATTTTCATCACGACGTTTGGTGAAGTATATTGACAATGCAAACATGTCAAGAGGTCCATCAAGATACAAGACTGAATTCTAGGATCAGTAATAATTTAAAAAATTCCTAGTACTCATATAACCACTCGGACCCATTATAAAAGGACTGTGTAACTGATGGAAATACATAGTTATGTTGTCGTGGCTTTTTTATGCTTTTCTGCTTCAGAATTTATAAAAACCCGTAAAAATAGCTCTCATGGTAAACATAAAAATAGCAACATCAAGCGCAAAATTTGTACTGAAAAACGTATAAACACTTTTCTAAAGGATCTTTCTATAGCTTTAAATAATCATGGTTGGCATGGCTTATTATCATTTTTAAGTTCCTTGCCTATCTCCGTTTAATGTAATTTAGAGTAAGAGGCTAATAAACTACGATAGAGCAAACAAATTATATAAAGCAGCACGTCTAACATGGTGTTATGTTCAACATTTCATCAGTCCTTCAATCGATTCTGAGGTCAACCATAAACGACATTTTATCGAAATTCCATTCATTAACAAAGGTATGGAGCTTACTGATTTACATAGTATCTTTAAGGATAATTTAGTGATTTCATCTATTCCAAATTACTTTATTAATTCTAAAATTTCCTATCATTTGTTATAAATATAACAAACCAATTAGGTCTACTTTATTTAACTTTAATAAAATTGTAAATGATATAAATATAGATTTCAATACTCTTGACTCCCGAGATTGTCAAAATCCTAACACAAAAAGAAATTTAAATATTTCTACAATATGCCTAATACATATTGTAAATATACTTAACAGCAAAAGAAACGCATTTTTTCATTACTTATTATTTAAAACCATGTCAAAATTTACCCTGAAGGACAGGAATCATAGACTAGTTTCAGGCCACTTTATTCCTTGTTACACAGAAAGTTAATAGTTTTGTTTAATAATGCAAAATAAGCCCATAACAATGCTATGCATTCAAAGACCCGCGTTTTGTATTCAATTTTACTGCATATTGCCACAGCACTATGTAACAGGTAAGAATACAGTACAAAACTTATAAAATCATTGCTGTATGAGATATACTGCAGATCCAAAAGTCATTTTTTATCCTGTTTTGTCGTTTTAAGATGGTATTTTTACTTTTAAAAATAGGCTTCCTATTTTATATTCAGCCAGCCAGAGAACAGTTTATTACTAAATAAACTGGGTAAAATATCTCTTTCTCTGCTTATGCTATTATACACCATTACATCTACATAACAGCTATTTTTCATGGCAACAGCTAATGGTTTACCTAAGTGTATAACAAGCTGACAATCTATTTATAGCTTGCTAAAAATACAATGCAAAACTTTGATAATGGTCTTTAAGAGGACTCATTTTGACCTCTAAAATATACGTTTTTTTGTGAATTAAACAAGTTAAATTATTCCTAAATGACTGATCTTCATGCATAACTAACAAAAACATTTTAATTATGATTTTGCCGAAGTATTTTCTCAGGACTAGGTTTACTTAGTGCTAAATTATGGGAATTCCAACACTTCCATTTGGCTCAAGGGGCCCATTGGGTAAATATTTAGATAAAAAGTATCCTTATATATTGATGATGCCAGCTGCAAAGTTATAATATCCTATGGCGATCCTCTAGACTTTTATTTAAAAGGTGTGAAGATTTGACCACAAGCTGACATGACCCCCTAACTTACAAAACCTCTGACAATTTGTGAATGAGGAGAGATTAGTTTATGAAAGAGTATTATTTGATAGATTTATGGTAAAATAAATAATTTTCGTCACTACATAGAAAACATTATCAACAATGCAGTATTTTATAGTGGGGTTCCCCATGAGTTCAAAATCTGGATAAATGGACGGGCAGTCTTAGTTAAACTGTGGTTCCACTTGGCTCAAAAGATTAATTGCAAAAAATCTTCTCCTTTGTGATCCTGATGACTTTATTTCATATAAGAATACAATTTTTGATACAATCAGATAGTTAATTAGACCTTATTTTACCCTTTAAGACAGACCTCAGTAATTTGGACAATCTGACTTCATAAATTTTTTATACTGCATACTGCTTGCTGTTATCACTCATTCGATGTTTTTGCAAATGATGCTAGACAGTATGAGAAGCTTGTAAGTTTTAACCCTTGTCATGCTGCTTTTTTTATATACTACACTCCTTCCTCTTTATTATACTGCATTAAACTGCACATTCCATTTATAAGCATGTATTTTCATGCATAGTGAAAATCAGTGTGGATCCTGATCAGTTGGGTTTTTGGAAGCCATCTGATCTGGATCTAAAAAGCTTTAAAACATAATCTGGGTTCAGCATGGCAACTTTACTTGCTGAACCTACATGGACTCAAATAATACTATATTTGTACTCTTATCAAAGCTAGTGTTTCTGTGTGTGGCGCTGCTGGTTTTACTTGGTAGGAGAAGGTATCTGATTACATTTTAGCAGCAATATCTGCTTGACCGATTTGTGCATCTATACATCTAATATATGTTTGTGAATCTATACATCTAAAATCTTCATTTTTTTATATTGATCTTGAAAACTGGCCTACCGGAAACGCTGAGATGCAAGGAAGCCAGAAACATTATTGGTGCTATCAAGCGAGGTACTGTCTAATGGAACCATGTAAACAATTGTTTGGACGTTTACAAGCATATCTTATAAACACTTCCGGTTATTGTTTGTACACAGTGGTTTGTCTCGATTAATTCTGGCCAAATTTATCATCAAAAGAAGCCTGTCTGGTCTGATCAAGACGCAGAGTTGATATATTAAATGCGTTCTTTGGGTTTTGGTATACAACATCTCGATGTTCGTGTTAATTATGAATTATCTTATAATGCTCAGAGTTGTCCCCCTTTATAAGCATTACTCCGAAGAGCCAACCGTTTTGTATGCATGTGTTTATGCATATGTTCCATGCACCATTGGTACCTTTTCATATCATTAGATTATTATTTAACATCCAATTTATACAAAACACCCAGTACTTAAAATATACGTTTCTTTTGCTGTTCAGTACATAAGGATTATTTTGGATGAAAAGATGATTTTATTTTTATCTCAGGGGAAAATACCTAATAATTGTTGCAAAGCATTGCATATACAATTTTTTTGCCAAAACCATTTAATATAAATACATTCATTCCTACATGTTCTTAAATGTACTTTAAGTCAAATTTCAAAGTTAAAGGTTTATTACAAACAGAATGTGACAATTTTTTGTTAAATAGATCCCATTCTACAATCATTTTAGCATTTTAGCAATAACACAGACCAGATGACTACTACTACTACTACTACTACTACTACTACTACTACTACTACTACTACTACCACTACTACTACTACTACTACTACTACTACTACTGCTAATAATAATAATAATAATAACAATAAAAATAAAAATCAATTGGCAGTAGTTTGCACGACCCATGTTAAATGGTTGCTTGTTTTGCAATCATCTTGATGGAGAAAAGAGAGCTGGTTGCGTTGCTTAGTTTGTCATCCTGGTGTCTGGTGATGGTTGTGTGGCTCTTCCTCGCGGTGCCAGCGGCTTGTCTGCGGTTTGTGATTGTAGTATTTCCTGATCATACTCACTTACTATTTTAGAATGAAACAATTCGTACCTGAAAGCACTCAGGAAAATGTTTGAAATGTTCCCTAAGAGGTTTGTCATCTTCCTCCCATCCACACAATGATTTGCCACATTTGTAGCAGACCACCTGATCTTTTATAACTACTTTATTTTCTTCATCATAGAATGGACCTGTGACAAAATAATGATAATCAATAATAATTCCACACCATTCTTTCAGTTTCACTATAATGTATTTATTCTCTCTCTAGAGAAAGATGGTTTCTGAAAAGAAAAGTTGATTGCATATTATTTTCATTAAGCTCAAAGCCAGCTAAAAGACTCGTACATTTACGGAGCTTCATGGCTTATATTGCTGTCTGTCAACTTAGTTAATTCCAGAAATGGATAAAGAAGCTGTGTCATAGACTAAAGCAAAACCAGTGCCAAAACTGGTAGAAACCGCCCCGTCAAATGATCAAACTGTACCCACGAGATAAAAATTAAAATGCAAGCATCATATCGAATTTTACCTGTACTATATAGAATTATAAGTAAATATTTATTGATATGAAGAATACGATTAGCCTGGGTAGTGTATCATCTCAAACAATAGGGTCCTGGGCCCTTAGGTCGCTCACCTGAGAATGACCGTTCATATAAGAGTAAATGAAAGCAAAGCTCCTCTCAGGCAAAGCTATGGCTTTAAATTTGATAGATCAACAGTTTCATTTATACTTTAAATGGAATAGCTTCCATTAATGTAGAATGTAGAATCTCAACTTTTCTTTAAACAAATTTATGTACAAGATGTGACCCCCAGATCATTATAGATTCGTTTATGTCAATTTTATTATGGCCCCTTCATGCATTGTTAGCCTTCTTATGGCTGTGAAAAAAATCCCTCTTCGGATTGGCCACATAATGCCCTTTTACGCTATAATATGATTAATATTGATAAGCCAATCAATAAGAAAAGAGAGGAAGGCAAAGATCAGGAAAGGGTACAATTAAGTACCATACATGACTCAAGACACCCTATGGGAAAGTGACGAAAACGCAAGAACACGAAACATACAAGAGAGCCAAGAGGTCAGTCCTGTCCCATCAGACAATCACAAGGCTACAAGGACCAGACATTACAAAGGCAATCAGGGAACATAAATAACAAAAAGTTCCACAAACACAGCACCACCTTAGAACATTCTGCAAAAACATTTGAGGGCTTGCAAAGGTTTCACATTACCAACCTCGCCCTGTAGTTATGTTAACAGCCTTGTAATATACTTCAGGCAAAGTTTCATTTGAGATACAGTTTAAAATTCCAAATGTCAACATTTGTCATATCTTAACTGTTAGTCTATTTTGTAGCTACACTGACGCTGGAAGTGCTTTATCTCTGGCTGTCAGTTGGTAATCAAATATTTAGTTCTTTCATGACATGTATTGGACCTGGTGATGCTACATTGAGCAAGTTACCATTTTCACTGTGTACAGATCATCAGGAATTAGGAACTAATTAATACTAATACTTTAATTTCGACTGTTCTACCAGTTTTACTGTGTAAAATCACCAGGGATTATTTAAATACTTCTACTTTAATTTCTTATGTTCTATCATTTACACAGTGTACAGATCATCAATAGCTATTTCAATAATATTAGTTTACTTTCTATAACATTCTACCTTACTTTGCCTATATGAAGGATGGCAGACTCGATATAGATATTTATTTTAAGGAGACGGACAACAAATTGTCACCCAATGCCCATATTAATGAAATGTTCCCTACAACCTATAACCATAATTTCAAAGACCATATACTCGTACTTGAAGCAAAACATACTTTAATAAAGTCATTTTAATTGACCCCAAATAACCAAAGTTCTCTCACAGTAGAACAGACAGAGCAATACGTCTTGACCAAAACACATTGAGAAACGTTTTGTAGACAACAAACAAATATATTATTGCTTACTTTTCTGCTCAAAACCCTAAAAAAAGAAGCATTTAAGATAGTTTGTTTTCCAATTACTTTCTTTACAACTGATCCGAAAATCTACAATATGCTGCCTAATCTTTATTTGATAATAAGTAAACGTAAGTCAAGTAACATAAACGACAATTAACCATGGCTGAATTCAAACATAATTCTAATAATGAAAAAAAAAAACAGTAAAAGAAACATCTATAAGAACATATAACCTTCATATGTAAACAACATGGAACACTATTAACACCTATGTTTAATTTACATTTAACTCAATACATCAACCTTTATTAAGTAAAAAACATGTACTCTGATATGCATTTCTTAGTCACAACTCAAGCATTTTGTGCTGTTAAGAACACATCTGGGGTTGAATAGGTTTTTATAGGCGGATCTAGGAAATGCTATCAGTGGATTCCTGACAACAATATTTTTCTATTTTGTTTATATATCAATATATTTCACAGAAGACCGCACGAATCTCCCCCAGAAAGCAATTTGTGTAGGATCTGTACCCCTATTTCTAAAAATTCGTATAGCAACATGTAATTTTCCATAAGGTTCCACACCCTGTCTCTCCTCTGGATCTGCCCATTATAAATAATATTGATATAATTGGTTCAGACTTCATAACCACCCAATACGACTATTAAAACAAGACTACAATTTGATGGGTAGCATGTGAGTGTATGTGCTCATCAAATGTATACAAAGTATTATATTTTGTTTAAGCTTCATAACATTTCTTCAGACAGATCATCAGTAAGCAAATGAAGAAAAGAAAACTCCTTATTCAAAATTCTAAAACCCTGAAAATTTTCGGCCATTCTGTGGGATTCAAACTCATTAGCTTGACATCAACGCCTTACACTGGATCACCCATTCCTATCACCTGCGCTACCAAGACAACCACACGTGTTGTTTAAGTAGGACAAATAGTGATACTGGACAATACAATACACATTGTATTTATGCTGGTCCCAGTGCATCACTTCCAATTTTAGTTACGCAAATGAAAGCCTTGTGGACCCAATTAAAGTTACAAATAAAACCATGGTATCATTTGTACATATGTGTATAGAACCCATTTTCCCTTCCTGTGTGATTATTTTTCATGCTGAGAATTTAACTCTGAATTTATTTGCTGTACCCATTGTGTCTTTTTTTTTTAAATTTTTATCTAGTTCCAGTTTAATATCGTAAAGCTTTGTGTACTTTCTAGTTTGACAACGTTTCCTGGCATTGGAAGTGCTGAGCTACCCCAAAAAGTTTATTATAAACTTACCCATGTAAAACAAGTTGGCGTTTGCGAGGTCTTCAGTTGATGGCAACTTCAGAGGCCAGTTGTATTTAATAAATGATAGAAGTCGATCTTGGAGGTCTTTCTTCTCAGGATATTTGATAAACTTTCCTACTTTCTCCATTGGCGATGGAATGTTTTCATAAACTTTTAGTGCTGGTGTGGGTAGAACATTGCAATGGTAAGCTTTATCATCTCCAGGAATAGGTGTTTTCTTGATTCTGACTAAACTGGCATAGCCTTCTCCAGCCAATATAAGTTGTCCATCAATAGTTTGAACTCTCTGGCCCAATATTGGCTCTGTTTCAGACAGGAATGATGCAGTTGCCCCTAAAGGTGGATTTGTATTGCTGTTATTTGAAGATGGGGTTTTGGTTTGACGACTTTCTATGTCCCTCGCTGACCCAGTGGCAGCGCTTGTAGACTTATCTGGCACTATTGGCTGGATGTGTTGATTCAATGTTACACAATCCAGAGAGACTTCCTCCTGTCCCTCGCCTTTCAGCCTTCCACTGTTCATCCTGTAAAATGTATAATCGAGACAATATTTTAACTTCTGAAAATATGCATGTTTAAAGAAGTTATGAACTTGCTAATAATTTCCATGTAACTTTCGATTTTATATCAACAAAACCTTACATTCCATGTGCAAGGATTGCAAAAAAGACAATACTTGATTGTCTATTTACTGCTAGTAGGAAAACTTGCAAATATAGTTTTGCGAGATATTGATCACGTTCTTTCAAAAAGTTGAATGCACTTCTATGTTTAATATGTTGTACAAATTTATATATTTTGCAGGCATGAAGTAAAAAAAAATTAAAAAAATAGGGTGTTTACACATTTTCTCTGTATTCATAAAAACCTAGAGCTTTGGGTTAGTCAGGAGGACCCCCATCCCCCTCTGGATTCTAGCATAATATATTTCCTAATAGTAATCTTTGGTGGGTGATATAACGTCTAAACGGTAATCCAAAACTAGTTTTGTTACCTTGCAAACAATAGGGTACGACGAGAAAAACGGCACAATCATAGACTAAAGACCAACCTATGTCACCATTTTGACAAAGTAAGTATGGGTGCAAAGATCAGGAATCGATACAATCAAGTACCATACCTGACCCAGGATACCAATGGGAAAGTGACGAACTCACAGATAGACACCACACACGAGAGCCAAGAGGTCAGACCTTTCCCAGCAGGTGACCACAAAGCACATATAAACAGACGCGCACAAAGACTTAGCAAACACAAGACAGAACAAAAACATAAAATATCCACAAAAGAAGTACCGCCTTGGAACGGTCAATAAATTATTTTACTGGAGGGCTTAAACCAGTTTAACGGCGCCAACCTCACCCTTAATTCAGATGTGGATCAAGACACATAGATGTTTGGTTTGCATGAAAGACCCCAAACTTATCAATGCATAATCTCCTAGAACATATAAAGTATGATATAACAAGGAGATAAGGCAAAGATAAGGACTCAACAGTAAATAAAACTGAATACCGGAGCAAAAGAAATTCAACAGGTAAACCCCATTGGGCCCGACAAACAGCCAAAGCATCAAGCCCCTACCATCTCATCAATAGACAAGTCTTTAAGTCCGAACCATCATAGAGTCTGAAGTCCGACCCACAAGTCATAACAGAGCAAAAAACGTATGTGATTATCATACGATAGCAAGGAAACTATAACAGTACAACAACCAGTTGTCCTATTCTTTAATTGTATATAATAATTGAATACTTTGGCATGAATCATCCTTTTTTAGCTCACCTGAGACAAGGCTCAAGGTGAGCTATTGTGATCTGTCTTTGTCCATCGTCCATCCGTCCGTCTGTTGTGAGTACTTCTGTAATCGTTTTTCTTTGAACGACATCTCCTCTTGAACTACTGGTTCTAATTTCATATAACTTTACATGAATACAGACGTATTCGTATCCCTGGTATGGCCAAATAGACAAAACTGCAATTTAATACATACCCATAACATGCCAGCCTGAAATACACGCCCATCCCACTTTAAATGATTTTAAGAGCTAAAGGATGTATCTTTCACTTAGCTACGTTTTTAATTGTGCAGTTTTCTTCTAAGTTTAGTTGAACATTCAATCTATCATTCAAATAAAAAACAACGTTTATGGACGTGTTTTGAATGACAATTGTTCAAAATAAATTCTATTATACAATTGCCAAAATGGGTATTCCATGTATAAAAGGTGTCCTGGAAGAATTGCAAAAGCAAATTTCCAAACTCACAGACGACTCAAGTTCTTAGATAGTTTAAGTATATATCGCCGATAAAACTGATCACCAAATATTGCATACATGTATTTTGCATAGACCATACTGCTTTACTGCTGCCTTGGAAACTGTAAACCTTAATATTTGATGTAACAGTTGCTTCCAAAAAGTAAATATCCAAATGAAATTATTTATTTTCCAACAGAAAGGAAATACTTTATTGATTTTGTACAATGTATCAATGGAACAATGAAAATCGCCCTTTTGACAGAATTTATTCGATATCGATTTAGAATATTTCTTGTAAGGCAACATTTTTTAATGCTTAAATTCTGACAAGTCATCTTTGTTTTTCTTTTTTTGGTCATCTTCAGAGACTGTTCAAGTCAACCAAAAGTTAAGGGTTATTTTCTTGGTGCATGCACATTTCTGGAGTCCAGACTAACCTATATAAATCAGTAATTACAAAATACAATGAGAAATGAATGAGCAACAACACTTTTGAATTTGTTCGAATAATCACAAAACACCTCTGGTATTCCATCTCAAACTGTGGATAACTTTTATTTATTCTTGGGTTTTCCACTCAGGAATTTGATATTTCTCACTTCAGTTCAAAAATTGAATGAATTCTATGCATTCTGGTATCACTCACCTATTGTGCTTATTGTTTTCTGCTGGGGAAATTTTCGTTTTCAATCTGTTTATTTTTTCTCGCTCCTTAATATCCCAGAATGCAATGTCCATTCAAGGGAGCTTGAATCTTCTCTCCTTTTCATTTCCACTTATAACGAAAGATAATCAAGTAAGTCAAAAGTCATCATAACTGCAAATGTTGTCTCCCCTACACCATTTACAGAGCTCTCTGCTCGTTCTCACGACACATAATGTCTTTATACATATCATGCATGCGTTATGTTTTGTACATAGAGAGGATTATCATATTATCTTTAACATTAAATCTTGTGTATGATCATTGCTCGCTCCCTATTGAATTATGTTTAATTTGAACTTTTCAGCATGGATTAATGCTTCATTTCAATGTCGGGGCAAAAAATGATATTGATATGGAATTTCCAGATGGACTTAAATAATTTGATTACCTTTAGGACCATGATAACTTTACTCTCTAGGTAAATCGTGTCACTGAGAGAAAATAAAAACACCAGATATGGTGGCCATATTCGGATAATATTTAGGCCTTCCATAAATAAATGAGGCAATTCTAATGATAACAATCACAACCTTGATTTTGAAGATGAAAAAACACAAACCTGCTTAAACCAACATAAATACATACAGGAACTCAGAAGGAAGTTCAAATTAATCATGGTCACAAAACATCAGTGGTCAAGCCATTGAAATTATACTGAATGCAAAATTGGAAATCTGCACAGCATTGGGTAATTTTTCATTTTGATTTGTGAACACAACAGGTGATGCTGACCAGGAAATGTCACAGGTCACAGCCAAGTTATGACACCATGGGGTTGAATGAGAAAAACAAAAACCGGCCAGATATAATACTTATATGCACACGAAAATGTTCAGCAAAGCAATTATCTTTTTCTTATGCAACGAGATGTTTGTTAACCTAGAAGGGTCACAAATAACTGCACCACAAAGCTTAACTAAACGCAAATTGTCCATGTACAGCTTGGCCGAGAAGGATCTAGCAAGAATCGAAAGTTTATATTTTGGTGAATTTAGTATTTTAACCCAAAAGTCATTTGTCTGTTAAAAATTAAAATCAGCATATGACAATTTAGACATTGATTTATCAGATGGGCAACGCTATTTTTGTTCAAAACAAAGATAAAGGTGTGGTTGCTGTTGTGAAGAAAATCCATTTTCACAATATAATATCTGCTTTCCCATTAAATCTAAAACTGGCTAATCTTGAGGGTACATCTTTGGGAACGAGGTATACTAACTCAATTCTGAGAAGGTTAGTATTTTATCCCAGTAAATTAATGGTTTATTTGTCTACAAACATTAATTTTACAGCATTTTATGGACCATATATTAAATTAACACCAGATGATTGTACATTTGAAGTCTTGGCACTTCCAGTTAACTCTTGCATTGTTGTATTTTATAAAATTTTATATGATTTACCTATATCATTCCTGTTGTAAGTATGTATTTTCAGTCAGGGCAAGAATCAGGGTTTTCAAAATCAGTTGGTTACGCCAGAAGCCAGCTGATCAGGATATACCGTGTTTTAGGGGCTAGTTTTATGTCCAAGCAATTGATTTCACAGCTTGAGTTACCTTATGGTAATGCAAAATATCATCAGAACAATTGTAAAGAGTCAGATTTTAAGGATCCTTGAGTAGGAATTATGATCTCAATTCTAGACTTGTTTCTTAAAGTAGGACGGAATACATTTGCTTAAATTGTACAAATTTAATTTACAATCGTTTTTCAATATTGTGATATGAAATTTGCTCTAGATGCTTGAATAAAGGCACAGAGTTGTGGACGATATATATATTCTTGATAAAGAAAGTATACTAGGGTGTTTAGCATTGACCTTAATCAAATTTGGAATAGCAGATTTGGTAATTTATTATTTGAAATTGTTAATGAAAATAATAAAAATACCAATATATATTAATATAAAAATTAAAAAGGTTTATCGCTATTGACATCCAGCTTTCAGCAGCGAATTGGCTATCAACAACTAGCCAAATTAATTATACATGTACAATGTATTTGTTTGGATAAGTTGATAACCTAATTTTGCTTTAAATATTTTTGTAGATAAAATAACTGGGATATAATTTAAAATTCACAGCCAGAATATACTCGATAACTTAATAATTATTATCCTGGATCAAGAGTTGGTTGGGACATTACACTGGTTGTTGCTCTACTCTATGCGAAGATATACTTCCTCACAAGGGAATATTACACCAAGTGTTGGCACATTACCCTATGTGAGCTCACGCTACCTAAGGTGTAGACATTACACAGTACACTAAAAGTTGATACTCAAACGTATGTGGGGCATTGCACTTGATGTTGAAACTCTCATTGACACCAAATTTGGATTATTTTACTCCATCATTCGGATTCTGACTCCAACTGTTTCGAAAGTCCCAATACAGAAGTATGGTAAAACTATTTCCTTAGTGAAATATAAGCCTTCTGACAATATATTGCAGCAACAGTTTCTGGCAATTTTGACGCAATATTTCTGCAATATTAAGACAATACTGGATTTTGCAAGCTCTGATTAATCCTTTTACATGGAATTCCAGAAAGCAATCTGTCTCCGTTATGCTAGCAGCTATAAATGATTTCATATCTCTTTCCCTCCAAAACTTTATGTTACACACAGTGGTCACATGGTTACAAATTCAGCTCTGATACTAGCTGCAATATTGTTGGAATATAGTCACTAGCTGTATTATTGCAGCTTTAAGAATGTACTAGCTAGCTCTGGCAGTAGCTGCAATATTGCCACAGTATTGCCACTAGCGGCAATATAGCAGCTTTCAGAATATTACTACTTCTGGCAGCAAGTTTATATTGCGACAATTGTTGCTCCAATATTACAGCAGTATTATGATTTTTCTCAGGGTCATGCATGGTCTGTCATTTTTATTCATACATTCAAAATCATAGTGAGAACTATTGGGACATTAAACTGGCTGCCAATACTCTAACCTGATCCAGTGTTCAGTCCTATTGAGTAGGTCAATGCCAACTATATCATTTTCATTTGTTTTGCAAACTCTGTATGGCCCATATCCCCAAAAGAAGATACAAGGTATTTGAAAATGTTTGTAGATGACAATGGACTGATAGAAGATGGTGGTATTTGGAATACTAATAGCTCACGTGTGAGCCTCTGGTCCATATGAGCTAAAAAAGGGGACCGATTGCCCATGGCCTCCTCTAGACTGAACACATAATTTAGCAGGAAGCAGACAGGTGTAGAGCGTACAAAACAATTTGATTATCCTCTTACTGTGAATATAATTTGGTATAGAATAATATTATTCATCTTAAATCTATTTTACACATAGCAAATTAAAGCCTTTGTCGAGTGCATTTTATGCTAGGAGTTTAAATTTTAATTTACCACCCTTTTTCTAACACCGTTACCTTGCAATCTGTTTTTTTTAACATAAACTACCAGGATTATGACTATTCCAGAGTACAGGTTATGCATTGGATTGCAAACTTATGTATTCCAATTTAAGTACATACACTGAATTGCAATTTTTGATCATATTGGAATAGTAGCAAGAGCTTAATCGCCCATTAAAGATATTTTATTAACAAACTTCTGTTTTTTTGATGTATTATTTGATTGTCCTATAATCATCTAGTCATACTAGGTTAGATAGTTTTTGATTGTGATTGTAGTTACGATGACAGCAAGATTTGAAAATATCTGGCAACATGCCTCAGCTGGTGACTATGTTAAATGAAGTGAGAGGAGAAACCTTAATAGATAAACAATGTGGACATATCGCTTCTCATAGAATATCATATAAAAATGTGAATATGAAAGGGGGCAAACCAATTTATAGATTGTGTCAGCATAGAGACCTGACATTTTGTTGTTAATTTATAGTTTGTTGCTGCTCTTACCGGGTTTGTGTTTGGTCCTGTTTTGGACACAATGTAGTCTTGATGTCCTTACTGTCAATAAACAGCCAATTTGTTTAGAATCTGAGAGCTGGTTGCTTTGCCTTGGATGTGTTATTGCTGCAGTGTGACTCTCTGTGTACTGTTACCATTGATTGTGATGCCTTGGGTTAGTATGCGATTGTAGATTGTTACATTTCTGGATATCACTCATTTCATTTTGGATACAATCAACATATATACATATCACTGAATCACATTTCTATTTTACGTTAAAGCAGTATGAATTCTTTTGGATTGAATTGTTCAATACAATGCAAGTATGTGTTTAAGATATAAATTTACTTTAGCGAAAAAATAATGATCTTGCGATTAAGATAATATATAAGTAACAAAAAAACAAAACAAAGTGTATTCGAACTTAAATTTAACTATTTATTTAAATTACAAGGCCGATTTTATACGTTTGGGTCCACTGGCTATTCTGTTTTTGCTACGTAGCTGTACAATTATACGTTGATGAGCAAGATATAGATTTAACAGAATCAATAATGAACATAATAATGCTTATACAACATTTTAAATTAATCATATGTCTTCAGTTTATTATTTTCAAACCACAAACTCACTTTCACTCGTGTGTCCTTGTTCAAAGAATAAGCGAGGAAGTGTCAAGGACGTTGCATGTTTTGGTTTTCCAAATCCATTTACATGTATGTAAAGCGAGATCCCATTGGTTGAAACAATACAGTAAATAAACGGCGACAATAAAATAATGTACTTGCATTGAAATACTGAATAAAATGGATTTAATCTTTAAAAGTGTTTTTTAACGAAAATAAAAGTAAAAAAAAAATTATCTACTTTCATTACGATTTTTTTACGTTAAGCACACAGGTTTCAGATGCAATAACGTCTCAACACGAAAATGTAGTAAAATAATGAACGTATTTGAAGTTCAACTTACCATAAATTATCCCATCTCAGAACTACTGGACAGAGACCTACATATTAGATGGCAAGTACATCCATCCAAATCAGCCATTCTAATGATCGACGAGGAGTTTGCTATCAGAGTGCTTAAGTCGAGGTGAGGCGTTGCTTCTCAATACCAACCACCTGTAACAGAGAAACAAGTCATCTTAACTGCTCTTAATTTTTATCACAATAAATATTATTCGGGGAGTGAGCCCTGCTTTCTAATTTGTCAACTCTCTGTTATTCTTCTTCTTCTTCTTCGTCTTCTTCTTCTTCTTCTTCTTCTTCTTCTTCTTCTTCTTCTTCTTCTTCTTCTTTATTATTATAACTATTATTGATCTGTTTTGGTAATAGTTGTCAAAAATGCTGTCTGAAGTTAATGCGAATCATATTCACATACTCTTGTGAACCCTTTGTAGACAAATGACATTTAAGTTCGTAAAGCTGGTCTAGTCAGGATGGTCTATTATTTATATTGAAGGGTCACATGATATGAATTCCAAATAATATTGCATGAATTAATTACACGAAGAACATTACTATCTTAGCAAAAAAATGCAACCACTTTTGAAATGCCGTGATCTGTGGCTTTTCACCTTGGTCTTCACTGTATGCAAAAACGACCAGTACATATCCAGTCTTTAGTCTATAAATGGTCAATACCGTGCACTTCGGTTCAGCGACAGGACAGCTATTAAAACGCAGAACAGTGATGCCGGTTTGGCGGCAATTGTTGTATGTTGGAGCTTCTGGCTCATAGAATGCGCCCTGTAAAAACAGTACATAAGATATAGAGGATCTTACACGAGTGATCATTTAATATCAAATTTATTAAACAAGCCTTTGGCGAGTTTAATACATTTGATATGAAATGAACACCAATGTAAGCTTCTGTTTATCATATGACCATTTAAATGCGATTTCGCCTTCAAAGTTTGATTATTTCAATGAAAATATGCACTGCTGTAACGGACGTCTTCATGACGTTACTTGTTCCCGCCGAAAGTGTTATGTAACGTGTTTACATGCCATTATTTATGACATGGCGTTATCCACTGAATAATTGGTTGGTTTTGTTGCTTTACGTCCCAAGTCAACAGCTATGGTCATTGCGGGACGGTCAGTTCACCTAACCACACTTTTTCCTGGGCAGGCTTGAACAAGCGGTTAACCAGTAATTTGTGCACATACTTTCGCTTGTAACTGACAACAACCCTTCTTGAATGAATCAGCGGAAGGGAGGAGAATGACCGTAGAAATTATTTCATGATCAATCTCCACGAAAGTATGGGACCCGGCCGGGATCGAACTCGCGACCCCTGGATCTGCAGTCAGACACGCATCTGTAGCCAGACACGTTACCGACTGCGCTACGCACAACAGTAACGTCATAATTATAAAGAAATATTTCGTTATTACATGTATTATCCTTGGCTGATTGTCCATAGCTTCTTTAAATTTACACGTCACCCTATTTTTTCAGCGAATTACCTGACTGTAGTAAGCTGGACGATGATAGTAGACTTAAACACATATCTTCAAACAAATTTACTGTATTTTATCACATGACGTCGCGTCTGGGAGTGAAACAACACCATGCAATAAAATCGATAAACCACTAGTGGTTTATAGATTTACGGGAAACGTTATGACGTCCATAACAATGTTGCGTACATGATGACAAAATCATAACGTTTTTACACCAGAAATGAGATTTCAAAGTATTTGTCATATGATAAATAGAATCTAACATTCGTGCTCTTGTATTATTGAATTTATCAAACTCGTTGCGAAAAAGAGATAAAATGCTCGGCAAGCCTCGCATTTTATCTCTTTTCCCCAACTCGTTTAATAAATTCAATAAAACATGAGCACTCATGTAAGATCCTCTATGTATTTAATTGCCATATTAGAACATATTTTTGCTAGTTTCCTTTTGTAATCACATTCTACAATAACTACGCTTTGTAATTGTTGATATTATTTTTATTATCTTATATTTTGATTTAATCCAAAATAACTAAACCATTATCTCATCAATTTATAATTGTATTTGACTTCCTTAGGCGAGCAAAATTTTTACACAAAGTACAACTTAACAGCTACATATAATATATTATATCTATATTGAGATTTTCTTTTATGACAAGGCGGATGAGTACCATTGTGCTCAAGTACCTCGTCATATGACTCCATGTTTGTGCGACGGCTATATCAAAGTTAACTTAAATGTACGCGAATCGTCACACTAGACTGTCCACGTGTGCATTCTTTTTAAGCTATGCTCAGTTTAATTAGGTCAGTAAAGAAACTGGCTTTAGCCTTAGCGAATTGCACAAGCTATGGTCAGATTGTGCGAATGCGCACGCAAAGACAAAGTTTGCAATTATATATGAGATAGGCTTACTATAATGACGCGGCGGTAATATCCGTCCTTTATTATAATTGCGAAATTTAGAACCGTCGTTAATTATAAAAGCCATGTCACCAGAAAAAACACTTTCATTTAGTGGCCATTTGAAAGACTTGCCTTTAGATCTATTGTATTGTATATTATCCTTACAATACAATGCAAATACAAATACCTTTATTCAGCATTATTGTTTTTGTTTGATTTGATTCTTTAAGTCCAATTAACAATCTTTCAGTTAAACAGGGACGGGTCTTCCTTGGTTAAACCAGTACTACGCTAGGATTAATGTGTTTTGCTCAAGGACACAACGCTGTGACGCCGGTGAGGCTCGAATCAGCGGCCCTTCGGTCTCGAGTCAAGCACTCTACCACTGAGCCACTGCTTATTCCGCATTAAACATAATACAATATATCTAGCCTACTTCGGTAAATATACATACAATGTGAACATGAAAAAAGAGGTACATATACATGTATGTATTGTTTAACAAGAAGCGATAGATAGATAGATAGATAGATAGATAGATAGATAGATAGATAGATAGATAGATAGATATAGAGAATACTAGGTGAGTGTCTTTTGATATCAAGAACGCTTATTGACATCGCGAGGCTTGCCGAGCGATTCAACAAGCGTTCTCAAAGCTGAGCCTGGTAAACTTGATATCAAAAGACGCGAACCTGGTATTCTATTTATCAGTTTACCCATTGTTGAACACTCTTCAAACTAGCGATTATGACGTAATTTTTGATTTTTGTGTTGATTCAGCATCATTAGCGACGTCATTCAAAAAGTGCAAAGTCATCATGACCTGATAAAGGTAACATGCGTGAGATAGGAAACGTTTATTAGGTTATGTTGAAATAATTCAGTAAATATTAGGGGTGACTATCAGTGCTTTCGCTGTCAATACTTGAGTGCATCGATTCCTGATCTAAGCCAGCTTTCTTACTTTAACTAAGATTTTCTCCCTCTCAATGTCTGAGATATATCGTCGTATAGGCTGCGTAATACAGGAAACTATGCAGGTATCCATGTAAACACACGTACATATGCAGACTCCTTCCTTCCATTAACTATACAAGCGTGCAGTAATCTCTCTGACTCAGTCAGATCATCTAATACTCTAGCTTCATTTAAGAACAATTTCGGGTATTTCCCATGCGTACCATTCCTGCGGCGGGAAAAGAGGTAAGTTGACTGGGTCCCGTCTTTTCGACCATTTACAAATTCGGATCAAAACAGTTTTCAGATATGCTTATGTCAGATGGATATTTCCGCATTTTTTGGACAAAATAAAGTAAGTAAGGGTGCAAAGATCAGGAATCGATACAATCAAGTACCACACCTGACCCAAGATACCAATGAGAAAGTGACAAACTCACAGTCAGACACCACAAACGAGAGCCAAGAGGTCAGCCCTTTCCCAGCAGGTGACCACAAGGCACAAATAAACAGACGCGCACTAATGTATAGCAAACACAAGACAGAAAAAACCCATAAAAGATCCACAAAAGAAGTACCGCCTTGGAACGGTCAGTAAAATATTTTACTGGAGGGCTTTAACCGGTTTCACGCCTTGCTCAAGGACACAATGCAGTGACGCCGGCGAGGCTCGAACCCGCGACCCCTCGGTCTCGAAGGAATCACCAATGCAGCAACATGGGGGTGGGGTCAATAGGTCAAAATTCAACTTTTACACAACATGGTCATGATGTAAATTTTCAGATAAAATGAAATTACAAATGCAGCAACATGGTAGCAAATATTTCACCCGCAGGTCCCCACCCACTCACTCTGACCCTGGAGATAGGGTCAAAAGGTCAAATTTCAACGTTTTTAGAACATGGTCATGTTGCATTTCAAATTTAAGGGAATAAGGTGCGAAGCAATGTGGTAGCAAATATTTTGCCTGCATACCCCCCCCCCCCCCCCACAGACTCGAGACGGGGGATCAAAATATTAAAAATCAACTTTTTCAGAACATGGTCATGTTGCATTTCAAATTGAAGAGAGTCGCGAATGTAGCACTATGGTAGCAAATATTTCGCCCGCAGTCCCCACCATCCCCCGAACTTTGGGGTGGGGTCAATAGGTCAAAATTCAACTTTTTTAGAATATCGTCACGTTGCATATCAAATTAAATGGAATAACGAATGCAGCAACATGGTAGCAAATATCCCCCTAACCTGGTGGTGAAAAGGTCAAATTCAACTTTTTCAGAACATGGTCATGTTGCATATCAAATAAATGGAAACCAGTTATGCAGCAACATGGAAGCAACTATTATGCCCGCTACCCCCCTTCCCCCTGACCCTGGGTCAAAAGGTAAAAATTCAACTTCTTGCAGAAATAGTCAAGTTGTAAATAAAATGGAATCACAAATACAGCAACATGGTTGCAAATGTTATGCCTTCAAACACCTACCCTAGCACCCCACCACCAGTGGGGTACTCTGATATTTTCATACATACCTAGGCTCGGGCCATTTTTTTGGGGTTCAAACTTTTTATTTTCAATATTTTTTTGGGTCATCAGAAAAATGAATATTTTTAGGCATGAAGATTTTGTGGATATTTTTTGGGGTCATCACAAAATTGGACTATATTTAGGGGCCATTTATATGCATTTTAGGGTCTTTTCTTAAGTTCAAGGTACTGAATGGATATTTTTTGGGGTTGCTAAAATTACAAATATTTTTGAGGTGCTGAGTCATGTGTGGTACTTGATTATATCGATTCCTGATATTTGCCTTCCTCCTTGCTTTATGTCGAGATGGACATGGCTCGTTAGTTTAAACACATTTTATTTCAGAAAGATAATTGTACAATTATACATCATCTGTAAATACAAAGTATAGGATTAGAACGAAAGTAATACTACTTATATAGTTCATCTCCTAGATGCTACATATTGTGAAACGTAGGCAGATTTAACAAGGTAATTCAACTCTCTGGAAGCAAGCAGGTTCAGCTCTGCCAATTATAGTATAGGTTTGTTGGTTAATTCATGAGAAGCCAGTTAACTCCCATTATAGCCATTAAGTGAAAGTATAGAGATAATTGATCGCAGACTATTCATGAGGTGTTGTACATACTAAGCAATATTTCAATTTAGTTGCAAGTAATTGGCAGAGCTGTATAATTGGTGAAATGTACATTATCAAGAGAAAAAAGAAGAAAAATGTGCAAAATCATGAGAAAAAGCAAAGCAAACATATGTAAATAGGAGGATGGGAGAGGGAGACCCTATATGGCCTTGAGGCAGACTCTAAGGTGGAACAGCTCTTTCATATTAATGAAACTGCTAACATATTGTTCAAATTAGTTAGAACTAAAACGTTTTGTCTTTAAGATGTATTTGTGTACTGATTCAAATACCCTTGTGTTTAAGTCATTTGAAAGGTTCGGATTACCATAGAGTAGAAGTTTAAGAGAAACATCATGTAAAGTTGACACTTCGTGTAAAAGATCATTTCTTACAATATTGTAGAAGGGGCATTTGAAAAAGAAGTGATGTGTATTCTCAATACTGCCACAGCGACAGAGTGGAGTATCTGAAATATTCTTCTTAAACAGATCATGATTCAGTGCACTGCATTGGGTTCTTAAACGTGTGTGAAGGACTTGTACATGTCTATTACTTTGTCAGTTATGTATTTTATGTGTTTATGCCATGTACAGTCAGCTGATAAGATAACACCAAGGTGTTTGTGAGATTCTACCTCCACAATCTGTTGGTTCTCCATAAAAAGAGGAGGATGTAAAGGTTTGTTTAGTTTACGAGAGAATATTAATGATTCTGTTTTCGTAGGGTTGAACAGTACCAACCAGGTTGCTGCCCAGTGTGATAGTTTAAGTAAATCAGTATTAAGACAGGCTGCAGCCATTACAGGGTTCTCAACAATAATAGAGAGACTGGTGTCATCAGCAAAAAGTCTGATATTAGCACCTATGTCATTGACTATGTCGTTGATGTAGAGAAGGAAAAGTAAAGGACCAAGAATTGATCCTTGAGGAACACCTGCAAGGATATAGACCCAGTCTGATGTTATGCCTGGAAGTACAACTCTTTGCTTTCTGTTTGAATGATAATTTTTGAACCAGTTAAGAACTGAGCCACAAACTCCAGCTGCCTGCAATTTGTGGATAAGTCCAGCATGCCATACACGGTCAAAGGCTTTGCTTATGTCGCAGAATACAGCACGAACTTCTTTGCCTTGATCAAGTGCCTGACAAATAGTATTATAAAGATATGTTAATTGGTTGACAGTCGAATCTCCAGGCATAAAACCAGACTGAAGAGATGTAAGTATATTGTTATCAATAAGGTGATTGTATAAGTATTTGAAGACAAGTCTTTCAAAAACTTTATCTTCCGAATTTAGTAATGTTACTGGTCGATAATTACTTGGTTGTGAAGGGTCATCTTTCTTTAATATAGAACAAACGTTGCCTTCTTTGTAGGAGTCAGGTACTATGCCTTCCGAGGCTGATAGGCTTGTAGATGAAGTAGATGAACTAATAGATGAAACAGAGGACATTGGTCCTGGGTTAGGGTGAATATCTCCAGATGACATCAATAATACAAACAACCATGTTCTCAGAACAAGGAGAGAGAGACAGAATGTGAAGTTAAAAGTAAAAGCGATATTATCTTGAAATTTTTTGGCCATTGGAATACGTTTGCAAAAGTTAATAAGGCTGATCTGCGTTGCTAGTTGCGAATTGACACTTAGGCAGTTCGTGACAGAGAAGCTGTAGGTAATATCTGTGTGTAGGGTCATCACGACGATTATATGTAGCAGTCCTGAAAACATGAATGATAGGTGATAAGTTGGTACGACAGCACTACTCAGTCGCCTAGGTCCTATTGTCATGTTATTGTTGAGAGAAACATCAGGAACAGAGTAAGTGCTGCCATACGAACTAATAAATAGTCGACTTTGTTTACATAATGACGCCTCAATAGATGTAAGTTGTCCCTCTCCCAAGGGTACGAAGAAAGTAAGAAATAAAAGAAGATAAGCAATATGAACACAATAATGGTGAGAATAAATGAAGAGAAATAAGTCGTTTTTCGCAACTAATGGTGTCTAGTTAAGTTCAAATTTAGTGTTGCTAGAAAAAGATCAGAGATATTATAATTATCAAACTAATCAGTATATACAAAAAAAATATGTCCCTTCCATAGATACGCATGCAAACATACACGGAGAATTCCATCCGTTATATTCCGATTTGATTAATTGTAAAATGTACATCTGGCATGCATCGCTCCATATGCATGAATTTTGAATTCATCCTTTGTATCCTTTGTATATGCTTATAGTTACGTGTAAGTTTTATTTTGATGTCTATGAGGGCATGCTTACCTATGCATGGAAACAAGACAAGATACATTGTAATTTATATAATTATACGTATATAAATCCACAACCGATTCAGTCCGATAGCAAAGCTATTGAATCGAAATTGCCATTCCAGCTCATGTTGACTATGTGATCCAAGTTAGGATGCGTAGGCTTTGTATTAAAAGTAACAACAATACAGAAAACAAGAATCCGAGGCAAAGGTTGGCCGTCTCACAGCTTGGCCCTCAGCGTAGATCATATTGATAAGCTATGTTATAACTATTTTAGTGGGTCATATATTTGTATAAAGCTCGGCAAAGATAAAGACCATGAAGAGGTCCCAACTCCTGTGATACCCCAGTAGGGTCAATCCTGGTTGAATGAGCAGCTTTCAATCTTCAGTCTAGTATACGTTATAGCAACAAGTCTGTATGAAAATTGTACATGAAATTGGATGATACTAAAATACCTAACAGTCCGCAAACAACCTAAAATGAAGCTTATCGGGATAACGATGAATTAACGTCAATTCAGCGTCAATACTCTGGATTAGCGTTGATTCACCGTTCCCATTGTTTATGAGTCACTGTGTGAAATTATCATTGCATTTTTCTGACAATGTAGGCTGGCACTCCTCAACTGCACTAAGGTGAGCATTATGAGCCCGGGTCAGATAGCGCTCCTAAAGAGCAGTCTGATCCGGATCCTTACTATTCCCTCTAACGGCTATCAAAGAACACTATAATACCCTAAGCAAAAATTCGAGGCAAAGATTGGCCATCTCACAGCTTGACCCTCAGCGTAGATTATATTGATAAGCTATGTCGGAATGCATACATATAGCAGGTCAGATAGTTCAATACCTATACCAGGGCCATCGGGCAAGACTTGTCAGTATAATTCTGCCCTACTGGACATTAAAAACACTATAACTATTTTGAATGGGTCATATATTTGTATAAAGCTCGGCAAAGATGAAGACCATGAAGAGGTCCCAACATGGCTCGTTGTCTAACAGTATTTCATATAGACCGATTCGAAGCCTCTCTACTTAATTAAGTGCCTATTATCTGACAAAACATTCGGATTCCCAACCATAAACTATAAACATGTAGTTATTCTTTATGACGAGCAGACACGTTCATTAATGCAGATGGAGAATCTTCAGGGGTCTTTAGGCGGTGGTTCTGTTGTTGTTGACTTTTTGTTCATTGTTACTCCCATTGAGGGATTATGTATTTGTTCTATGTTTTACGTACTGTGCTTACTTTATGTCCATTCTAGTTTTGCAATCATCTTGTTGGGAAGAGAGAGTTGATTGCTTTGCTTAGAGTGTCTTCCTGGTGTCTCGTGATGGTTGTGTGGCTCTTCCTTGTGGTGCCATGGGTTTGTCTGCGGTTTCTGCTTGTGGAATTTCCTGATCATACTCACTTACTATTTTTCATTCAGAAACCATTCAGATCACATACCATCAGCCGAAAAGCGTATTGTTCCATATAAGATACGTTAATTAATGCAGGCCTGGCACCGAGGTTATAAAACCTGGTTCATGCTTAACTCAGCTGAGCACGAAAATTATCCTGCATATAAAGGTTAATGCTAACAATTGTTGGCATTTTAACGTTCATTAGCATGATAAGTACAACATCTGAGAGACTTAAAGCAAGAAACTTCTTTATTTGTCTCGTTCTAGTTATTATGAGCAGTTGAAATTTCGTGCTGAGTTGAGTTGAGCATGAAAAGGATTAATAACCGCGGGACCAGGGATCTTTAAAAGTTCCGTTCACCTGCTCTTCCACCTTTAAAGGCTTCATATCGAGCTAGGATATTTCTCTACTCTCTAGTCAGTAAAAGGTTTTAAACCGCAGGCACTGTTCAGATTTCCACCCCTAAATCTTATTCGTTATAGCAAAATTGTAATATTTGACCTTTGACCCTGCCTAAGTGGTCGGGGTGGGGGTGGCGGGTGGGGGGGGGGGTGAGGGATGTTGGTATTTTTTTTCACTGTAAAGCTTACTTACAGCCACAGGGCAATCATGGCATATAGTGAGAAGCTGTCGGATGTAATCGCTTTGGGAGAAATTTGAAATTCATTACACAAAAAGCCAATATAGCTTTTGCAATAGCCAAAACCTATGTCAAAAAGGGCTATAACTCAAACATTATTTTGCGGATGACCGCCAACTTTTAACTTGACCAGTATTTAGAAATGCTTTACCCTCTGTAAACTTTTGATGTTTTCCTTTGTGAAAATAGTAAGTGAGTATGATCAGGAAGTACCACATTCTGAAACTGCAGACAAACTCTGTCACTTTTCTACGGAGAAATGTTTATTTAAAAAGATATCAAACATTGTTGATACTGGTCAACATTCATTTTACACACCATTTTCATGAGATCTTTTCGTATTTGAACAAAAAGATGAACATCACATTTATTTGAAAATCCACGTGGTTTGGCAAAAAGAACAGTGGCTGTTAATCTTGTTTTTTCATGAAAAAGGAATTTCATATTGTTTATCTTTATTTGTGTTGTTGTTTTGAATTTCGTGTCAGTGAACTACATTCACAAAAACGACACTGAGGCACTGTTCGTAGGTTTTACAATTGCACTTTTTTTCTTAATTCTATTGAAATGTAAATTCTATATAAAACATTTACTATGATCAACGAAGTATGAGACACATGTATTGAATTAGTTACCTTATGATATATACCCATTGTATAAGAATAAAGGAAGAGTAATGTGGCGTATTTGTAAGTATCATCATGAGAAAACCGTCGTGGTGCTTTTGTTAGTTCCCCTGGCCCCGATGTTATAAACTTTTTCATTCTCAACTCAGCTGAGCACGAAATTTATCCTGCTCATAAATGTTAAAAAATGCCAACATTTACTAGCATGGTAAATACAACACCTGATAGACTTAAAGCAAGACACTTCTTCATTTGTCTGTATTTTAGTTTTTTGTTAGCAGTTGAAATTTCGTGCTCAGTTGAGGTGAGCATGAAAAAAGTTTTATAACCTCGGGGCATGAGCACGAAGTGTTGAAGTCGGTCTACGTCTTCGTCTGTCATTATTTGTCCCTTATTCATCATTTAATTCTTTAAACATATCTCCTGACCGGCAAAATGAGGGATCAAAAAGGGTTTGTCTGCAGTTTGTGATTGTGGTATTTTTCTGATCATATTCACTTACTGTTTTTTAATATCAATGAAAGAGAAGTCATTACTTCTCTTTTTCCATGTTCTAATGACCAAGGAACTAGTTGTGAGCACAAATAGCAAGATCGTTAAAGGACCTCGGACAGGTTCCTATTCAATCTGCCCAAATTTTGACAGCCTGAGGCTAGGATAATGCATAATTGACAACCACAGTTTTGTGCTTAAATCAAACCCTAACATTTACTGCATCTAGCAAAATAAAAATATTTTGAAAATATTGCATAATTATGTCAGGACTCTAGGGTTTAGGGGGCGGGGGTATTTTTTGTGACCAAATTTTATTTCACAGAAAGTCAAAGTTTCGTCGAGTATTCCCCTAAATACATGTAAATATAATGTTTGCGGCATAAAACTTGAGACGAAAGTGATGTGTTTGCATAAAATTCGGGTTGAGAAGATTTCATTGTTTCATCTAAAGAAGTGTGCTGTCAATAACTTTTGACTATTACCTGTAATGTTTCAAGGTCAACCCGTTTGAAGTGCACTGAGGTGTATCATATCTGGATACTGTATAAATCATAGTCTAGATAAACACAGTTTCTGAGCGTAAATCGTTAATATTTTCTTACACATCAGATTTAGGCTATAATTCTGTGCTTTAAAGAACCGTCTCATTGACACGCTTCTTTTGAGTACCCACAACATATGTTTAGGTTGAGAAATGGGACAAGTAATTACTATATAAGCACTCTTAACTAAAGCCCTGATACATGCCATTGCAAATTGATATTTAACTACAGGCTTTTACAAAATAAGTTTCTAATATGTTTTTATAATAAAGTGTTTTTGAGCATTTTGACAGCGTTCCCCCCCGTGACCAATCATGCCGTTTTTATATGATGTGTGAAATGTAAAACTACAACTGTATGTAAAAGGATTAGTTTGGTCACGGGGGGGAAAGCACTTCAGTAAAACTTTTTCTATTTTCTATATGTTGAATAGCAAAAACAGAGTTTTCAACCCATATTTTTCAATTGGTACTTGTCCAATGAGAAAACGGCTTTTGTGGATAAGTCGAGTGTTGAACCTTCTATCTTTTTCATAGAAAAAATATAATTTTCTTTGAAACTTTTCTCTGGTCACTTTTATGGGCAATCCTTCATTAAGACTGTCCGAGGTCCTTACAAAGTTTCAGTACCATAAAAGTAAAAGTAAGTAAAGTGCCTGTTTATTATAGTGTCACCCCTATTGAAAGGGCCAGCCATTTCTGACTTATGAGACACCTCAACTTGTCACATTTACTTCCCAAATCCCATCCTTTTGCCAGGCACCAGGCAGGCTAGGAATTGGTAACCATTACGTTTAACTAGCTGGCGGCTCACCAACCGGCCATATCAGAACGAACCCCAATGCCGCCGACACTGGGAATACCATATTAGGCATCATCGGATACAAGCATTAAGAATGAGCCCCTGATTGTATTCATGTCTTGTATTTAATACTGTTATACAATGGTAAATGTTGTTGTTTTTCTACAGCATGAATTTAATGTAAATAATTTGTATTATTTTCTGCCAAATTCAACATAGTTGCAACAAAATATATATATTCATGCTAAATGACTACTTGGGAGAAACAAAACTAATCTTTATCGTAAAAATCATTTCAGATAATGGCCATAAATATACCACGACCTCTAATTAATGACCTTTGGATCATTCTATTTCAAAAGGTTGATAAACATCTATGTGTGTCAAATTATTATAGTAAATGTTAATAAACGTCTGAAACCCCTATATATAGATCCGTATTGTCAATATTGTAAATACATTCATGTATGGCAAGCCATTTTACTATTTATTAAGGAATGTAGATATCTAATATAGGATATAAGATATCTTCTATCCTATATAAGGTATCTTATATGAGATATAAGATATCATATATCCTATATTAGATATCTCATATGTTAAATAAGATATCTTGTATCCTATATAAGATATCTTATATAGGATATAAGATATCTGTATTACCAAACTATATAAGATATCTTATATGCAATATAAGATATCTTATATAATATATAAGATGGCTAATGTGCTATATAAGATATCTTATATAGTTTGGTATATAAGATATCTTATATAGCATATAAGATATCTTATATAAATTGGAGGGAAATCACAAATACAAGTCACTCCCTTTCTTTGTTCGTGCCATAATGGACTATTGACACGATTACCATATTTTTCTGAAGCCGCAGCCCCCCTCCACCGCTACCAACACTTCGTCTCAATACGTGTATGTACTCTCATGCTATCTTCTGGTATTGAGAACATATTAGTGCTGATCATTCCTTAGAGTGAGACGGGGTGTATGGAACTTTTTTGGCGTAATATAGCTAGATTAGCAGGCAAAATGGAGCAGGGGCTTTTCATTGACTGCTTCTACTATCTGAATTTGAGTCTATGCTAATAAATAAATTATGTAGCAGACGAGTTCCGAATGAGCTCAGCTTGCTACGGTAAATCTCGGGTAAATGTCCTAAAAGTTCGAACACTAAAACGTTTTGCTTGAGAAAGAACGCCTTGGCAGGCAATTAAAATCAACAGAGGACGACAAACAGGCCTGCCAAGAGTTATTATTGCGGTAAGCGTGTGTCCGACTTTTTCGTGCAACATGCATCTAAGTTTCGCAAACGGCCGGTGCGTATCGCCCAATAAGCAGACTCACGCTCGTCACACACAATTATCGCACACAGAGCAGTATGCCCATCATAGATGTAATCTAAATTTTAGTTTTTATGCTCAACCTCGCGCGCTCGGCATAGATAAAAAACAATAACGTCGGATGCCAGATTACCCATCTTATGTCCCTATTCCACACAGCCCACGAATCGCTCGAATCGCCACATATTGATTTTTTTCTTATTTGGGGTGATTCGTGAGGTTTCATTAATTTTTTTCTCCCATCGTGATGCTCTACGAGTCAGTCCCGATTCAGATACGATGTATTTACGAATATACGGGGGAATCGGCTCAATACGGCTGGAATCGCGCAATACTTCATTACGATGAGCAAAATAACATTAGAACATGCTGCACGAAAGTTAAGGAATCAATTACAAATCTGTTAAGAATATGCCGAATGCAACACGAATTGGGCACGAATTAACAGAAATCCGCGACGATTTGCCACGATTCGCGAGATTTTCTCTCACGAGAGTTATAAATAAAGGCCCATACATGCTTCGGGGCATCAGTTCCAAAATGAATGTTCCTCGAAAAGTAGCAGTAGAATTGATCCTGCAACTTGAGTATTGAAAACGGCTTCTTATATAGCTAGAAGAAAACAACTACGTTAAAGTCGAGAGGCCCTGATCAAGGACTCTTTGACTTGGAAAAATATGGCAGTTCGCCAATGGCAAAATTACCAGCCAGGAGCTACTGACTGATCCTGATTGTGCTCCAGAATCTGCCAGACCTGTTTCAACTTCTAGGACTGCTCACGTGCGCGTGACGGCGTAATTAATCTTAGGGAAAATCCTTCTACTATCTCTTCCTTGGTTTTATTGCTTGGTTCTCCCGATTCCCCACGAAATTTGCACGAATGAGCTAAGAGTAGCTATGAATGCCCAAAAACGCCTCTGAATCGATAAGGATTCAGTTACGATGTCCAAGAATGCCTTAGGAATTTGGTCAGAATCACGCACAATTTTTCGAATCGGGGAATTCGTGGCCAAAGTTTTGAACAGTTCAAAACTTTTGAGCCGAATTCCTGATAGACCTACGAATTGCAAGAACTCACTTCGGACTGTGCGAATCCGTTAAGATCTTCACGAACTGAGTACGATTCAGCCACGAATCCAAATATTTGTCAATTCGTGGGATTCGGGGCCTGTGTGGAATAGGGGTATACGTATAAGTATACTGGGTCCGAGGTAGAATGGAACCTTCTATTTTTTTTTTCCTATCTCTAACCAACAGATGACACAGTCGCCTGCGTGCTGAACGGTAGTATATAAATATTACATTCCCTGAATGGGTTATATTTTACTAACCGTAACAAGGCGGTACTTCTTTTGTGGTTCTTTTATGTTTTTGTTCTGTCTTGCGTTTGCTATGCCTTTGTGCGCGTCTGTTTATATGTGCTTTGTGGTCACTAGCTGGGAAAGATCTGACCTCTTGGCTCTCGTTTGTGGTGTCTACTGTGAGTTTGTCACTTTCCCATTGGTATCCTGGGTCAGGTGTGGTACTTGATTGTATCGATTCCTGATCTTTGCACCCTTACTTACATTTATAGTCGAAAATATCATCCCGAGGACTGCGCCTCGGTTGATAATCACAGTCCTCGGGATGATATTTTCGACTAACACCCAATCAGGGAATGTAATATTTATTTTATTATACCGAACATTAGATCCTTTATTTTCTACCGTCTTAGGTCTACCGTTGTGGGGGAGTTCAAAAGGGAAAATAAAACATAACCTCTTAAAGATATGCATTAATAAAAATACATCTTTCACAAAAATGTTTCTTTTGAAAAGTTTGAATGCTCAAACTGATCATGACGTTCGGTTAAACAAATTACGTCAGAAAAAGTCGATGACGTCAAACTTAATACCAAGCAGCGTCATTTACATGGAGATACTGTGCAAGATGCGGTTTTGTTGCAAAATAGAAAACCTCGCCAAATCCGCTCAAATTTGGCCTCAGCGTGTTCCTCTCGTCCTAACTAAAAACAAGTATCCACACTTTATGTTTCTGATCATGAACAACGAAGTTATTTGGAGTTTAAAGTCGCTAAATCATGTGTCATGTCCGCCATCGCTGTTGAACGTCTCCTGACGTGAACGAACCGTACGCGCATCGGCGCTGCGCATCATGTGACCGCCCTGATATTTTATATTATTATACCTCACATAGAAACCCCATGTAAAACCTCCATAGACCGGTAGGTGCTAATTTCGACTATCAACCTGCGATAATTTCGACTATCACATGCGCGCCGCCGATGCGCGTACGGTTCGTTTACACGAGGAGACGCAAACCTACAATGGCGGATACATGTACATGAATGAGCCATGGCCGTGTCACTTTAAACTCCCAATAACTTCGTTATTTGTGGACAGAAACATAAAGTGTGGGTACTCGTTTTCTTAGTTAGAACGAGCTGAACACTTTGAAACCAAATTTGAGCATATTTGGCGAAATTTTCTGTTTTGCAACAAAACCGCATCATCTACAGCAGCACAATTTACAATGTTGATTTAAGCGACGCTGCAGGCGAAGTAGCCTAAAGTGTTTGAACCCATCAGTGATTATGGCACGATTTGTTTAAACGGCGATCGCGACCAGTTTGAGCATTCAAGCTGTTTACAAACACTACCCTTTTGTGAAAGATAATTCAATCATTCGTAGCAATTACGCATGGCGTTGTCTTTGGAACTCTCGCACCATGGTAAGAAAATAAAGGAATAATGTTCGGTATAATAAAATAAATGTAACATTCTTGAGAGGGTGCTAGTCGAAAAATCATCCCTCGAAATATGATTATCAACCTCGGCTACGCCTCGGTTGATAATCACATTCCTCGGGATGCTATTTTCGACTAGCACCCTCTCAAGAATGTTATATTTATATAATATCACCCGCTGCTATGGTAAACACGTGGCAGTATTCGCCGTTGCTGAAGCGACGGGTGATATTATACAATTATTGACTTCAATAAGGTAGACATGAGGATTTATCTACCTGAAAAAGTGATAATTCACCGAGGCCGCTAGGCCGAGGTGAATATCACTTTTAAGGGTAGATAAATCATTATGTCTACCGAAATTGAAGTCAATAACTGTTTTGTTATATGCCTTTTCATGTAAGAATGAAAATTTTGCTATTTTCACTTTTGTTGTTAAAGACATGTTCAACCCTCTATCTAAGACATCTAAGGACTTTCTCACAAGTTGTAGCAACTTTTATTAAAATATCATATTTTAGTATTTTGCATTTTCAAATGTATATTAATTCCCTTAATGGGGAATATAAAATGTTGTCATAAAACTGTTAAATAAGCAAACAAAACCAAATGAAACTGTTGTAAAAATTCATGAAAGTCTTTAATTTACCTGTTGGGAGATGAAAAAAGCAAATCATGTCAATTTCATGCAGCACATGCTAGTTTCACACTCATCATGCTATTTTTAGCTCTCTAGAGAATAATATTGCAGAAGTGTCAAAAATATTAACTTCTGGAAACTAGTTGGAGCTGGTTTTCATGCAATATTATCTTTTGGACCGGTTTAGACCAGTTTCCAGGTAGACATAGAGATTTATGAAGACAAAATGAGCCAATCAGGAGACAGGATTCTCTCCAGTCATATAACAATATAAAATATCAGTCGTTCGTCTATGGAAGTTTTGTATGGGAAATTATCGTGAGGTATAATTAAATAATATATAACACGGATGGGACAAATAGATAAACGGACATCGATAGTACCAACAGTGTTAAATATGAAGTTACCGCCTACGTTGTGCAGCTGGATAATGAACAACAGGTCTGAGAAGGAATAAAACGCACAGGTACATATGCTAATAGTATATATACTGACACTCATATAGTACTCGATTTTGATTGGTTCGAATAGGGTTTGATTTGGGGAGACCTAATTTTATTTTTTGGTAAATATATAAGATATCTAATATGCTATATAAGATATCTTATATATTTGAACAAATAAGATATCTTATATGCGAATAAGATATCTTATATAGGATATAAGATATTTTATATCATATATAAGATATCTTATATAGCATATAAGATATCTTATATAGTTTGGTAAATAAGATAACTAATATATGATATAAGATATACTATATCCTATATGAGATATCTTATATCGCATATAAGATATCTTCTATAATATATAAGATATCTTAATTTCAAAAATATATAAGATATCTCATATAATATACAAGATATCTCATTTAATATATAATATATCTAATTTGTTAAATAAGATATCTTATATCTTTTATGAGATATCTTATATAGCATATAAGACATCTCATAAAGTTTGACAATTCAGATATCTTATATGCGATATAAGATATCTTATATCCTATATAGGATATCTTATATAGGATATAAGATATCTAATATACGATATAAGAGATATGTTATCGCATATAAGATATCTTATATGTGATATAAGATATCTTGTATCCTATATAAGATATCTAATATAGGATATAAGATATCTTATATATTTATATATTATATAAATATTACCTTCCCTGATATGGTGATAGTCGAAAATATCATCCCGAGGAATGTGATTATCAACCGAGGCGCAGCCTAGGTTGATAATCATATTTCGAGGGATGATATTTTCGACTATCACCATATCAGGGAGGGTAATATTTATTTTATTATACTGAACATTAGATCCTTTATTTTCCACTGTCTTAGGCCTACCATGGTGAGGGGAGATCCAAAGGGAAAATAATGCACAATCTCTTATAGATCTGCATTCATGAATGAAAATACATCTTTCACAAAAATGTTTCTTTTGAACAGTTTGAATGCTCGAACTGATCATGATGTTCGGTTCAACAAATAACGTCATAAGAAGTCGATGACGTCAAACTTAATACCAAGCAGCGTCATTTAAATGGAGATACTGTACAAGATGCGGTTTTGTTGCAAAGGAGAAAATTTCGCCAAATCGGCTCGAATTTGGTTTCAACGTGTTCATCTCGTCCTAACTAAGAAAACGAGTACCCACACTTTATGTTTCTGACCATAAACAACGAAGTTATTTGGTGTTTAAAGTCGCCAAATCATGTGTCATGTCCGCCATTGCTGTTTCCTGCGTCTCCTGACGTGAACGAACCGTACGCGCATAAGCGTTAGGCATCATGTGACCGCCCTGATATTTTATAATATCACCCGCTGCTATGGCAAACACGTGGCAGTATTCGCCGTTGCTGTAGCACCTGGTGATATTATAAAATATCAGTCGTTCGTCTATGGAAGTTTTGTATGGGAAATTCACGTGAGGTATAATAAGCTATATACGTAGGTCTGATCAACCAGTTAGTCAGGGGTCTTTATAGCTTCCTGCTCACTTCTATTCTTCTTGTCAGGCTGGCAATCTCACTTGGGTAGTAGGTTTTTCACACTTGGCTTTTGCAAATTTCATGGTCTGCGGACTTGGTTGCTTACACCCCCTTTAGGCCGACAGGCTGTCTGTCTCATCAACCTGTATCAGTTGGGGGTCTCTACAGACTCTTATGGCTGGACCCAAGGTCTACCACCCTGGCTGGCAGGCATATTTTCTGACATAGTAATGCACTAAATGCTAGGACAGACCCAGTCTGGCCGCCTGTATCAGTCGGCAGTCTCCTCAGACTCACACAGCTTGCAGGTCCTTTTGCGGATTCGAGGTCAGCTGCCTGGGGTCCTGTTTAGTGATAGGTGCTATGTCAGGCTCTGCAACTACACAGCACGTGGCTTAAGGGTTCTAAGTAGACTAGCTTAGCTACACTAGCCCTTGCAATGGTTTGTTCTGAACTGATTCTTCCTGATTGTGATACCAGGTTACGAAGTTTGATGCCAGTCTCAGTTTTAAGGCTACTAAATATGATCAAAATCAGAACTTATTTCCTATAGCTGAGATTTTTCCATGCAGGTTGGAGGGGTTTCTTTACAGGCTGCGTTTTAAGACAGCAAGATGCACTCAAGATCTTTAACACCTCAATGGATTTGTTCTTGATGAACTGTATTATCTTCAAAGTCACTAAGACATTTCATACAGCCTTGATGAACAATTTGATATTGCTGTGAAAGATTGTGAACTCTAATATCCTATACAGTTTTAAACAGTTTGTCTGGGAAGCTGTATATCTTGAGCTCTGATTTACAGCTTTATGAACAGTTATTCATTTAGCTCTGGGTAACCACAACAAACAATTGGAGTCTAAGTACTTATAGACATTATATACAGCATTGATGGACATTCAGTTAATTGTCTTGTTCTTTGAGTACTGCCGCAGATCTACATATATAGCCTGGATGAACAATTATTCTCTTAAGTCTCCAATGAATACAGCCTTGATGAACAATTATTATCTTAGAAGTCTCTGATGGATGTATTGTACTATGACATTCTATACACCATTGACGAATTTCATTTTCTTAAGGCTAAGGATTATTTACCGTGTATTAACATAGTACCTTGTATTAACATAGTTTTACCAGATATGTAGACAGTCTTTTGATAACATATTTGATGAAATTTGACTGTGCTTATCCACTGTGAGTTATGATGTGTAACAATGTGGAATTGACTCTACCTGAAGCTGTTTGTAACTGCTTTCTAGGATATACATGTTGTACAGACTTATTCACCATTAATGGATCAATTATTACACCTGTGCATCAATGAGTGCATGCTCGTTTATGGAAGCCAAAATATCAGACAAACATATTTTCACCATATAGCAATGTGTCGATTACACTTAACATGCCATGTGGCTGTCCACAGTGTTTTGGCACTTGGGGCATCCAGTTCAGGCTTTTCAGATAATCACTCAAAGGAGATAGCACTTACATGTATTGTATTTATCCTTGCTCAGATCTCATGATGCTACAAATGTAATCTTTATCAGCCTGTTTACAATTTACAGTTTGATCTTCCTAGCTGCTGATGCTATTGTTGGAGTACTCACATATGGTAGGACACTTAAATTCATAGTTTAACAATCTCAGGCATGAGTTTCCTTTGCAGCTTATTTGGCCTCTTTACTTTGGAGATTTATGTGTGTTTTCTTAAACTGTGTAGACCCTCTGAGATGCCACAGTCCAAGGCTTCTTGTTGGACTCTGCACTGTTTCATGCTTGTATGGTGGATTTATATCAATCTGGATGGAAATTTCTGTGCGGTCAATCATTAAATTGAGAGGCTTTTGATATGTAAAGGTTATTCATGTAATCTTGATACAGCTCATATTTGGTTTTGGTAATTCATTTGTTTTGGTGCTCATTGGAGGCGTCTCCAGATGCTTCCAGTGAGCCCCTCGAAGGGTGTTTATATCTGTGTGATAGATACAGATGGACATACATGTATTTATTTGTACCTGCTGGCCTTTAAGCTTTCCATGCTGTCTGTTGGGTCAACCTGTATCAGGTAGGGGTCTCTTCAGACTCTTGGTGGGACCATGTCCACCACCTACTCCTGTGGCTGGAGTCCATGTCTACCACTCTGACTTGTAGGCACAATTTCTGTCATAAGTGCTCTACTAAATACTAGGGCAAACCCTTGATGACATTACTGTATCAGATAGCAGTCTCCTCCAACTTTCATGGCTTGCAGGTCCAGCTAGTGCAGAATCAAGGTCATTTAGTTGCAAGTTCTTCAGTGTCAGTATGTGTTATTTTCTGCACAGCTCCGTTATCAGACTAACTGAGCTAACACTAAAGAAATGTATGGAGATTTTTCCATGATAAGTGCATGTACGCTCTTGTTGTTGCATATTAAAGGCTTAAGAGTATTTTGAGACTTGACAAATTTTCTTAATAGATCATGCTATCTTAACTTTTTCTTGAATATGTAGAACTTGTATTGGATACCAGCTGTGACCTAGCCTTCTCTTAACTCGAGGTTGATGGCAACCAATGGTTTGTGCTCAACTTGCTTGCATTACACTTTTATTGTTATTATTATGTTGTTGTTGCAAGATAAGCTGATGTTATGCATAACATCATGGCATTCATATGTTCGTATTAATAAATAACTGAGAAATCCAGACTGGGCTGCCACCACTATTGACTCTTTGGCTGTCCACGGCATGGACACGACTTACATGGCCTTAGTTTTGTCTATGATAAGACTTCTCAGTGGTTACCTGTAATTTGTTTAGGACTCTGTGGTTGAGAATCCAATGATGCTAGAACAGCAATCATTCATGCTTTATATAGCCGCTGAATGTGGCTCCAAAAAGCGGCTCTAACATGTTCTTACACTGTGTTGTGTATGAGCTTCAAGAGGATAGCACATTGACGTCTGATCTGTGGCCTCTGACGTCGATGTGATTCTATCTTGTTTTTATCTTCAATGTAGAAGAATGAGGTCCATCATTCTTACGATGTTAGCATGGTATTAATACCACATCATGCTATCCTATGGACACGGTTTCCAGAGTTTTCCAAAAAGAGTTTTTATCTCTGTTTTTTCCCCGTAGTGACGTTGTAGTGTTAATTGGTTCGTAAAGAACATTGAGTCTACTAATGCTAGGTCAAATATGAACTTATAGTCTCTAGGCATTTTAAACTTATCTGAACATGTGTAGCCAAGACTATGTTGATATGTCACACACCTAAACAGTTATCCGGTCAGCTCCGATGGCTCCTCTGACTAAGTTACAGTCTGCCCTGTCATAGGAGGCACCTGTTCTCAGTAAAAATATGTTTTTCAATTACCTTAGAAGCTGCACTATGAACCTTAGAAGCTGCACTATGCTAGTAGCTATTCATTTATGCAACTGTGTTGGATAGGCACCTGCCTAAGCCAATCTTCGGTGCTTCTTGGGACAGGTTTAGCTGTGCTTCAGGACTTCAGCCAGCTATTAGCTCTTAATTTGTTTGTGTTGATTCTTCTGGAGTTTTTGTTGTTTTAGTTTTCAGTTTTTTTGTTATATTCTTGCTTGCTGTGTCGTAACATTTAAGTGAATGACAGGAATAACCGTTTTGAAATTTTGTGTTGTCATCTGCTGCAGTTTCTTAAAATTTAAAAACTCCAACAAAGAAATCATTAGTGTCAAACAGTTAGATCTAGATCAGCCAGATGCTCTGTGTGGCCTGTTCTGAATCTTAATAGTGTTTTCAAGTTTATCAGCAAGCTAGCAGGCAAAGGATAAATCAACCTTTATGTTGACAACCTGTCAGTGATATTTACTGTGGAATTTTAATTCCCAGACTTGAATTTCACACTCACACTCCATTGACATTTTGCCTGCACTTATAGGGATGTATATAGTTACTTATAAGATGTTATGTCATGCACTACCAGCAAATGCTGCATTTTAATTACCAAATGTTGAACAGAGTGTCCTTCCATTCTAACTTATTAACTTGTGGGGAAACTAACCCAATGTGAACATCTTTCTATCCACATTGTCTTCATTTTGGGGGAATTAATTTCTATCTGAAATCAACTCATTTCCTCCACATTGCAGGATACGAATCATGAACTGACTTGCCTGCTTGTACTTACACCCTTTAAGCCTTCAAGCTGTCTGTCTGATTAGCCTGTTTCAGTTAGGGGTCCGCAGACACCAATTGGCTGGATCAAGTCCACCACAGACTCTGTGGCCGGGAATGTGTCCACCACCCTGACTTGCAGGCTCATACTCTGACATAGTGCTCCACTAAATGCTAGGGCAGACCCAGCCTGGCGACCTTGGTGACTCTAACTGTATCAGTCAGCTATCTCTTCAGATATTCGTGGCTATGCAGGTCCACCATGGGCAGGGTCAAAATCAGCTGGAATCCTGTGTATAGGCTTGTGCCATGCCAGACGGCATGTACTATGCCATGCTGCACCTTATTATCCTCTGAACAGCACGTAATGGGCTTAAAGCTCTGCAATCATACTAGCTGAGCCAACGCTGGCTGTCATTTATATCTGGGTTGGTTTTTCATGGCCAAAGTTATGTTGTAAATAGAATGATGTTAATTTAATGTAGAATCTGACCAGTGTTTTAACTTGAGTTAAATCATATAAATGGTCAATGTAGGCTGAAACGTTGTGTTAATAAATAGTAAGCCATTTTGGAGTTGTTCTCTGACAGTTTGCTAATATTAAAAAAATTCAAAAATTTCACTGATTTATCGAAGAATTATACGCTCGTCTATATCCATGGTATATGTTCTAAGCATTGAGTATGTTAGTATACTAAAGTGACCCGCATTCAAAGGGCTATAACTCGATAAGTATACTGTATTTTTCTTTAGGCATCACGGGACAGTTCTTTTGAGCACTTTTCGGCCCGCCGCCATATACTTTTTAAAATTTTGATAACTTCTCAACAAAAGGGCACATCAACTTAATTCCTACCTTGTGTTGCTTCTCACAGGAGTCATAACCTTGCGTTATAGTAATAAAGCCCCTTAAGCACAACAATAGATGCCAGTAGAGTGTCTATTATATCCCCAACCACTATTTTTCCATAGTGAAAATACACTGACCCTATCACAAGTTAGCTGGAAACCATGAAGTACCTGCACGCAGTGGGCCCTGTCACTCAGTTTCAGTCTCTAGATCAACACTGCACAATATCAAAATTTATTGGAGTTACATGTATATCATTAACCAAGTAGATTTTACTCAAAATCTCTGTAAAAACAGGACCTTTTTTAAGCTCGTTCAAACCAGCAGAGAGCTTCAGCTGACGTAAGGGACACAACCTGAACCAGACCTATAAAGTTGGAAGCAATGTATTCATATTTAATTCAAACTTGTAGAAGCACACACCCTACAAGAGTTTTATGTCAAATATATTCAAATATCACACTTTTAATCTCCAAACACAGCCATTTTGACCCCTCTACCAGAATATCTTAAAATTTGTCCACTGCCAAATCCGAAACTGTCCCATGATACCTTAAGGTCTGGTGCCAGTTTAAAGGTGACATATAGTCCTTTATAGAAACGTATACTATTTTGTAAGAGCATATATGTGAAGAAAGTTATGAAACTACTTCCATTCATATTTGAACAGCCCTCGTACGTAAATCACATTTTACAATTCTGACAATTTCAGATCTTTTTTTGTTATTTGTGTTTGTGTTTGCCATACTGTTAATCTATTTATTGCAGGCTTGTTGTGTTTTTCTCACTTTCCCATACGATTTCCTGGGTCAGGTGTGGTACTTGATTGTAACGATTCCTGATCTTTGCCCTGTACCTTACTATATGTTGAGGTGGACATGGAGTGTTATCGACCAATACATTTCATATTGACCGATGCGAAGCCTATCCGCTTAATCAAATACCCATTATCTGAGAAAACATTCAGATTCCCAAACCAGACCTTTAAATATTTTCCTTATGACCAGACACATTCAATGATGCAGATCGAGAATCTCCAAAGGTATCCCTCTAATTAAAAAAAAAATCGTTCAGATCACTTACCATCATGCACACACGCGTATTGTTCCATATAAGATACGTTAATTAATGCAGACCTGGCCCCGAGGTATGAAAAACTCAGCTGAGCACGAAATTTATCCTGCTGATAAATGTTACAATGTCAACAATTTTGGCATTTTAACATTATTAGCATGATAAATACATCATTTGAGAGACTTAAAGCAAGAAACTGCTTTATTTATCGGTATTTAAGTTTTTATGAGCAGTTGAAACTTTGTGCTCATTTGAGCTGAACATGAAAAAAAGTTTTATAACCCGGGCCAGGGATCGTTAGGGTTCGGTCCACCTGCTCATCCACTCATTAAAGCTTTACAACAAGCTAGGCCATTCCTCAGCTGTCTAGTCCGTAAAAAGCTTACCACCACGCAACTACCATGTTAGCAAAGAAGTAGTTCATGAACTCGAATTTTGAGCTGTAGCTGTCATGCAAACATAAACAATTTGCAGTAAAGTGACAGGCATTTTAATACTGATTGGCAGTTTAAGATGTTTAAAAGAGGCAAAGACAATGGCCATGGTACTTGGTATAAATGTAAATTTAAAAATAGTTTTTCTTATTTTCAGCAACATATGTTGTAGGTACACATTGGAATTGCCTCTATGAGGCAATTCCAAAGTGTCCCTACACCATATGTCTTTTCAATAAATAAGCTGTTTACCATAAGCTTTTTCAAAAACAGATTCTCAACTATTGTCATTGTTCAGTGAAATGAGCATGTAGAAAAGAACAAGTTTTCATGTGTTTTCGCAATCATGACCTATAGTGAGAAGCTGTCGGATATAATAGCTTTTGGGAAATGTGAAATTCTTGTAACCAAAACCTATATCAAAAGGGCCATAACTCAGTCATTATTTTGCGGATGGCCACGAACTTTTATCTTGACCTGTAATGCTTTACCCTTCTGTGAACTTTTGATTGTTTTTCCTTTGTGAACTCTGTCATTTTTCTAATAAAAAAAAGTATATGAAACATTATTGCTACTGGTCGGCATTCATTTTACACACAATTTTCATGAGATATTTTCATATTTGAACAAAAAGATTAACATTACATTTATTCGAAAATCCCGCAGGGATTTTTTCCAAAGGGAGAACTTCCCAACGTGGATATTTCGAATAAATGAACGTGAAAAATCCCCATGGAGATTCATTTTCACACCGAGAATTTGCAATTCCCCATGGCCTTTGTTGTGGAATATTTTTCATTTTCTTAAAGATTTCATGTCAAAATCATACAATTTGTTAAATATGGTTATTGTTACTGAAATAAGTCACTGTAGGTGTCGATGTCAGCTGAAAGTACTAGGTGGTTTGGCAAAAAATCCAGTGGCTCTTAATCTTGTTTACATGAAAAAGGTATTTGATATCGTTTAACTCTTCTTGTATCTTGTGTATTGTTGGCTTGAATTTCGTTCCAGTGAACTTCATTTACAAAAACGACACTGAGGCACTGCTCGCAGGGTTTACAATTGCACTTTTTTCTTAATTCTTTTGAAATGTTAATTCTATAAAAGCATTGACTATGATCAACCAAGTATGAGACACATGTAGTGAATTATTTGGGCCTCGACGCGACAAAATCTGTCTTCGGGGTTTCTGAAAAAGCGAGTTTCAAACCAGTATCCTCAGCTGCAGAGACTAGCTAGAAAATTGAAAGTTCGCTTGTAAGAAGTTTACATACGGTTCTTTCCAAAAAGCGAATAACAAAGGCGCTGATCAGACGCGCAGTCTGGTCTGCGCCGGTGTTGTTCGCAAACTCTTTCGGGGCCTCGACGCGACAAAACCTGTCTTCGGGGTTTCCGACAAAGCGAGTTTCAAAACAGTCTCCTGAGCTACAGAGAGTATTTAGAAAATTGAAATTTCACCTGTAGCAAGTTTTCATGTTTTTTTCCCCAAAAAGCGAATGACAAAGGCGCTGATCAGACTTTGCGGATGCACAGGCTGGTTTGCGCCTGTGTTGTTCGCAAACTCTTTCGGGGCCTCGACGCGACAAAACCTGTCTTCGGGGTTTCCGACAAAGCGAGTTTCAAAACAGTCTCCTGAGCTACAGAGAGTATCTAGAAAATTGAAATTTCACCTGTAGCCAAGTTTTCATATGTTTTTTTTCCAAAAAGCGAATGACAAAGGCGCTGATCAGACTTTGCGGATGCACAGGCTGGTATGCGCCTGTTTTGTTCGCAAACTCCCGAAGACAGCCTTTCTCGGGGCCTCGACGCGCGATAAAACCTGTCTTCGGGGCTTCTGAAAAAAGCGAGTTTCAAACCACTATCCTCAGCTACAGAGACTATCTAGGAAATTGAAATTTCGCCTGTAGCAAGTTTTCATATGTAACTTTCCAAAAAGCGTATAACAAAGGCGCTGATCAGACTGCGCGGATGCGCAGGCTGGTCTGCACCTGTGTTGCTCGCAAAATCCCCGAAGACATGTTTTCTCGCGTTGAGGCCAACATATGCCCATTGTATAAGACGAAAGGAAGAGTTATGAAGTGTATACGTATCGTCATGAGAAAACCATACTGATGCTGTTAATGTCGCCTGCGAAGCATGGTCGACACATAGGGGGCATATCTCTGTGGGCGTTGTCGTTGTCGCCATCGTCCGCATTGCCACACTTTTGGTTTCTGATCGATAACTTTAAAAGGGGAGGCATCAATTTTATTCAATGTTTACAGGAGGGCATAACTGCAGCATTATTAAATACAGGTCAAGTTTGTAAGTGGAGGTCATCTGCAAAGTTATTTTGACTTAGATTATGGCTAAATTGTGGTTTCCGCTCAATACCTTTGGAGGGATGCAACAATTTCAAACATATTTTAAAGAAGGGCAAAGCATCATAAAATACAAGTCAAAGTAAAATTTGGCGGTCATCCGCAAAATTTTGACTGAATTACGGCCATTTTTGACAGAGTTTGGCTAATGCAGAAGCTAATTAATTAACTTCACATATCTCCAAAAGAATTATACCAGGCAATGTCTTACTATAGGCCATGGTTACCCACTGCCTGTAGATAAGTTTGACAGTGATTAAAATTTTACCTCCCCCCCGACTGCTTATACGGGGTCAAAGGTCAACTATTCAAATTTCGCAATAACTCGGCCAGTTGTCATTATCTTCCACTGAAATTTCGCACATAGACAGAAGTACAATAAATATAAACATTTAAAAAGGGATTTTTGTTTGAAGGCCTGGGTCATAAGGGGTGGGGACAGAGGCAAAAATTCAACTTTTTCAGAATATTGTCATGTTGCGCATCAAATGGAAGAGAATGACGCATTCAGCTACATAGTAGCAAATATTTTGCCCGTAAACCCCCCTCCCGACCTTGGGGTGTAGTCAATAGGTCAAACAGAAAATGGTCATGATGCATATCAAATTAAAGGGAATTACAAATGCAGCAACATGAAAACACATTTTCTGTCCTTAAATCCACCCTCGACCACTTGGGTGGGGTCAAAGGTCAAAAGATTAATTTTTTCTGAAAGTAGTCATCTTGCATATCAAATTATAGGGAATGGAGCATACAGCTGACTGGTGAACTATATCTCTCCGCCTACGTTGGGGATATGTAAAGAAATAAGATACAACATTAAAAAGCAGATGATTTATAATGTTCCTTCCAATTGTAGGTAACTAAAATTAAATAAAACCTAAATCAATAGTATATTTATATACTGACGTCAAAAACAAACGCCTCATCTAAAATAAACGTGAATATCTCTAAGACTGATCAGACTAAAGTTATGAATTTTAGTGTATTATAATATCTCATCAGTGAAGCCTATCTCATGAAGACAGCATTGCTAAAAGAATATTTGAAGCTGAGAAAACGACCTCGGTTTGAGACAGGGGTCATCCGTTTCGTGTGACACAAGATTTTAGCCACATTTGTTTTGTTTCCAGACACAATCCTTTAACACGAAAACGCGTTTTACCATTGTAAAACCGTCTATATTTTACCAAAAATGCGTTTATAATGTTCAGACAATGTTTGTATGCGTCAGCTGAACGAAAAAAACTTGCACCGACCACCTTTTCGCCATGCATTTCAGTAAAACTTAAACGTCATGACTTTGCAAAGTGGGTGAATATACTGTTACGAGTAATCTGCAAAAGTCTTGTTTAGCAAGGCATTAACGGCAAAAACTGGGTGCAAATTCAAATTAAATCATAAGCGATTGATGCTTATCAAATTAAAGTCATTTGCCAACATCGCCCAACCTCTACATAAGGAAGCAGTACGTGTGTGTTCATTTTTGTATATCATCGCTAAGAAATCAGTGATGGTGGGTGAGGCGTTTTTAGTTGCCGTCAGTATATTAACTTAAAAGTATGTGTTTCTCTTTACAAATAACCAAAACGAAATCCTTGACTGCTTTTCTCTATATATAGAGATAACATAATAATAAGCATATACGTATACTGAGACCGTAAGCGTTTTGTATATTAACATAATCTAGTGATTTACATAGAGGATCTAATATGAGAGCTCATGCTTTATTGAATTTATTAAATAAGTTGAGAAAAGAGATGAAATACGAGGCTTAACAAGCATTTTACCTCCTTTTCACAACGAGTTTAATAAATTCAATAATACATGAGCACAAATGTTAGATTTTATTTATCGCATAACATTAACATTACTTAAAATCGCATTTTTTTTGCGCGAAAACGTGAATATATTTCCATTTTTACCGCAATGTTAAAAGGTACGTAATAACGTAACGTTTCTAAATCTGTAAACACTACTATAGGATTCACACATTTCGAACGTCATTACGTCGCCACAACGTCATATACTTACAGCCAAAAGTAACTTTACACTGTTATTATTTATACCTTTTCTGGGTATTGGTGAGTGGTATTATAAAAGTGTTTAATTCATATTAAACTTCAATCAATTATTCATATGACAGTTGAATTTCATGTTTTTTTACTGTCATAAATGCAACCACAATACCCTAATGAAAGAAGCAAGGGGGCAAAATAAACTTTTCAAAAGTGCATCACTTTTAGATGCGTTACTGTAGCTTTGCGATTGGACAATTTTTAATTTTAAAAAACCAGTCTGAAAGACAGGCTATTGAATTGTTGTTTAAAGTTCAAATCAGCCCGAATCACCCTTCGAGTAACACAAATTAGAAATGTGTTTTTACGGACATAACCCCTTTTGTGAACTTAATAGTGCTTTCAATGGAATTTCCAATAGGAAATTGTTTGCCGTTTTTCTTCCGAATCGATGGGAAATTTTATCAGATTATCTTGTCACATACTCAGGGCAGAAGTCCCAACAAATCTCTGATAAAAAAATCCAAATGTCATCTGAGATAAAGCTTTTAGCAGGGACTAAAGTTTACTATTGTTTTAATTCAAAGGGAGATAATTTCAAAGTGAACTAACTTTAAGATGCTGCCAAAAGCAAACTATACGTCAGAGACAAAATGTCTTGCAGTATTTTTAATGGGCAATCAATGACCCTTAAAATAGCGTGTTCAAATCCTAGGTTTACTTTGGATTTTGTTAGGAAATGCTGATTGTGTGTTTTAATGAAAGCACAGATAACTCGAAAGAAGATTACTCTACCTAAGTTGTTTTCGTGAATTAGGTTTAGGGCGAGTACCAGCAACTCCTTGCAATATTTAATTTGGTTAAATCGAAAACAGTAAAGATATATTCAGTATTTCAAAGTGTAAAGTTACTTTTGGCTTTAAGTATATATACGCGTGCAACGTTTTCGCGAACGAAAGCATCGGCGAAATGGTCCGTCACGGCCACAACGCTTTCCCGTGTAACGTCATGCATACAAATCAGGGCCCAGTTTAGACTTTTTCAAGTAAAAGCCATGTTCAAACAGTACGTGAATCTCATGATTTAAACATCGATTTTGAGGCTTCAAACCCCTTCAAACAGCTTTGCGTAACGAATTCCCATGCAAGAATAGTTGTTTATCGATTGTATTGCGTGTCGTTATATCACTACCAGATGCGACGTCATGTGATAAACTTATTTTAGCAGCCAGATCTTTCTAGACCTGGGCCCGGAATTACAATGCCTCTTTAGAGTTAAGGAATTTTCAGGATACGAAAACTAACGTTTTAAACTGATTAAAATCAAAATAGTTTTAATTTTTCTGAGGATCACAATGATATCTTTGACCGCAAATACCACATCGATCCAGGCAATTTAATTAGCATTTAATATAGCATGTTGAAATATCAATACTTAACTTAAGTTTTGCTTAACTTTAAGGAGGCATTGTAATTCCGGGCCCTGGTAACTTAAACTATCAGTAAATCACTTTAGCCTATCATATCACAATTTATCATTGGACTAGCGTTGATTTAACCCCATCAACATGAATTCTACACTGAATCAGCGTTTTCTTTCGTGCCTCATTCTTAAACCGTACAAAATATTATGAATAATGCATTAGTATTTTTGAAGCACACTACTATATACTCGTCTGACTAATTTTAATCTATTGACTAAGTACTCTGCAATACATAAAAAAACAAAAACATAAAGCTACCCAGGACATCCGTATATATATATTACATTATTTGACTGTGACCGCGACATGTGATTTCCAACAATGTGACATTTTGACAAGTGTAGACTCAGACGCTCCTGTGCAACCTCCTTTTAAGCTTAGAAACACCAACTGATGTTTGGTCAGTAGCTTAACAGTCATAAAATATTCAAGTTACAACCAAAGGCTCTGACCAGACTGCGCGTATGCGCAGGCTGATCTGAGGCTTTGCTGGTCGCACATACCACATTGATGGAAATCTCATGCCGCGGCTCATTTGTTCTCGCTCTAAACATGAGCCAGTACACGAACTTTTGGTACGTATTGCATCGGCTTGCAGTGAAGGCACAGGCTCCTTACTATAGTATTCGCTGCTAACACACACAAAGCATTATACTAAAACCACTAATATTCGCAGCATCAAATTTCGCGATTTTAAAAGACTGACATGTTGGCACAGGTTAAATTTGGTGGTTTCTCAATTTAATGTTCAAGTATTTTAGCTATTTTTTTTACTCGTAGGGACTATATTCTTTTGGGAGCATATTCTTTCCTTTAATAATAGCTTAATCTTTTATTTTTAGTAGTCCCCTACTGTCCTGCCAGCCTATAGTGACAGTGGCGTATATTTCGTTTACGGATAGGATTAATACACAAGTGATCTATCGATTCTAAGTCCCTGATAACTTTGTAAACAAAACATGAAGTCACTGTTACTTTTGGTTGGCACGACAGTAAGGCTTATTGTGTAACTGAAGCGGTCTCATATATTTGTTTTTACCGTCAGTAGCGTCAAATTAAAATAACCGATAATTGTGTTTTAGAATATGCAGATGAGGACCCAGACCAATCTTAAGGCCTCTAGTCCAGGGGGGGGGGGGTACTCTCATTTTTCTTCATACGTAGGGTCTGGCCCAGCATCTACCCGTCGCCCCCCAAAAATATTAGGAATTTCAAGCACCCCAAAACATTTGAAATGCTAGCAACCCCCAAAAATACCCCCATGTACCTTAATCTTAAGAAAAGACCCTAAAATGCATAGAAATGACCCCTAAATATAGTCCAATTTTGTGATGTCCCCCCAAAAAAATATCCACAAAAGCTTCATACCCCAAAAAATATTTATTTTTCAGAAACCCCCAAAAATATTGAAATTCAAAATTTTGAAACCAAAAAAATGACCCGAGCCTATGTATGCATGAAAATTATCACAGTAACCCCCCCCCCCCTTGAGGCCTCTAGTCCCACTTGAAATGTGATCATATGCCTTTACCGGAGGCATTTCTGCATATCCGATAAGTACCAAATTCTAAGACGAGTGCAGTGTGCTCGACTTCAGATCGAGAGGTCACAGGTTTGAGCCTCGCCAGAGGCACTGTGTTGTGTCCTTGATCAAGTCACTTTATCTTATACTTAGTACTGGTTCAACCCAGGAAACGTTCGGACATGACTGAAATGCGTAAAGCATCACTTCAAACAAACAAAAAAGTACCAAAATCTCACGTGCTGGCTCATGAATCACTTGTAAACAGTTAACTCTTTACCTCCTAGTGTCGTCTGCTGATAACCTTTGCAAACAGTTTGGACCCAGATCAGGCCCGAATTGTTTGACACTATTAGATGGTGTTCCTGAAATAATTTTTCGAAACATTTGATTTTAAAAAAAATCTGCAGACGACAAAAACATGAACAATTACCCAGGGGATAAAGAGTTAAGGAACATGAATAACTGTTCCTCTATGCAGTCTTACATAGGAGTCGCCACTAAATCGAGGTAGCATACAACAGAACCATATGCATACATCAAGTATTTTGCAGCTGTTCACGCTCGCGTTCTGACAGATATACTGACGTCAAGAAAAAACGCCTCATCTAAAAATAAACGTGAATATCTCTTAGACTTATCAGACTAAAGTTATGAATTTTAGTGCATTATAACATCTTATCAGTTAAGCGTATCTCATGAAAACAAAATTGCTGAAAGAATATTTGAGGCTGAGAAAACGACCTTGGTTTGAGACAGGGGTCACCATTTCGTGCGACACAAAATTTTAGCCACATTTGCTTTGTTTCCAGATACATCCCGTTGACAGGAAGAACGTGTTTTTACCATTAGAAAACAGTCTCTATTTTACCAAAAATGCGTTTATAATGTTCAGACAATGTCTGTATGCTTCTGCTGAACGAAAAAACTTACCCCACCCACCTTTTCGCCATGCATTTCAGTAAAACTTAAATGTCATGACTCTGCAAAGTGGGTGAAAAGATTGTTACGAATCCTTTGCAAAAGTCTTAAGTCTTTAACCAGCGACGTTTGCTGAGGATACGCAATCTGGCACGTGTTTCAGACGGCGGTTTTGGGTGACGTTAACGTAGACCAACGACTGGCCATTGGGCGTTACAGCTAATCTTAAATAACGTAATTTTATGTAGGCATATTCTGTGTACATTACCTAATGTACCCCTTTATCATTTTTTCCATTACTTAAAGCAAAACGAGAATGCTGGCAAGTTTCTTAAACAGACCTTACATTTTGTCTTTAATATGACGTCATAATTTCATAAAGTTATTACTCGCAAGCACAATTTATTGAAAAAATGATCCAAAATTTGTTCATTGATTAGCAAAACATTAGCGGCACAAACTGGGTGCAAATCATAAGCGATCGATGCACAATGGCGTCGTGTGTACGTTGAGCATGTATGACGTCATCAGAATAACGCGTCACCTGCATATCAAATTAAAGTCATTTTCCAACATCGCCCAACCTCTACATAAAGAAGCAGTACGTGGCTGTTCATTTTTATATATCATCGCTAAGAAATCAGTGATAATGAGTGAGGCGTTTTTAGTTGACGTCAGTATACAAAACGCTAATAAGGTACACTTTTACATGAAATTGCTCAAATACACGCTTTGGCAGCTGAAAGCTGGGTAAAAAATACCCTGAGTGTAAACCCTCGATAACTCGAATCTTAGTATATTTGGAATATTTCCTATAAATCATGTGGGCCAGCACACGGGAATTTTGTACTTGTCGCACAAAGGCCAAATCCTCTAATAAACGCCCACGTTGACGTATCTAGCTTGGCTAGAAGTCTAATTATTGGTCTGATTCTTTTCTTTCCTATTCATACCCATCAGTTTTAACATAATTATGTTTTGGGTGCTCAAAAGAACCGTCTCATTGAGACGGTTCTTTTGAGTACCCACAACATATGTTTGGTTGAGGAATAAGAAACGTAATTTTATGTTACGCACTCTTAACTAAAGGCTGACACTTTAACTTCATCTTATCTTTCTCTATGCTAGCAGCAAAGCTCTGAGGAGTCTTGCCTGAGCCACAGATGGTCGCCGATGCGATAAGTACCAAACTATCGTGGACTGCCCCGTTTATATTTAAGGATTGAAATGCAGATTTTTAGCTTGCACTGGATGATGCAAAACATTAGGCTTTTTAATGTCTGTGAAGCCCGAAGGGCTTCTCGGAGACATTAAAACGCTAATGTTTTGCATCATCCAGTGCAAGATAAAAATCTGCATTTCAATCCTTATATTTACATTTTATATTATCAATCAAATATACCTAATTATCTTCCCCCCAAATTCGCTGGTTATCCTTGAATAATGAAATATTTTATTTGTAACGGAGGTGTTGGAACAGCCAGCGAGCGAAAATCCTGTACATAACGTCGTGGCGATACGTGAATGACGTCACGCAAATATTGATAAACAAAGAAAGTTATTGGTTGACGTTGACGTTACTCCACCTAGAGGCACCGCCTCGACCACGTGACTGCTCAATGTTTTGCATCGAGAAATGCAAACAGTTTGGAATTATGGTTTCATCTAAGGCAGCTACATTGAGAATGTAAATATATAACTATGAAATACTTGTGCGAACACACTTATCACGATAATCAAAGAATAACTATACTGACCCACACTTCCAACGCAAATTTTTCAGGAAAAAAACTTAAATAATATACGAGGTCTTGCCGAAATCATTGTACCGTTCAGGGGTTATGGCAGAAATTCACCCAATCAGGTTATTCTTAAAAGAGAATGATTGACTGATGAAGATCTACTTTCATTTTTATCAATAAGTGTTTTAATTTTTGATAAACTTGCGTTACAATGGATGAAACAATATATGTAATATTTAAGGTTCAGTTTGATTTTGCGTTAGAAGTGTGGTTCAGTATATTTTAGGTCAATTTCAGACACCATCGATACATTTTTCGGTCTTATAGTCTTACCAGTATATTGGCAGCACAGAACATTTGAGCCCTGGCATGAGATTTCCAACAATGTGGTATGTGCGACCAGCAAAGGCTCAGACCAGCCTGCGCATACGCGCAGTCTGATCAGAGCCTTTGCCAGTCGCTTGAATATTCTACGACTGTTAAGCTACTGGCCCCACATCATTTGGAGTTCTTAAGTCTGGAAGCTTCATATGCTCGTCTGTATCTACACTTGTCAAAATACCACATCGTTTGAAATAACATGTCAAGGCGCATTTTACCGACACCTGGCCCCGAAGTGAGAAAGCCTTTCTCATGCTCAACTTACATGAGGATTTTTGTCTGCATAAAAACACAGAGATGTTCAGTTTGCCCTACTGAGGGTAGAGTCAGGTAACTTCGGACATCATGTAAATTCGGACATACGTTCGCAAACAGTGGAAATCCAGATGAGACGACTTATTATGAGCCGTTTCATCAGGATTTTCACTGTTTGCTTAGTTAATTTCTTTTTTTATTCCAATAATTAAAATATGAAAACAAACATGGTCGCTGTCCGAATTTACCTGATGTCCGAAGTTACCTGACTTTACCGCAGTGAGCAGGATCAATGTCATGCTCAGTTGAGTTGATAATGATAAAGTTCTATAACCTTGAGCCAGATATACACAGACTAATGATTTAAAGTTGTATCAATGGCTGTCCAAAATTATAAATATATAGTACATATGATATATACTAGGCCAAAAATAAAGAAACGCCGCATACAAAACATACATTGTATATGGGGGTCTTTCACCAATCTCTCGCAAACGATTTGTGACAGTTTGACCGCCGATTCTTGGATTATGAGATCCTGGAGTTGTCCTAGCTATCATTGTCATCGGACGAAATTGATTCACCAGTTTAAACCTACGTTTTTATCGATCTTGGCGTCGCGTCATTAGGCAATGACGTCATATATGTGCACGGTCTGACATTTGTCAGAAACGTTTCCTAAGACGTTCATTCATCATTGCATGGCATCGAAATTGTTGGGCTATCACCGGTGACGTCACGTTAGCTTGTAACATTCTTATCGCCTTTTCGCGTACAACATGTGTCCGTTTTGGCATCGTAAATTAGCAATGTGTAACTTTTAATTTTAAAATTTTAAGATGTTTTCATACAAATTGGATATTAGACTAGTGAATTCAGTAGTTATTACACGTGTACTCGTACATCTTAATTAAATGAATGTGCACGTGAAAAACTTGAAAATAAAAAGACAGCCAGAACACTGGTGTGAGTTTACTGAGCTCAATAAAACAATAGGAATAATGTGTGGCAGGAATGGTAGCTAAACATAGATAGCAGATGAAATTTTGTAACTCTCATTTAACGCGCAATATTTTTACTTTTATATGCGGCGTTATTTTTTGGCCTAGTATATATGGCTGAAAAACATGTGGCAAAAACTTTTATACTTTGCTTAAACATTCAGAGTACAATCAAGCCAAGCAACCGTCCAATGTCTAATAACTATCGGACCAATCTTGATATGGCATTATCGTTTCGGTGTTCGTCCAATGGTGGCGCCCTAGACCTTGTTTGATACTGACACTGATGTTTAAAACATTTTCATAAGCATATCATTTGTAACTAAAAACATTTCTGACCAGTACAGCATATAATGTCATTTGTGCTGGTCATAAACTAACATAAAATGTCAAAAGTTTTGTTGTTGTATATTTACAGTTTTACTAGCAAATACGCTACACGTTATAAAAGTAAGCATGCCATTTGAGACCTTCCTTAATATAATAAAAGCACATTTTTTCTGACCAGTACAACAGACACTGCCATAATTTCAGGCCATAGATTAAAAAAATGTCAACATTTTTTGTAGTTTTAACAGCAAACACTATACGAGTCATTAGAATTGGTAACATAAACCAATAACCACATTGCTAATCATAATTGTCTTGTTTGATATTTTGAAGTTTGTAGAAATGAATTAGTTCAAAGTTAGAACTCACTTACTTACTTGACCCTTTTTGGAATTTCCCTTATTGTTTCATATGGTCCATTGTATACATTTGTATATTGCGGGGTCACAGGTTATGATTTCCAAATAAAATGCCAGTATATTTGGCAAAATCATGAGTTTTGCGTGCCCCTAAGCGCGATTTTAAAGTACTAATAGACGTATTAGTGTCATAAGGTAAATAGACTCTTACATAATTGAACCTGTATTATTGAATTATTAAACACGTTGCAAAAAGCGACAAAATGTTACACAAGCCTCGCATTTCGTTTATTTTCTTCATCTCTTGATCTAATTTAATAAATTCAATAATACTCGAGGACTGATGTAATATCCTTTATTATTTATCTAGCGGCATTTAAGCTATCATTTGCGTTAAAAACCAAGATAAACACCTTTTGCAAAAAGCGTTTGTTGAAATAAGGTTTCTATCACCGGATGATATATCAAACTGCTCTATGCTATGAATCTGAGCAGCAATCAATTTACAGGAAAATTTCGTCTTATAAACGCACATGCTCTTTATGCGCTCATGCCGTTCTATTCTAGACTGTAAACGCTATTATACCCGACAAAAAAGAAACGCACCACTTAAGACTGTTCGACTCTCAGGAAGATCACAGGTGATAGGCCAGTTTAGTTTATATCAGTGCAAAGGAATGCCAGGTACTGCTGCGTCACACGTCTTTTTCAATCTGGCGTCGAAATTGTTCTAAAGAAAATTGGTCATGAACAAAGTGGGGGTCAAATTGTAAAGTCACAGGAAATGAGCGTTTTTATAATGCTTTCTTGATGGATAAGTTAAAACAATTGGAATCATCTCAGTAGACCAATTTGGACAACGACATGTCGCTATAAACATTTACAACATATGTAAAGGGCATCTTGGGTCTAGGGGTTAAAGCATCTAAAAATAAACTGAAAGACACCAGTTTCATCTTTCCAATGACAAACGTCACAATTTTAGGTGTATTTCGTACGCATGCGTAGAAGGAATACGGTAATGTTTTGGAATTGAAGAGCACTTATATCCTTAACGTTTTAGCACTTTTATTTTTTTTTAAAATTCGCAATGCATTTACTCAAAATCTGGTCTAAACGGCACCCAGTATAAAGGCGTTAAATGAGGGGTGGGGTAGAAAGTGCACGTTTACACGATATTGTAAATGGTGAATCGCTTTGAAACATATTTTGTTGCCTACTATGCATATTTTACTGCCAAACTACACCAATTTCAAAAACATTAGGGCAATTTGAAAAGTTGGTGTTTGTAATCATGTCAACTAGGGAAAATGTACGCCTTATCGCTAGATGTTCTTGGTCACTAGAATTGTGAGAAACAGCTCCAATAGTTTTAAACAAACTAATCATGCAAGCCTTTTAAAATTGGTGTCAAGATAAATTGGGCATCGATGCCAGAAAACCTGTTCAAACCAGAAGCTAGCTAGAAAATTGAAATTTCGCTCGTAGCAAGTTTTCTGATAAGCCAACAACAAAGCCGCAGACAAGACTGCACAGATGCGTAAGCTGACCAGCGGTTTTGTTGCTGTAAAACCCCCAAAGACAGGATTTCTCGTGTCGAGGCCCAAATATCATGGTCATTGTAGTGTAATTAACATCGGGTTACACCAAGTTTTTGATACATATTTGATGAAATGTACGAGAAAACTACAGATATTATGTTCTTAAAATTGCACATCCTAAATACTTTCATGGATGCCAACTTTTAAAATATAAAATTAGAATCAATCTATTTCAAAGCATTTAATAATAAAATCCTTAATTGGCAAGGAGGCCTAAATAATGCTCTTTTAGAAAAAAACGTACTATTCTACATTGGAATCAAATTACAAATGTTCTGTCGAAATGCATTAATAGTTTTTTGGTAACAAATTCCTTTTGCTTGCTACAAAGTCGATCCCAAATTTCATAATAGTGATGCCCATGACTGCACTTACCAATGGAAAAGTTTTCAATTGAGTAACCCAAATATACAAAATAAAAGAGTCCATAGAAGTTCTCTCTCGCTGTCTCTCTCATTCTCTCTCTTTCTCTCTCTCTCTCTCTCTCTCTCTCTCTGGTTAATACACATACTTTTAAATAAAGCAGCCCCATCCAATTAACACACTATATGACAACAACGTCATACCCATCACCAAAAACAAAATAATACAAAAAAAACGTCACCCATACCATTTGAACCAGATCACAAAAAGGCTTTATTTTGATATCTGATATTTGTCATTGTAGGGGCATATCTAGTGGTCTATATTTAGATCTGGCTTTCATTAAATATTGACCGGTCCTATAATTCATCATATTTAGTTATCTTATTTTGATTGTTCCTCTGCGATGATACACTGAGTAAGTTAGGAAGCTTATAATAATAATTGCAAGCTGGAAAAAAGAACAACAACCGAATCAAGGGGACAATGAGCCAGTAAAACAGTAGTGATTCTGAAAAGTTTTTTTAAATTCTTTTTGTTGCTCCATTAACTGTTGAGGTTTCGTTTAAAGTCATGACTTTGTGATGAGCTCTGTGTACTTTCTAGTTTGGCAATCATCCCGCAATGGAACTGATTGCTTTGCTCTTTGTGTTCCCGCTTGTGTAGGCCTAATTTTAAGTAGCCTGGCCTCGAGGTTATAATACTTGAGTTCATTCTCAAACTCAAAATAAAGCGCAATGATTGGGTGCCCGCAAGCAGCCAATCATAAGGCTTTATTTTGAGTTTGAGACTGTACTCAAGTTTTATAACCTTGAGGCCTGCATTGTTGTGTCTTTTCAATCGATTGCTATGTGGTCTGTGCATGTCTGGCCATATCAGCTTGGTGTTGCTGTAACCGAACAATTAAAGGCACATATAAGCATGATTATGAGTCCAATCTGATCAGCATCGACATCTTTGCCGTTATCACACTATTTTTTTTTCAAAATCTACTCTTACAATAAGTGAGTATGTAGGAAATACCACAATGCTAAACCGCAGACAAACCCATGGCACAGCGAGGAAGAGCCAAACACACATAGCGAGACACCAGGAAGACAAACTAAGCAAAGCAACCAGCTCTATGTTTGTAGCTTACCATGTTAGAATATAGACATTCCCATGGTATTGCTCATGGTATAAATTGATCAGATTATGAAGTAATATAAGAATATAGATGCACAGAAAATGCAAGTGTCATTACTATTAGTGCTTTGATACATGTACTAACCTTTCTTGCATTGCCCAACAGCTCCACCACGTACATTAATGTTGTACGTGTATGTTGTTTCATACATGCTTAAATTAATGGACCAAACAAATAAACAACTCCACAGAAGAAGTTGAGATTTTAGTACATAATATCTCACACGTCTTGTCTGACATAGTAAACATTTACTTTTTTTCATTTTCGTGTATAACACTTAATCATATTCATTTAAATCTTTTAAACATCATCACAGACTAACAATTAAAGTAAGTAATGGTGCAAAGATCAAATTAACATACTGTGATGGAACAAAATAAAAGTTCAACATTTAATCTGGCCTATATAAACATAATTAATTAAAATCTTTGAGAAAAATACATTGGCGGATAAATGTTAATTCAAATGCCATGGCGATGTTATGAACTATTTTTACGTCAGATTTGGACTTTTTTGTGGCTCACTGGAAATAGCTGACAAAGACGTCTGTTCCTTACTTGTTGTTCATATTTTGACTCATACCTCAGTCCATGTTTCCTGCAAAAAAGGATGAATAAAACATACAAATACAAATAAAACAACACAAAACAATAGGTAGGAATAATAGAAGCAATGGGTGGCACTATGGCCTCATTTTTAAGCCCAAAAAGAACTCTTTTTAGGCTCAAATGAGGCGATAGATGCATATCTTAGTAAACTTCAGTGACTAGCCATGAATAGACGTCAACAAACAAATGGGTTGACTCATTTAAACAATACAAATTGAAAAACAGTGCATATCTCACACAAAGGATGTGCTTAAAACTTACAGTCAAACATACAATTACTACAGGAGCTATTCGATTTCTCTGCCATACAAAAATTTAAAATGCACGTTCTCAACCCAAAGAGGGTGTGGCGTGCCTATTACATAATATTTTTGATGAAAACATGTGTTCATCATTTCACAGCTATAATGTCTGCACCGACAGAGCAATGCAGCTTTTGCTGGAAAATAAGCATTGATGGATTTAACTTCTCCCTGTACATCGATAAAGTGTTTATATTTATACATAAATCTGGTCCTTCAGCAATGTTGGGTTCTGACGGAAATCAAAATACCGCTTAAGCCAGTGCTAGGGGGCATGAGAATTGTTGCATTTTCCATTAGTTCTCATGAACAGACTCAATAAAACCGAATCTGCTGTTTTCTTTTATTGCTGGTTCTCTTTATTTTTAAAGGATCCGCTTTTCTAGATTATTTATTATGGATACTGTAAATAGATACTTTGGTAAACAGTGAAGACCCAGATGAAATGTTTCATCCTAAAACAATTTTCGGGGGCAGAAATATATCTATACTTAGACTTGTGAACCCTTAAAACAAAACAGACAAATATATGCTTGCTGTTTCAATATGTATTTGAAATTCCATCTGAACTAAAAAGACCAACAATTTTATGTCAATCGTGCACATATGTAACTGTTAGGGTGGATTGTGCGTTGTTTAGTGGTAAAGAAGGGCAAATGAATGATTCATTCTTAGAAAACTTGTCCTTGAAATTAGCGACCAGGCCATGAGGTTATAAAACATTTTTCATGCTCAACTTATCTGATCACGCTTTTCAACTGACCATTAAAGCTTCAATACAGAAAATACATATTATTTTCCCTGCTTATTGCACTCAACGGTTGTATATATCAGCTTACTAGTTTGGGAACCAAGGTAGGAAAACATTAAAACCTTGCATCAAAAGCTGGATTTTGTATGGTTGCAAAGGTAATTCTATGATGTATCTTAAACCACTGTATAGAAGACGTGATCAACTTTCATAACGCCAGAGCAGTCCTTCGTCCACTGAAGCCTAATAAAAACCTATTTGAACATTTTTTTCAAAATGCCCTGCACTTTCTTTTATCAAAACAAGGTTGGGAATGAAAAAATGTCGTGTATTTTTCCCAAAATAGATCAGGACTGAAAGTTAAAAATGTTATTTAATTAAAATGACATCCATGTAGATCACAAAAGCAGAGTTAGACTGCATGCTTGGTGGTAAACCCAATCACGGTTGGCAACTTTGCTTTCCTCTTTAATTGCACGCCGGTGGGCCGGACTTCAGACTCAATGACGGTTCCGACTTAAAGACTTATCTTTTGATGAGATGGTAGGGGCCTGATATTTTGGCTGTTGACAGGCCCACTGGGGTTTACCTGTTGGATTTCTTTTGCTCAGGTATTCAGTTTTATTTACTGATTGAGTCCTTATCTTTGCTTTATCTCCTTTTTATATCTTGATTTATATGTTCTTGGAGATAATGCATTGATAAGTTAGGGGTCTTACATGCAAACCAAACATCTATGTGTCTTGACCCGCGTCTGAACTAAGGGTGAGGTTGACGTGCCGTGAAACCAGTTTTAGCCCTAAAGTAAAATATTTTTACTGACCGTTCCAAGGCGGTGCTTCTTTTGTGTATCATTTATGTTATTTCAGTCTTGTTTTTGTTATGCTTTCGTGCGCATCTGTTAATTAGTGCCTTGTGGTCACCTGCTAGGAAAGGGCTGATCTCTTGGCTCTTGTTTGTGATGTGTAATTGTGAAGTTTTACTTTCCCATCGGTATCCTGGTGGTGCTTGATTGTATCGATTCCTGAGTAATGCTAATTAATTTTTAAAGCATGTAGATATGGACACAATGATTTTGAAATTAAATTTATTGAGTAATTTGCTTTAAATGTCATTTAAACTGCATTTATGCTCAGAAATGTATTTCTTATTGCTAAGAAGCTCATCTCGTAAAAAATAGTAGGCTTACATATTTACCATTATCCCATTGAAAACATGCGCATATATACTGAGGGAAAAATGTTAAGCAATTATTTAGAATGGAGTTTCCCATGGCGATATTTGAAGCATTAGATCTTTTTAATTGGCAGGTTCGCAAACATGTCAGTTGTTTGAAAATGACATAATGGCTACCCGAAAGTGGTCAAAAGGAACAAAATCCGACTTCATTATGAGGATTTGATTTGCCGAGCATTTTAATTTCAAACTTTATTCAATTGAAAGGGAGGTAATTTGGAAAAATACGAGTATCAACTAAAACTGTACGAAAAGGGTGAACATAACATTTAGTTTTAAACCGTTTTTCACTTTCTTGCTTTTGGATCTAAACATTTGACAGAAAAATAAACTTTTAGTCGATAAATATTTGCACTATTGCCAGATAAGCTGTTTTAGCAAGGGGGCGTAAAATCAGACTTTGCCTTATGTGAAATGCCAACCTGTTAATGCCATCATACTCGTGAACGTTTGTCAACATATATTTTTGGCACTATGAAATTAAAAGTCCCATTTCTTCTTAAAAGTGAATCCCCAAAGTATATTGCTAAACCTATTTCCCTCAATATATGTTTCTATCTGCTCGTACGCCCACCCACCCATCTTTTAATCTACCTGTCCGTCTGTCTGGGCGCGAGGTTGAAAATTTTCGACATTTATTAATTGATTAATTAAGAAGATTAGCATGCTTGGACGAACTATCATTTTATTTTATCTTATTGGCGAAATTATGTTGATCACTGGCAACAATCGTAATGCAATGGCGTGAAAACCAGTCTGTAACAAGTGCCTTTAATCATACAGCAGAACTTTGTCGGATAACGGCATTTTTATTCTTACAAAGGCATGCAGCATTCCATAGGCGCGCATTTTCCAAGAAATAACATAGCACAAATGCTTTAGTCACTCTAAGGATGAGGGCCGTATTGTCTTATTATGAATTTTACATTGGGCTAAGCTGTCTTGGGCCAAGTTTAAAAGACATTTGTCCTCAATAATTGCAACAGCATTGAAAAAGATGGTCATTGTAAACACAAAGTGGAATTTTTTCCTGCTGAAAACATTACTTTCAGTTACGAGAGGTTAAATAAAGATGAAAAACCCGTATAAAAATGTTTTATCACTGTAAAAAGATATCTGTCTCCGTTTGACATGCAGAAATGTAATTTTGAAGAAAAAAAATGTTCCTGGGAGACTATATTGGTGCCCAAATGGCTTTCCATTAGTTGTTTTACAGTAATACATATTTTCTCTTTATGCACTTGATGACCTTTGACCTAATTTCTCACATGCAAATTCAGACTTGACATCTACCCCTATGATTTTGTAGACATGCCAAATATTATGTTAAAAGTGGTCTAACAAAAGTACTCAAAATGCAATCAGAACCAAAAATATGCATCTTTTTTTCAGTTTGGATTGCCTACTATTATGTCGAATTTTGTTTTATGATGCCACTTACCTGAAAACACTGAGGAAAAAGCTTTAAATGCTGTTCCTTAGGATCATCACCTTCTTTCCAGTCTCGAAATGTCTTTCCGCATTTATAGCAGAAAACTTGATCGCTAATGATTGTTGTCCCATCCCGATCGTAGACTGGGCCTGAAATAATAATAATAATAATAATAATAATAATAATAATAATAATAATAATAATAATAATAATAATAATAATAATTATTATAAGAAGAAGAAGAAGAAGACGAAGAAGAAGAAGGGGAAGAAAGAGGACACAAAGGAGATGATAATGGTGAAATTTGTCAACTTTAGAAAATATATTATGTTTTTTGAATCCTGAGATATTAATTCTTCGAATGTTGGACAAAAAATCTCGTGGACAAAACTTGCTATGCCACCCAGATGTGTCACCCTTAGAAAACATTTTATCCCAATCTGCCATCCTGGACAAAACAACCCATACCAATACTAACCCAACACTTTATATAATACAATACAGAATACAAATTTTATTTATAGTCGGAAATCTAACAAGTTAACATTAGCTATGTATAGCTATTAACCGACACAGATTAACCGACATAGATATCCTGAGAGATTCCATCATACACAGTGTAACGTTCGGTTCTTCAAATGTGGTAGATGACGTGAGATGTTTTATCCAGGATGACGGGTTTGACATAGACTGTATTTGTCCATGGACGCAGAATTGGCGTGGGATGTTTTGTCCTGGGTGCCAGAATTGCCATGGAATGTGTTTGGTCCAGGTAACTAACAGACAATGTGCCCAAAGTTTGACATTTAGTTTCAGAAGTTAAAGTTCAAAGGAATGGTCTGTTATAAGAAAGGAATATATGAAGCCAATGCAATGGCCTTCCTTATGTGTTATCTTTTCATTAAATTTGGTTAATAGAAGAAAAAAACTTATTAGTTAAAATGATATGTTAATTATATTGTAGTTTGTTGTTTAAAATGTGATAATTACCAAAATATCATGTGCTCGCTCATATTCTGTTTATGCCACTAGACAATACAAATACATGAACAATAAATAAGAAGTGGATTTTAAAAAGCAATTCATTTTCGTTCTAATGGGATTACTATTGATTTAAGATTTGCGGGTAATGTTTGTACTTTTGATTCTGGGGAGCGCAGTGGCTCATGCAGTGGTAAAGTGTTTGACTTGACATCAAGATGTCCAAGTATTAAGCCTCAACAGAGAAATTGTTTTGTATCATTAAGCAAAGCACTTTATTCGCATTGCTTGGTTTACGATGCTGCCGTTTTACAATGCCATAACTGGTTGACACAGACATTAAGGTACTTTAGAGAAGTGAATATCAGACGAGCCAGTGCTTGTGCTGCTCGCATACCTAAGGTATGGTTATCGTTGGGGCCTATAGCAAAATGGTTACTTATAAAGCAAAATAATGCTTGTGTTTAAACAACATCAGTATTAGAGATATCGCTCCCACCTCAGAGGCTGTGGTTGCTGTTTGTTCTGAGGCGGTGACTATGTTAATGCTAGTTTCTGGTTTTGCTGTTTTCTTGTTTTGTCCCAATTGTGTTTGGAGCTTTTTTCTTAATTAGCTTTGGTTCTTTGCTGAAATACGCTGTGTTCTTATACATGTCATTTGGTTATCATCTCGATGAGAAGAGGAATGAATACCGAGTTTATTATTTTTCCATGTGTACAGTATACGTATTGTTAGCTAACCAGCGTTTTTCGTCTCTTTCGCTTTGTGCAATGTAAAATTTGGTATAAATTTGCATCAATTTACAGCTGAACTGCCATTGATTTCGATGTCACCTTTCTACTACTTTAAAAAGCTATGATTTGTTCTGTGGCGTTGATCAGGAGAGTGTTTATAACAATAACAGGTAGAAATATTTTAACATTTATAGTTGGAGGAATGTTGGTCTCAAGTTATCTTAGTAGGAAAGCAAGCATATTTTTACATCAAAAGAGGTGGCATCTGAGCTACTACCTCTTTTGGCGTTAACTGTTACTTATTATTCAAAGTGTAGGTTGGTATGTAATCGTAACATGTCTAGGCTCCGAAGTTAAAAAACTTTTTTTCATGCTCAACTCAACTGAGCACGAAATTTCTACTGATCATTAAAACTAAAATACCGACAATTGAAGACTTTTTTTTTCCTTTAAGTCTGTTAGATGTTGTATTTATCCTGCTGATAAATGTAAAAATGCCAACAATTGTTGGCATTTTAATATTTATGAACAGGATAAATTTCGTGCTCAGCTGAGTTGAGCATAGAAAAAAAAGTTTATAACCTCAAGCCTGGTCACATTAATGTATTGTTTGAATAATCCAACTTTGCTAAAGTGTCATAATACCTTGACCATTGAGTGCTTATGACTGCAAAGGCAAGCTGTTTCAATGAAAGCTTTCATATCGATATCTTTTGTGACTTATTTTCAGCTTGGTGTGTAGTCTGTTATTATGGAATTTCCTGGTCGTTTTACATATTCTTTAAAAAAATAAAGCTATGTAAAAATGAAATATTCTTTAATAGACTCACCTATGTAAACCATACCAGCCGTTGCCAGGTCGTATGCTGATGGTGACTCCAGAGGCCAATCGTTTTTAAGAAAGCCCCTATAACGCTCATTGCGGGTCTTATATTTGGGATGGTTGACAAACTTCCCAACTTTCCTTATTGGAGGTGGGTTGCGTTTGTATTCATTTAACGCAGGTATTGGAAGAAAGCTGCTGTCGTACGCGTTTTTGGCTCCTGGGATGGGCCTTTTGTGGAAACTTTGAATGTCAAAGAAGTCTCCCTCGGCGGCTGTAAACGGCTGTTCAACAACCTGCCCGACTGATGGCTGTGCTGCATTATGATCTGATGCAGTTGCCCTTAATGGTACATTGTTATCTCTGATCTGTGTAGGCTCTTTTGTTGTTCCTCTTGCTCTGTCCCTCAGAGGTTCAGTGACAGAGCTCCTTGAGTCACCTGGCACTACTGGTGGGTAAACGGCAGCAGCTGACTGGACGGTGGTTAGGTGCAACGTTGCACCATCCAGTGAGGCCTCTTCGGGCTCAGCTGTAAGTCTTCCCTGTGTATAGTTGGCCATCCTGTTAAAAAAATGAGGCAGCACATCAGCGCTTACTCGTTTGTACGTATCCCATACACAAGCAGCGAATGCTTAGGAGAGACAGTCTAGCGCGTGTCTTGCCAGAGCATATGCTGCCTGCAGACATTTTTTTTTTAAAAAAAAAACTACCATTATCAAATAACTCGTGACATGTGATTTCCAACAATGTGGCATTTCGAAATGTGTAGACTCAGACGACCCTGTGCAGCCTGGTTTTAAGCTTAGATAATCGGAATGGTGTTCAATCAGTAGCTTAACACTGTTGGATATTCAAGCGACAAGCAAAGGCTCTGATCAGCCTGCGCGTATGCGCAGGCTAATCTGAGGCTTTGCTGGTCGCACATACCACATTGTTGGAAATCTCATGTCACGGCTCAAATGTGTTTGTCCAAGTCAAATAGGAAAATCTTGTTTAAGGCTACAACAGAATAATAGTTGGTTTGTTGACGAGTGCAATATTGCGTTTGTAGTAAACTGCCATTATGAACACAAAAAGTCTACTGGCTTTTGCAATAATAATTGTGTATAAATACTGTACATGAATTACTCTACTTTCCGAGTTCAAATTAAGAGAAAATGAAAGGAGTTTTGGAAAATATCCATGTGACCATATGCATGATATAGACAACTTTCTGCAGAACAGGTAAACGCAACTGCTGCTAATGAATATTTTAGTTGAGGTCATCCTGCATATTAACTATCTGAGAATCTACAACAGTTGAATGTTATAACTCAATCCAATAATTGCTGTTGCACGGTAGGATTAGGCCAGAGAAAGTTAGCCCACAGTGTAGTCTCTGATCAACTTGTGCACACATGAGCATAGATGCCTCACTACGACGTTTATTATTCAGTTGCATCATGAGAAAATATGCTTTAAGCCTAATCGAATAAAAGAGTTGTCCGCAGATCAGCTTGAGTATCAAGCATAATCTGCGTCATTTTTTTCCTTGCTTTGAAGATATACTATATATACATGTTCTCATTTACCCATATAAAATAGTAAGTGAGTATGATCAGGAAATACCACAATCACAAACTGCAGACAACCACGTGGCACCGTGAGGAAGAGCCGCTCAACCATCACGAGACACCAGGAAGACAAATTAAGCAAAGCAACCAGCTCTCTCTCTTCCCCATCAAGATAATTGCAATACTAGAATGGACATAAAGTAACATACAACAAAACATAGAACAATTACAGACTCCCACAATGGGAGTAACAATGAACAAAAAGTCAACAACAACAGAACCACCGCCTTAGAACGGACAGCAGCCTTAGCCACTGGGGGGGGGGGCTTAAATGCATTTTACTGGTACCAAATCTTCGCCCTAGATTCAGCTGTTGTTGAAGTACAAGAAATGTTCAGCTCATACGGAGGCCATCCAACTAATGCAATGTATCATCATGGAGAAACACTGTACTCAAATTAACACATCATGATGAAACAAAGAAAAGGGCTCACGACTCACAGATAGTCAGAGCTAAAGAAAACCTCAAGTTTAGCCACGGTAGATCCAGCTACAGATAAGCATCAGGCACCAAC